>JAIEZT010000007.1:33472842-33630342 GCA_019594935.1 Periophthalmus modestus | reverse complement strand
GGACTCGTCCATCACTCTGGCTGAAGTCTCTGAGGTGGTTAAAGCTCCTCGGTGGCTCCAGGGGGGGATGAGATCCGTCCCGAGTGCCTCAAGTCTCTGGATGTTGTGGGTCTTGACTGACACGTCTCTGCAACATCACGTGGCGTCGGGGACAGTACCTCTGGACTGACAGACCGGGGTGGTCCCTCTGTATAAGAAGAGGGACCGGAGGGAGTGTTCAACTACAGGGGAATCACCTCAGCCTTAAGGTCTATTCCAGGGACTGGAGAGGAGAACCTCAGATCCAGGAGGAGCAGTGTGGTTTTTGTCCTGGTCGTGAAACACTGGACCAGCTCTACTCTCTCCATCAGGTCCTCGAGGCTCATGGGAGTTTGCCACAGTCCACACGTGTTTTGTGGATCTGGAGAAGACATTCGCCCGTGTCCCTCGTGGTGTTCTTTAGGGGCCGTCTGGTCCCTGTGTGACCGGAGCAGGAGCTGTGTCTCTGCAGTGAGTCTGACCTGGTCCTGGTGCATGTGGGACTCAGGGCTGCACTTTGTCACCGGTTCTGTTCATTGTTTTTATGAACAGAAGGTCAGAGCTGCAGGAGGATCAGGGGTCAGAGGTCAGACAGTGGACATGTTAAATACGACACAAATAAAATGAACTTGTTTAGAAAGACGTGTTTGTCTTTATGCTCATGTTGAAGCATTAAAATAAAACCATAAACTCGAGTTCTACATGATCAGACTGAGCTTTGTTCTTATTTGAGTGAACAGGTCGTTTACTCTGATTTTAATCAAGTGAGCGTTAGCCACAGGGAGCTAGCTCACATGCTACATGGAGCCTCGTGTTTGTCGACGTGTCTAAACCTGATGTTTCCACATAAACCACAGAGTCAGAGTCACTTTGTTTCGTTTATTGCACTTTGTTACATTTTATATTAAATCTGGAGAAACGTCTCAAACCTCGATCGTCCCAAATATATTACATCTGTTTTTCATAAATAATCCCACATCGTAAAACGTCAGACACGCAGAGGTCGTCGGTTTGAATCCCGTCCAAGCTGCCGTTGAGCAAGACACTTTTCCTATAGACGACCTCGACGTCACCATTTGTTAAGTTACATTTCATCATTAACACAGAGGTTGGCAGTTTGATTCCTCATGTTGTGCCCTTTGGCAAAACACTTCTGATCATAAAACACTGGTTACAGTTTGAAGCATCACGTAACATTGAACACATCACATGAGTCTGACCCGGAGGTTGGCGGTTTGATTCCTGCCGTCGTGTCCTCGGGCCAGACACTAAAACACTGGTTACACTTTGACATTGCAGCATTGTCCCGTTTATTAAAAACATTCGTTTACACAGAGTCCATCTTGTTCCCATCTTTTCTCTTGTCAAACTCTCTCCTGATTGGCCGCTCGGCGCTGAGTCACATGACCACTCCTGAAAACCGCTCCTCCGTGTTGGAAGTTCCCGGTCTTCTTTTGGGCCGTTAGCATAGAACCGTTAGCATTGTTAGCAAACCTTGGCTCCACCTGCCCTTAAACGCCCGCGAGCCCCGCCTCTCCGGGGTCAGAGGTCGCGGGGAGGCGCTGTGATTGGTTGACGGCTGATTTCGCGTCACATTTTAGACTTTTTGACAGTTTTTGGCGGTTTTCAGCGAGCCTGGAGCTCCAGAGCCGGCACCCACTGGTTCTTGCATCGGCTCTCGGCGCAGAAGCTGCTGATGTCGGACAGAGCCTGGCACTGCAGCGGGTCCACTGGAGGATTCTGGGAACGCAGAGAAAATGAGATTAGAATCTGGAAAAATCATGAGCTGAGATTTTGTGGTAAAAGTTTGAGATGCAAAGTCTAAATCAGCCGAGGACCAAGCCCCAAACGTCCTAAAGATCCAATCAAAACGTGGCTGTTGCTCCAGTTAAAATGAATAAACGGTAAAATTGTCCATGTAATTAAACTTTAAACATTAAAAACTCGTGTCGTTAGCGTCTCCTCACTGAGCGTCGTCGTCGTCATGGAGACTCACCGTGACCAGGATGCAGTGCAGGTCTCGCGGTTCGTTTCCGTTCTGGTCGGGTTTCTCGTCGAGCAGCTGGCCCAGGCGCCGCAGCCCCGACACTCGCAGGATGTTGATGTGGTTGTCGCAGCAGAACGCCTGCAGCAGCGTGAAGTGGATCTGCAGAGCGATGTCGTCCACGTCCTCGGCGTCTGTGGCCAGGACGCACAGGACCACGCTGTCGGGGTCGCTGCAGGAGAGAGGACACGGTTAAAATCTGAGAAAACTCTAGATATTTAAAAAGGTATTAAAGCCAAAAGTCTTTAAATGTGACTGGAAATGTGTAAAAGTTGAGGATAAATTGGAGTAAAAACGGCAAGACTCAAGATAAATGAGGTTAAACTCTGACATTTTGAGCAAAAGTGTAAAAAAAAAAATTGAATTATTACAGCAAAACATCATGAAAATTGGTTTAAAATGATTTGGATAAACATGAAGGACTAAACTAAAATTGGTAATAAACAAAAATTGATTAAAATCTGGGGATTTTTTTTTGCACAAAAATACCAAATATTCAAAAGGTGTAAAAACTGAAAACTACATTTATTCTAGATTTTTTCCCCCAAACAATTTAAGATTTAGTTTGGAGTAAACTTCGACGTCTGAGCTAAAACGGAGTAAATTGTGTAAATTTATAGTTTCAAAAATGAAGTAAAACATGAGGCCAAGTCACTTTGAAATATTCCTAAAAATAAAAAGTTCAGATTTGGTTTAAATTGTCCCATGAATCTCGTCTGAAGCTGTAAAACCTGATTCTGGCTCCAGTTCTATAAATATCTCGTCTGTTTTCAGTCTGAGTTTAGCTCTGAGCCTCGTGTGACTCGACCTCAAAACACTGAGCTCATCAAAAACATTCAAACACCAACTACAGAAAAACACACGTTTAAAAGTCAAACACTGTTAAAGGAAATGTCCCTTTAGTCCGAGTCAGATGGAAATGAGACTCTGCAGCAGCTAAAAGAGCAGTGTGTTCAGCCACAAGAGCAGTGTGTTCAGCCACTCACACATTTACAAAGACAATAATGAGATTTTAAGAAGTGGCCATCGTGTTTGTAGAATCACTTCATTTAAGACAAAAATGCTTGTAATCAGATTCAAAAGGAGCAGTTTCCTAAAGTGACTGGTTCATTTTGTTTGTATTTGACTAAATATTGACAAACTTTCACGCTGAACTCTCTCAAACTGCCTGTTCTGTTCCAGCCCCATGAATAGAACATTCCAGTGGAGCAGAAGTGTAAAAATAGCTTTCCTACTAAACATAGCCACGTCCCCTGATTATTTTCAGCTCAGGCTAAAAATAGAGCTGTGAGGATTACGCTGGTGCCATTTTGGACACCGCGCGCATTACGCACGCTCCTCACGCGCTGGTGACTCATCCTCAGAGACATTTTGGGCTTGAACTTTACACATGTGAGTAACACATTTACAAAAAGGATCATTTGTGGTGATACTCACACATTCATGAGTTTAGCGGACTCGTAAACTCCAACAGTGAGACAGTCCCGTCTGTGCGCAGCGACCAGCAGCGTCTCCAGAGCCGAGCCCACCGTGTCCATCCTGCAGAGGGACAAAAACACACCGACATTAGGCCAAAATGTTCCGTACTGTGCGCTGTGGAGGTGGAAACACGCGCTGAGTCGTGCGTGGAGTCGTGACGTGGGCATGTCTGTGCGTAAAGTGGCATTTCTGTGCGTAAAAAGGTCCATTTGGATGAATTCATGTCACGTTTGGTGCAATTAAACCTGTCACTGCTTTACGGATTCTACATTTGGGTCAAAATGATGCAACTGGCGGTTTTTTTTAAGCAAAACATTCAAATTACTGGATTATGTCACAAAAGCAGCGCAAAATGTTCCAGACTTGCGTCATATTCGGTTTCCTTCTGTGCGTAAATTTGGTTAAAAAAAAACGAAACTGTTTAAGAGAAGTGAAATCTCAGAAAACCCCTCTTTGAAAAAAATAAATAAAAACTCCATGTGTGCGCAATCACGTCACCTGCAGCACGCCGTGAGAAAGGCGCGTGCGGCTGCGTAAAAAGCGCCTGGATCAGAGACATTTGCGTCAAAAATGCACTTACTTTTTCTCTGTGGAGCTCGATCCAACCACTTCTTCCAGAGTCATGTTGAAAAGCGGTGAAATAAATCCCCCAAAACGTGAAGTTATCCTTAAAACGTGCAGGAATAATCCAAAGTGCGCCGCGTAAAAGCACAAAAACGGTAAATCCCCGAAGAGAAAGAGGAAGAAGAAGAAGAAGAAGAAGAAGAAGAAGAACAACTGTGTAACGTCCGTGCGCCGAGAACGAGTGAACGAGTGGATTGTGACCAAGTTTAGAGGATTCTGAGCTGGAGAATCGAGGCTGGCGCTGGTTTTATACTCCCCGAGAGCCGGACGCGTCACCCCGCCCCACGAGCCGCGTCGCCATTGGCTCCGAGCTGCGGAGGCGGTGATTGGCGCAGAGGAGGCCGGCGGAGGAGCGCCCCACGTGGGATGGAGTTTCGGAGAATCCCCCCCCCCCCCCGTCGTGTCGCGTGTCTCTCGTGGGATTTTTACTGGAATCAGACCGAGAGCCGAGTCTGCGCCGGAGCCTCTGGAAGTGGGACAGGAAAGACTCAGAGAGACGGAAAAAAAAGAATAAAAATACAAAGAATGGATAATAATGAGCCGACACAAAACCAGACAGTGCATTAAAGGTTCTGTGGTGCAGTAAAGTCAGACTTACATAAATAAATCATTAAATTAATATAATAAATAAATAATAATAATAATAAAAAGTATGAGGTAATTATGATGAAAGTACAGGGCAAAAACAGGCAAGGGACAGTTTAAAAATAAAATAAAATTAAATTAAATTATAAATAATAATAATAATAATTTAAAAATACAAAAGGTAAAATGTAACTCTTCGTGTGGCAGTGTTTTCAAAAGTTAAAACTATTCACAAATATTTACACATGTGTTTGTACAAATGAAGGGCCTGAATCAGACTGTCCTCTGATCTATGTTATAAATGTTATACATGTTATAAATGTTATACATGTTATAAATGTTATAAATGAGCTTTTAGGTTTTCAGACACATCTGCCTCATTATTATTCGTCTGTAACATCTCCAAAGCTCAAAATGCTCCGTTCCACCTTGTGATGTCATCAAGTGGTAGTTTTCATATTAACAGAAGATTGAGAGTTTTTCCCCGACTGAAATGATCCAGATGATTCTAGTGAAGGTGGAGTTTAAAAACACAGAGGAGCACTTCCTGTATCACCACATGATGACATCACAAGGTGGAACAGAGAGTTAAACATGTGAGAATGAAACAAAACCCAGCTCCAGGTCTGTGTGTGATGATCCTTTTGGACGAGTCGTGGTGTAAAGTCAGATCTGAACTTTTATTCGTGTTTTATTTCCCGTTTCATCACATCATCGTCGTGGTCGTCATGGTCCATGCAGAATCCTACAAGTATCAACGATTAAGAACTACTACTGCTACTACTACTACTACTACTACTACTACTACTACTACTACTACTGCTACTACTACTACTACTACTACTGCTACTACTACTGCTACTACTACTACTACTACTACTACTGCTACTGCTACTACTACTACTACTACTACTACTACTACTACTACTACCACCACTACCACTACTACTACTACTACTACTACTACTACTACTGCTACTACTACTACTACTACTACTACTACTACTACTACTACTACTACCACCACCTACCACTACTACTACTACTACTACTACTACTACTACTGCTACTACTACTGCTACTACTACTAATTACTACTACTACTGCTACTGCTACTACTATACTACTACTACTACTACTACTACTACTACTACTACTACCACCACTACCACTACTACTACTACTACTACTACTACTACTACTGCTACTACTACTGCTACTACTACTACTACTACTACTACTGCTACTGCTACTACTACTACTACTACTACTACTACTACTACTACTACTACTACCACCATACCACTACTACTACTACTACTACTACTACTACTACTACTGCTACTACTACTACTACTACTACTGCTACTACTACTGCTACTGCTACTGCTGCTACTGCTACTGCTACTACTGCTACTGCTACTGCTACTGCTACTGCTACTACTAACTACTACTACTACTACTACTACTACTACTACTACTTCTACTACTACTGCTACTACTACTACTACTACTGCTACTACTACTACTGCAACTACTACTACTACTACTGCTACTACTACTACTACTGCTACTACTACTACTACTACTACTACTACTACTACTACTGCTACTACTACTACTACTACCACTACTACTACTACTACTACTACTACCACTACTACTACTGCTACTACTGCTACAACTACTACTACTACACTACTACTACTACTACTACTACTACTACTACTACTACTGCTACAACTACTACTACTACTACTACTACTACTACCACTACCACTACTACTGCTACTGCTACTACTACTACTACTACTACTACTACTAGTATTACTACTACTCTACTACTGCTACTACTACTACTACTACTACTACTACACTACTGCTACAACTACTACTACTGCAATTACTACCACTGCAACGACTACTGCTACAACTACTACTACTACTACTACTGCAACTACTACTGCAACTACTACTGCAACTACTACTACTACCAATACTACGACTGCAACTACTGCTACTGCTACTACTTCTACTACTACTGTTGCAACTACTACTACTACTACTATACTATTCCTTCTTCTTCTTCTTGCAGTACTCCCGTGTGCCTTTGTGCTTCATCTCTCTGTAGTATAAGTCGTAGTAGTAATATAAGTTGTAGTAGTAGTTTTATAAATTGTAGTAGTAGTATAAAATTATAGTATTAGTATAAGTATAAGTTGCACTGTTGTTCTGGTGCTGCTGTTGTAAATATTTTTCTACCTCTAAGTATTTTATTTTATATTTAAGTAAATCTTTTTTAACTCATGTCCTTATTTGTATTTGTATTTATTCCGTGTTTTTTGTGTATTTTTATGTTGTACTTTTTCACTGCAGTAAGTTCCTCGTCTGTGAGCTGTTCTGACCACGGCCATAAAACTCTTCTCATTCTGAAGTAGTAGTATAAGTGGTAGTAGTAGTATAAGTGGTAGTAGTAGTATAAGTGGTAGTAGTAGTATAAGTGGTAGTAGTAGTTGTAGTATAAAGTGTGGGTTCGTGACCTTTTGTCTCGTGTCTGAATCATCTGAGTTTGACCCGGAGACTTCCTCGTGACGGGGCAGAGCTGAGCCTGTTACACAACGACACTCACAAGAACTCACACAGGTCAGCTGGTGAGGTACTCCAAAAACAGAGTGAGGTACTCCAAATACACTCGTTTATCTGAGAGAAAGAGAGAGGACAGGGAGAGAGAGAGAGAGGGAGGAGAGGAGGGAGAGGAGGGAGGGAGAGGGAGGGAGAGGGAGGGAGAGGAGAGATGAGAGAGAGAGAGGAGGGAGAGAGAGTGAGAGAGGGAGGAGGGAGAGAGAGGAGGGAGAGAGAGAGGAGAGGGAGGAGGGAGGGAGGAGAGAGAGAGGAGGGAGAGCGAGGGAGCGAGAGGTAGAGAGAAAGAGAGGAGAGAGGAGGGAGAGGGAGGAGGGAGGAGGGAGGAGGTGAGAGAGAGGAGGGAGGAGGGAGGAGGAGAGGAGGGAGGGAGGCGGAGGGAGGGAGAGAGAGAGCGAGAGAGAGAGGAGGGAGGGGAGAGAGGGAGGAGGGAGGGATGAGGGAGGAGAGGATAGAGAGAGGAGAGAGAGAGGAGAAGAGAGTAGGACAGAGGAAGAGGAGGAGAGGAGGGAGAGTGAGGAGAGGAGAGAGGAGAGAGAGAGGAGGAGGGAGAGAGCGAGAGGAGGAGAGAGAGAGGGAGAGAGAGGAGGGAGGAAGAGAGAAAGGGAGGGAGAAAGAGAGGGAGGATAGATAGGAGAGAGAAAGAGGAGGAGGGAAAGAGATAGTGAAAGAAGAGAGAGAGGAGGGAGAGAGAGGAGGGAGAAAAGAGAGGAGAGAGAAATGAGAGAAGAGAGGGAGTGAGGAGAGGAGGAGAGAGAGAGAGAGAGAGGAGGAGAGAGAGAGAGAGAGAGAGAGAGAGAGGGAGAGAGAGAGAGAAGAGAGTGAGGAGGAGAAAAGGGGGGAGGTGAAAGAGGGAGAGAGAGAGATGGAGGACAAAGAGAGGAAGAAGGATGAGTGAGGGATAGGTGAAGAAAGGAGGAGAGAATAGAAGAGAGATAAAAGAAAGAGAGAAAGGAAGGAGTGAGGGGGAAAGAGACAGAGAAGGAGAGTGAGAGAGAGATGAAGGAGAGAGGAAGAAGAAAAGAGAAAGAAGAGGAAAGAGAGGAAGAGGAGAGAGAGGAAGAAGGGGATTTTTCTAAAAGTATTTCAGTGAATATTTTCTTGATATTTTGGAACTACAGTATTTATATCATGAAGTTATAGTATTTTAGTAAAAAATAATTAGACCAGTAGTACTGCACAAAGAGTACAGGTATTTGTAGTAGCAGCAGCAGCAGTAGTAGTAGTAGTAGTAGTAGTAGTAGTAGTAGTAGTAGTAGTAGTAGTAGTAGTTGCAGTAGTAGTAGTAGTAGTAGCAGTAGTAGTAGAAGTAGTAGTAGTAGTAGTAGTAGTAGTAGTAGCAGTAGTAGTAGTAGTAGCAGTAGTAGTAGCAGTAGCAGTAGTAGTAGTAGTAGTAGTAGTAGTAGTAGTAGTAGTAGTAGCAGTAGCGTAGTAGTAGTAGCAGTAGTAGTAGTAGTAGTAGTAGTAGTAGTAGTAGTAGTAGTAGTAGTAGCAGTAGTAGTAGTAGTAGCAGTAGTAGTAGTAGTAGTAGTAGTAGTAGTAGTTGCAGTAGTAGTAGTAGCAGTAGTAGTAGTAGTAGTAGCAGTAGTAGTAGAAGTAGTAGTAGTAGTAGTAGTAGTAGTAGTAGTAGTAGTAGTAGTAGTAGTAGTAGCAGTAGCAGTAGCAGTAGCAGTAGCAGTAGTAGCAGTAGCAGTAGCAGTAGCAGTAGCAGTAGTAGTAGTAGTAGCAGTAGTAGTAGTAGCAGCAGCAGTAGTAGTAGTAATACTCTCTCTGTGTTTTGTGTTTTTCTTGATTCTTTTGTTTCTCTCTTTTCTTTTTGTTCTTGTGATAAACGAGTCTGAGGGAAAAGAGCCAAACTCACGAGTCACGTCTGAGCTCAGCCCCGGACTCACAGTACTACAGACAGTACTATTACTACACATACAAAGTACTATTACTACAGAGAAAAAAAACAACTATTACTACAGAGAAAAAGTACTCAAGTAAGAGTAACGGTACTTTATAGTACTCTAGTACAAGTACAAAGTAATGGGCCAATAAATTAGTCCAGTGTACTACAGAGTACTTTTACACTGTACTACAGAGTACTGTTATTTCAATAAAATATTACTCGAGTATGAGTAAAAGTACTGCTGTAAAAGTAGTTTATTTAAAAAGTTACTCACGTAAATGTAACTGTTCTGTTTACAGTCCATGCGCCGCAGACACAGTGGCACTGCGCCCTCTACAGGCGAACAGAGGCACTGCAGCCTGAGGACACGCGCCTGAGGAGAGTGAGCCTGGAGCGACCTCTGCAGGACAGAACAGGAGCTGCACAAACAAATGAAAAACAAGGAGAAACTGTGAAGTAATTATAATGAAAGTACAAGACAAAAACAGACGAGAGACATTTGAAAATAAATACAATTAATACAATTAAATAATATTTAAAAATACAAATGCAAAAATTAAATTATTCGTCTGGCAGTGTTTTCAAAAGTCAAAACTATTCTGTTCATTGTCTTTATGAACAGAATTTCTAGGCGCAGTCAGAGGTCAGAGGGGGGTCCGGAGGGGGTACGGTCAGGGGGGCCGGAGGGGGTCCGGTTCAGGGGCTGGAGGGGTCCGGTTTCAGGGGCCGGAGGGGGTCCGGTTCAGGGGCCGGAGGGGGTCCGGTTCAGGGGCCGGAGGGGGTCTGGTTCAGGAACCACAGGATCATCTCTGCTGTTTGCAGATGATGTTTGTCCTGATGCTTCTTCGAGTCAGGACCTGCAGCTCTGAGGCGGTTTGAGCCGAGTGTGAAGTGACTGGGATGAGAACCAGCTCCTCCAAATCTGAGGCCATGGTTCTTTACTGGAAAAAGGTGGCGCCCTCTTCAGGCGGGTGGAGAGTCCTTGTCTCAGGTGGAGGAGTTGAAGTATCTCTGGGTCTTGTTCAGAGTGAGGGGAGGATGGAGCGTGAGACGGTGGATCAGTGTCTGCAGTGATGTCGCTGTATCGTCTGTCGTGGTGAAGAAGGAGCTGAGTCTAAAGACAAATCTCTGGATTTACCTCAATCTACGTTCACCTCAACTATGATCATGACTCTGGGTCATGAAAGGACAAGATCACAGATACAAGCGGCTGAAATTCCTCCGCAGGGTGGCTCGTCGCTCCCTTAGAGACAGGGTGAGGAGCTCAGAGTAGAGTCGCTGCTCCTCCTCGTCGAGAGGAGCAGCTGAGGCTCAGGCATCTGCTCAGGACGCCTCCTGGACGCCTCCCTAGGGAGGTGTTCATGTCCCATTGGGAGGAGGCAGAGTGTTTTCAGTTTGAGAGAAGAACTTAGTCTAAATATGCAGAGTTTATTTGTGTGTTAAACATGTGAGAATGAAACAAAACACACAACTCCAGGTCTGTTTGAGATGAGGAAACATTAGAACATCAGGAAAAAGTTTAATATGGACTTTTAAGTTTGTGTTTGAAGATTAAGTGGTGACAGTGACGGGGCTTGTTCCTTAGATCCACAGGGGAATCAGAGAAATCTTATAAACTTTAATTTAAAGAGTCCAATTAAATATCTCCAGAGTAAATAAGATGTGCTTTAGATCCTGGGGTCTGCAGTATGAGATCAGAAGCAGTTTGTTCCTTCTAGTCCGTCCATAAATCATGAAAGAACCTTTAAGAACATTTAAGAACAGATGAAAACAAAGAAGTGCTGCTAAACGGTACGTGCATCTTACTGTATGAAAAACACAACATGACTTCAGCAAATAAAACAGGTTAGTCTCACAAAACCTTTCTATTGACGCCTATAGAACATTAGCGGTTTTATCCACAGCTACAGTTGGGTGACGGGGGGCTTCAGGGGATGGAACATTTTCCATCAGGACTTTCGTTTTCCTGGACATTTCCGCTCTTGTATTCCAGCTAATGTCGCTCGCAGCTTGTGTCCTGGAAGTCGTCCTCGAATAGTTGTAGAAGACCCGGAGAAAATGGGTTTGTGGAACAATTCATTCCTCAAACAGACTGAATAAAACTGATGGACCAGGAGACCATTGTGTTCTGCGTCCTGATTGGCTGAGGGACTGTAGACCATTGTGTTCTGCGTCCTGATTGGCTGAGGGACTGTAGACCATTGTGTTCTGCGTCCTGATTGGCTGAGGGACTGTAGACCATTGTCCATCAGTCTCCTGTCCGTTGTCTCCTGTACAGTGAGGGAATGTGTCAGACAAATTTACATGTCAATGTTGGTACAGAATCAGTGTGCAGTGTGACTCTGAAGTGCTGTATGTTTGCAAGTTTTCTCCCCCGACAAAAACCCACAATGTCGATGAAACGTTCTGCACCGACAAAGGCACCGACGAAGGTTTGAACTTTGTGTTTAAACAAGAGAGAAATGTGAGAAAAATGTTAATGTGTGAGAAAAGTGTATAAAGTGTGTGGTGAGGGGTTTTACAGACAAGAAACAGAGAGAATAATGTAAAAAATAAAGCTGATAGTTCGCGGGTTAATTTTAGAACGTGACCCCTGAGATAAACCAGGGACCCACTGTACTCCATATTCTTCCATGAGGTTATTAATCCCACAGATTTTGCCCATTAACTCTGCTGATATGGCTAAGTAGTACTTTCATAGTCGATGCCATGAACACGAAACAAATAACACAGAACCTGCCTGGCGTCTTGATGGAAATAATATGAGATCATGCTGCCTCAGTCGAGCGGGAGACTGTTCGATTACAAAATATTATATATATATTTGACCGGTGGACTTCTGTGTTGTGTACAGCGGGAACTCTTGGAGGCGCTCACAGACAGAGTTAGCATACTACAGGAGAGAAGGTAACGGACAGAGTTAGCATACTACAGGACAGAAGATAATGGACAGAGTTAGCATACTACAGGAGAGGAGAAAATGGACAAAGTTAGCATACTACAGGAGAGGAGAAAACCAGGACAGAGTTAGCATACTACAGGTCAGAAGATAACGGACAGAGTTAGCATACTACAGGAGAGAAGATAACGGACAGAGCTAGCATACTACAGGAGGAGGAGGAGATAACCGCAGAGAGTTAGCATACTACAGGAGAGGAGATAACGGACAGAGCTAGCATACTACAGGACAGAAGATAATGGACAGAGCTAGCATACTACAGGAGAGAGAAGATAACGGACAGAGTTAGCATACTACAGGAGAGAAGGTAACGGACAGAGCTAGCATACTACAGGAGAGGAGATAACCGACAGAGTTAGCATACTACAGGAGAGAAGATAACGGACAGAGCTAGCATACTACAGGACAGAAGATAATGGACAGAGCTAGCATACTACAGGAGAGAAGATAACGGACAGAGTTAGCATACTACAGGAGAGAAGGTAACGGACAGAGCTAGCATACTACAGGAGAGAAGATAACGGACAGAGTTAGCATACTACAGGAGAGAAGATAACGGACAGAGCTAGCATACTACAGGAGAGGAGATAACGGACAGAGTTAGCATACTACAGGAGAGAAGGTAACGGACAGAGTTAGCATACTACAGGAGAGAAGATAACGGACAGAGTTAGCATACTACAGGAGAGAAGATAACGGACAGAGTTAGCATACTACAGGACAGAAGATAATGGACAGAGCTAGCATACTACAGGAGAGGAGATAACCGACCGAGTTAGCATACTACAGGAGAGAAGATAACGGACAGAGCTAGCATACTACAGGACAGAAGATAACGGACAGAGCTAGCATACTACAGGAGAGAAGATAACGGACAGAGTTAGCATACTACAGGACAGAAGATAACGGACAGAGCTAGCATACTACAGGAGAGAAGATAACGGACAGAGTTAGCATACTACAGGAGAGGAGAAAACAGACAGAGTTAGCATACTACAGGACAGAAGATAATGGACAGAGCTAGCATACTACAGGAGAGGAGATAAACGGACAGAGTTAGCATACTACAGGAGAGAGATAACCGACAGAGTTAGCATACTACAAGAGAGAAGATAACGGACAGAGTTAGCATACTACAGGAGAGAAGATAATGGACAGAGTAGCATACTACAGAGAGGAGATAAATAACGACAGAGTTAGCATACTACAGGAGAGAAGATAACGGACAGAGCTAGCATACTACAGGACAGAAGATAATGGACAGAGCTAGCATACTACAGGAGAGAAGATAACGGACAGAGTTAGCATACTACAGGACAGAAGATAATGGACAGAGCTAGCATACTACAGGAGAGGAGAAAACAGGACAGAGTTAGCATACTACAGGAGAGAAGAAAACGGACAGAGCTAGCATACTACAGGACAGAAGATAAACGGACAGAGCTAGCATACTACAGGACAGAAGATAACGGACAGAGCTAGCATACTACAGGACAGAAGATAACGGACAGAGCTAGCATACTACAGGAGAGAAGATAACCGGACAGAGTTAGCATACTACAGGAGAGAAGATAACGGACAGAGCTAGCATACTACAGGAGAGAAGATAACCGACAGAGTTACTACATACTACAGGACAGAGTTAGCATACTACAGGACAGAAGATAGGGACAGAGCTAGCATACTACAGGACAGAAGATAATGGACAGAGCTAGCATACTACAGGAGAGAAGATAACGGACAGAGTTAGCATACTACAGGAGAGGAGATAACCGACAGAGTTAGCATACTACAGGAGAGAAGATAACGGACAGAGTTAGCATACTACAGGACAGAAGATAATGGACAGAGCTAGCATACTACAGGAGAGGAGATAACCGACAGAGTTAGCATACTACAGGAGAGAAGATAACGGACAGAGTTAGCATACTACAGGACAGAAGATAATGGACAGAGCTAGCATACTACAGGAGAGAAGATAACGGACAGAGTTAGCATACTACAGGAGAGAAGGTAACGGACAGAGCTAGCATACTACAGGAGAGGAGATAATGGACAGAGTTAGCATCCCTCCACACATCTCACATGAATAAATAAAAACATCACAGCAACATCAGAGTTCAGAATCAACTTACAGATGTAAATGAAGGAAAAATAAAATAAAAAAAAAAAAACAAAACAAAAGGACACTTTAATCATGGGATTATAATAGACGACTGAACTCTTGGATTTACAAAGTGAAGAGACAGTGAATTTAACCCAGGGTCGAAGGTCACACAAAGAAGAAACAAAAACACAGAAGAAGAGTCAGGAGGACGAAGGCTGCACAGTAAATCAAACACCAAGAATGAACAAAACTGTAATACTGTAATAACTGTAATAAAAACTGTGGAATTACACAAATGTATATGAAATGGTTACACATGTTTTTGGTTTGACCCAAGACAGAGTAAACACCCCCCCCCCGTAGTGGCGATTTGGAACAGCCCTCTGACAAGGCCAAACTCAAGAGAGCGCGGGAAACGTGAGGAGCGCGGGAAACGGGAGAGCGGGAGACGTGAGAGGAGGCGGGAGACGTAACAGCGGGAGACGTGAGCGCGGGAAGCGTGAGAGGAGACGTGAGAGGAGACGTGAGAGCCGGACTCTAAAGTGAGGAGAACAGAGGAAAAAGGTATGAATAATTATATAAGGTTATATAAGATAATAAATGGTCATCTTGTTTTGTTCGGTAATGCCTGAGTGGACACCCCAGAAAGTGATAACGTGAATAACTTTAGCTGTTAACAGGTAGCCTGTTAGCTAGGCCCAAATAAGCTAAATTTAAGCAGCGCAAATTGAACAATTCTTCAGAGATTTTAAGGCTGGTTTCAGAGGACAGTGTTTTCTACGGGAGAAGGGGAGAGTAAGGACTATATCAGATCACAGTGTTAAAATAATTTATATACCAGCTTTTTAATAATTTTTTTTTTTTTTTTTTTTTTTTTTTTTTTTTTATAGTTTATTTGACAGGGACAATGTGTAAAAAACATTACAGATGCTTTACACCAGATTATAGCTGACGCTAGTTCCCATCTGTAGTCCCTGAGCAGGTGAAAAATACAATATAAAATACAATATAAAACATAATCAATACACACTCAGACACTAAAGATAGATTATTACGCAATAAATACACAATAAAATACACAATAAAATTTAACAATAAAATCTCACTAAAACTATATTATATCAACCACCATTCTTAATGCTGACAAATCATGTTGAATTCTAATTTTTCTTAGCTAATGGCAGCGCTGGAATGTCTGAGGCAGTGTCTCACTACAGTCAGGTCACTACAGTCAGGTCATGTGACTCTGGGTTTGTGAAAAAAGGCTGAATTCAGTTAAAACTTGAACTTTCTGTCATAAATAATGATCTGATTTGACTGGCACAAATATGAGCTAATAATACCATATAGACTAATAATAATCTCACAAGTTTTGTGAAGCTGAATCTAACTTAAACAGACTAGGTGTTTAATTTTTAAAATCTGAGATGTGGAAATTATCGCTCATTTAACGCTCGAGTAAAAATAAGCTGTTAACACTAGTAACAGACGAGGCATTGTGTGGTGGGTGACACTGACATTTTTACTGGAAGAGAAGTAAAAGGGCACAAAATTAAGCAAAATAGTTTGTCCCAAATCCACAAGAGGCTCATCAAAAGACTGTAAAACATCAGGTCTCCTCGATGGGAAGAGAAGACGTCTTCAGTCTGAAGACTCACTGGACATAGAGGCTCCAGAGGACGAAGAGGCGAGTTTGGAAACCAGCTCATCTGACCTCAGCCGTTCTCCAAGAAGCAGCAACCACACTCCAGAGAGGAAATTCAACCACAATAAAAGTTTCTCCTGTATAACTGACATCAGAGGAACAGCCTGATTTTACACAGTTTGACCTGCTCTCACTTTCCTTATGTGTCTTGCTCTTAGACAAAACTCGTGTTGCATTATATTTGTAAAAAAAAACAAACAAAGTGCGCAATTAAATGAGTAACGATTTACAAAGATCAAAATTCACCGTTGTATTTTGTTTTATTTTGACCAAATACACAGCAGAATGGTTAAGTCCAGGCATTACAACTTTGGGACCTGGAGTTTTAGAGGCGAAGAACCTTTATAGAAAATTACATTTATAAAAATACTGAAGCTTATCCCTGCTTCAGACTTTGAACATGTCAGTTTTTATTTTTATCTTTATCGTCGTATGTCATGTCAGCCTGGTTAATGTCATTTGCTTGAAAATACACGTTTTTTTTTTACATATTCTCTGTCAAAGGTGTATGTCAGTTGTATTCTGATAATGGCTAAAATTTCTACTATTTCCACGTTGTGATGTCATGTAGTGGTAGTTTTAAAGTTAACTGCTACCTTTAACCTTTTGTATTGTATTATGAAAATGGTTAAAATTTCTACTGCCATTTGTCTGTTTTTTCAGGCCCTTGATGAAGTCTGGAGAACAGTCACTTATGAACAACTGAACTATGTCAAGGAGCTGAGGGAGCGTTGAAACCACCCATGTCACTCTCTGAAGGCAAGTGTCGTTACATCTTTTATATTTATATATAGAGTCTATGGGGGTAGCCCTAGGCAGAGGTGTTCCACAGGGCATCACACTTGGGCCTTTGCTGTTTTTAGTTTTTATGAATGACTTACACACAAGCCAAGGCACCACTATCCACCTATTTACCATAGTACACTCCCATGAGTAACAACACCACGGACATTTATACGAACATTTATACATACATTTATACATTATGTGACCAAATGTTGGAGTCAGACCGAGAACAAGAACGAGACAAACGCAGGGTCACAGAAGCAACATCCTGAACTTTCTCAGTAGGAGTCTGAAGCACTGCTCCCAAGAGGCTAACACTATCACCGATAACTCAGCTCAAGTGTAAGTGAACAATTATAACCATATATATTGCCAAAAACCTCGGAATGTTAATTTCATCTACTGTTAAAATTTGGTGAGTATAACTTAAGAATTATAGGAGATATTGAAGATTTAAGATAAAGTGTCAGTGACTTTTGGGCCACATTATATTATTTTGAAGTAATCAATCAAAACACTCTGGATCAGGTTTCTTAATCGGCCAACTTCAAATACCAAGTAAAGTAAAAATGACCTCATTTTTAAAAAGTTATGTTTTTTAAGTGTCCACCATGTTCGGTTTCGCACTGAATAAAGTCGTTTATTGTCTGAGGTTTATTCACAAACACCTTTTCTTTAAGATAGCCCCACAGGAAGAAATCAGGTCTAGTCTGGTCTGTGGAGATCCAGGTCATGTGACGAGGCTTGCCTTGTTTCATGCTTCTGTCTTGTCTGATGAAAAGAAATCTTGTACATATTATGAAAACCAACAACTGGAGATTTCTTTGAGTAAAATCTCTGACCAGCTCATTTCTTTGAGCTACACTGCACTGAAACTCAAGCTGCTCTTCTGATTTTAACAGTTAAAGTTAATAAGACTCAGATTATAGCAGTTAATGATTCACCAGATGCACAGGGTGAAAGTCTGAAGCAGTGAAATTATTCAGTCAGTGTTTGTCAGGGCGTCGGACACAGGACACAGCTGTGTGAGTCTGGAGACTTTGGTCCAAATGGAGAAGATCTCTGCAGTCGAGGACTTTCTGACCTGTCCTGTTTGTCTGGACACCTTTAAAGAGCCAGTGTCTCTGGGCTGTCACCACAACTTCTGCTCCAAGTGTCTGCAGGAATACTGGGACAAGAACAGCACCAGGAACTGCCCCGTGTGTCGCAGAAAGTCCTCTAAAGAGTTTCCAGGTGTGAACTTTGCTCTGAAGGAACTGACTGTGTCATTTTCACAGAAGGAGCAGGTTCCAGGAGGAGATGGGCTGACACCTCTGTCCTCCCCTGGAGGAGAGACGCTGTGCCCTGTCAATGAGCCCTCTCTTCACCCGGGACATAAGGTGGTGGATGTGGACTCAGGAGTGAGTGAAAAGAAGGAGCACCTGCGCTCACAGCAGCAGTCTCTGTTCCAGAAGAGAGATCAGGCCTTAGACACACAGACACAGTGTGAGCAGATACAGGAGCTGGCACATGCTCAGGTGAAGGTCTGTGAACGACACATTAGGGCGGAGTTTGAGCGGTTACACCGGTTCCTCCAACAGGAGGAGGAGTCTGTGCTCAGAGCTCTGAGACAGGAGCAGAGCAGACAGATCCAGACCATAGAAGCACAGATGCAGCAGATCAGGGAGGAGCTGTGTACTGTGGAGCAGAACCTCCTGACTGTGGAAGATCTGCTGAAGAAACAGAGCATGGACTTCCTCACACAGTACAGAGACACTCACAAAGACAGACAGACTCTGCTCTCACAGTCCAGCCCACAGCTCAGACCAGGACTCCTGATAAACCAGCCCAAAGTCCTGGCCAACGTGGCCTTCAACGCCTGGAACAAGATGAGAGCCCTGGTGCAGTACAGCCCAGTCATTCTGGACCCAAACACTGCAAACAGATGGCTCCATGTGTCTGAGGATCTGAGGGGGGTGAGAAATGGAGAAACTAAACAACAACAGGTCCCTGATAATCCAGAGAGATTCTGTAAATACACAGAGGTCCAGGGCAGTGAGGGCTTCAGCTCTGGCTCTCACCAGTGGGATGTGGAGGTGGGGGACCATCCGAGATGGGGCATAGGTTTGGCCAAAGAGTCCGTCGACAGGAAGGGAGAGAGAGGTGCTCTTCCAGAAAATGGACTGTGGTGTTTAATGCATGATGATGGACAATATTCTGATGTTGTTGGTAAAAAACTGACCCTGAAGAGGAGACCTCAGAGGATCCGAGTGCGACTGGACTGTGACAAAGGGACAGTGTGTTTCTTTGACGCTGGAGACATGTCTCTGATCTGCTCTCACAAGGACAGATTCACAGAGAAAATATTTCCTTTTTTCTCTATGGATAAATCTGCTGAAGCTGAAACCAAAGAGATAAAACTATATTCTAGTGATGGACAAATGTTATGGAAATAGATCTTAAAAATGCACTGTAAAAAGTAAATTGAAATGTATGTATTGATTTTTTTCAGTTAGAAATGTGTTGATAAATTTGTTGATGATGTAGCTGAAATCATTTGTGTTGCTTGTCAAAGCTCCATCTTGTCAGCTGTCTGAAGGTAAGCAGAGCCTGGTCTGGTTCGGGCTTCGATGGGAGACTGTTGGGAATACCAGGTGTTGTAGTGGGGCAGTGGCTCTAAAAGTGCAAACTGTTGTTGTGTCATTAGGCAAGACACTTCACCCACAATGCCTAGCATGAATGTGGTGTGTGTGTGTGTGTGTGTGTGTGTGTGTGTGTGTGTGTGTGTGTGTGTGTGTGTGTGGGTGTGTGTGTGTGGGTGTGTGTGTGTGAGGGCAGCTGTGGCTACATTAGTCTCTCACCACCACCGAGTGTGGAGTGAATAGTGTAAACCACTTTGTCTTGAAAGTCGTTGTTTAACCCAATGCATTAATATTATTTTTATGTGAATAGACACTGTTCTTTTGTGATGCTTTTGCTCCTGCTGCTGAACTCCTTCTGTTCTATATTTAATTGTAGAGGTTTTAATTGTAAATATATGTACAATAATAAAACAATAAAATACTCCATGTAGACAGTATAAACTGGACTGTGGTTCAGAGGTCACTGCTCAGAGTCATGTCACGTGGGATTAAGAGATTATTGTGGGGACATGATTGGCTTTTACAGTTTGCAAACTGCAGCTGCAAAAGGCACAAAGACTTTCGCAATACTTGCTTTATTTTCATACTTTTAGGTGTTCTGTGTTTTATTTTGATACTTTGAGATGTGTTCAGTGGGAGGCCTGTAAGATGCTGTTCACTTGGTTTGAGGGTGAGGTTTATGCTGCAAATGTTTTTAAGTATCACACAATTTATTTATGACAAAAAAGCTGTGTTTTCAATAGTTTACGGAGCATTTGATCAAAACAGATAAATGCTGGTTTCTGTACAGTTGTTTATAAATATACAAAGTCTTCACACTGATTTCTATATTGTGTAATGTGCTTTGCCTTTGCACTTTGATAAAAGTTGAAAGACGCTACATACTGTATGTGTCAACTCAACATATCATTTAGAAGTACAGCACAGTGTCACAAGATCAGGTCAGCGTCAGGTGAGAGATTATTGTTTTATGTTTATAACTGCTTTTTGCTGCTTTATTGTCGTCTGAGTCTGCATTCTCTCTTAATTAATCGTCTCACTCTGGGGCTCTTGGAGGACCCTCAGAATTTTTAGGATGAGCCAAATGAAAGTCTCTGACCAACTCAGACTCCAGAATGCGAGCCCTGGGCACCCAAGTACGCTCTTCGGGACCATACCCCTCACAGTCCACTAGGCACTGTAACCCCCTGCTCAAACTATGAAAGCCGGGTGACCATCCACAACCTGTGTGGGAGGAGGGGGTCTGGCAGGAGAGCATAGGTCACTGGAAAGAACAGGTTTGAGCTGTGACACATGGAAAGTGGGGTGGATGCGAAGGGAAAGGGGAAGTTGAAGGCACACCGCAGATGGGCTGATGATCTTCCTGATATTGAAGGTACCCAAAAAGCGAGGGTCAGGCTGAGCGCGTTGAGTCTCCCAGACCAGTCAATTACAGTATTTTGAGTAACTAGCCAGGGATGGCCCAGAATAAGTGTCGTAAAGGGAGCAGAGATAAGACAATTTTGCTTTGTTTCATGATGATTACCTGACAAAACTATGGAAACGGGTTCTGTGACATGAGTTATCCTGGCGAGTAGCCTCCCATTCAGGGCCAGGGATGTAAGTGTTTTTTCCAGTGGCGCCAACCCCGGTCCTGCTCAGCCACCTGCTAGCCCACCAGTACTCTCAGTCCTACTGATGAGTGCCCCCCTTTTCGCTGAACTGGGCAAGTTGCAAGAAAACGTCCCTGCCTCCCACAGTATAGGCACTCACCTGCCTGGTGGCCTCGCTGACGCTCCTCTGCAGTAAGGTGTGCTCGGCCCAAGAGCATAGGCTCATCTGGTGGAGGTGACATAGGAGACAGGTTGGATTGCTGTCGGAGGACAGGGCGACTCAGAATAAGGGACGGCGAATGGCATCTCTCTCTTTGATGATTTTGCAGATGGTTATCAATGTGGTTCGCTAGATAAATCAGAGATTAAAGGTCAGGTGGATCATCACGAGAAATCAATACATCTTTTAATTTGTCACTTAGCCTCTTGACAAAGACAGCCTTTAATGTGCTGTTGGTCCAGTGCACATCAGCACCCAGTGTCCAAAATTCAATGGTATGGTTAGCCACGGATCCGGTGTCCTGAACGAGACTTAACAGGCAGTGAGAGGCATCAGTTTGATAATGTGGGTGATCTAAGATAAGTTTAAATTCTCCCACAAACCTATCATAAGTCACTTGGTCTAAAGCGATGTTAGAAACCTTTGCCTCAGCCCACTGAAGTGCTCTTGCTCTTAATAATCCATACATGTAATGTATCTTAGCAGCATCTAATGTAAAAGAAGCTGGATGTTGCTGAAACACAGAGGAGCACTGAAAAAGAAAACCACAGCAGTGGCTGGGCTGACTTGAGTATGGGTCTGGAGCCGTGTTTCTCAAATCCAGGGAGCGCGTCAGGGCAGGGGCTCCGGAAATGGAGGCAGCCGCAGCAAGAGCCAGGGACTGGCCCGAGAGCAGAAACCTGGTTGGTGAGCTGAGTGACTTGTTGGGACAGGGCTTGGCTACTTTCAAGCAGGGCCTGGATACTCTGTTCATGTTGTCCCATCATAATTGCGTGTTGAGAAAATGCCTGTTGTAGCGTTTGGTCCGGCCCCGAGTCTGATTGATCCATGTTGGCCAGATTGCTTAAGTCGTAACGTCTGGAGGATCAAAGATTCAGATCCAAACAATGAAATGTGAATGTTGATTAATGGAACAGAGAGTAGAGAGCGGGGTCGTAGGCTGACATCTTCGAGCCGGTGATAAGTAGCGGGGTCAGAGGCTAGGGTGTTCGAACTGGTTGAGGTGAGCTGGGATGGAGGCTGAGGTGCAGGGTAGTTCCAAGGAGCGGGATCTGGTGAAAAACGAGATAAAACATCTGATTACTGAGATCAAACACATGAAAACTAGACTGAACCAAGCAGAACTGTACCATGGAGGGTACACTGACGATCTGACGACATATGTTGGATCCTCAGTCTCTTTGTGCTCCACAGGTACAGGCTTATTGCTCATGGGCTGCAGGTGTGTAGTGGGTGGTGCCAGAGTCTCTGCCCAGCTCCCGTCCCCCGAAGGGAGGAGGAAATACAACACAAAAACACAGGGATAGACTGGAATCTTTACACAAACACTGTACAGAGGGACACATATGCTTTTTTTTCTCACCGTGTAACATGAAATCAGACTAAACATTTCCTGTTTTAGGTCCACAGTTTTAGGTCCACTAAAAGGCCACTCTACTAGGAAGAATCCATTACTCCAAAAGAAACATTAAAAAGGCAGATTACAGTTAACGAATGCACACAGGGACAAAGACCTTAATTTTTGGAGACATGTCCTGTGGTCTGATGAAACTAAAATTGAACTGTCTGGCCATAATGAGCATTGGTACATTTGGAGGAAAAAGAGGGGAGCTTGCAAGTCTGAGAATATCATTCTAACTGTGAAATTTGGGGGTGAAATGTTGTGGGGTTGTTTTGCTGCAGGAGGGACTGGTGCACACAAAAAATCGATGGCATCATGAGGAAAGAAGATTACGTGGAAATACTGAAGCAAGATCTTAAGACATCAGCCAAGAAGTTAAAGATTGGGAGCAAATGGATCTTCAAATGGACAATGACCCGAAGCATACTGCCAAACGGGTTACAAAGTGGCTTAAAGATAACAAAGTCAATGTTTTGAAGTGGCCATCACAAAGCTTTGATCTCAGTTCTATTGAAAATTTATGGACAGACCTGAAAAAGGTTGTGCAAACAAGGAGGCCTACAGACTTGGCTCAGTTACGTCAGTTCTGTGATCAGGAATGGGCCAAAATTCCTGCCAACTATTGTGAGAAACTTGTGTAAGGATATCCAAAACATTTGACCACCAAGTCAAACCAAATACTAATGAAATATATGTAAAATTCTGACTTTGAGGAAAGTAATGAAAAATGATTTGTAAAAATCTTCCTCTCATTACTGAGGTATTTAGGAAATGAAAGTAATTTTGGTAAGCCTAATTGACCCAAAACAGGAAAAGATTAGACTGATTTCATGTCAGACAGTGCAAAGAAAGTGTATGTGTCTTTTTATATACTGTATGTAAACTACTGGTTTCAAGTGTAAGTCACACCACTGAAAGTACAGCTCTTTGTCACAAGATCAAGTCAGCGTTTGGTGAGAGATTATTGTTGTTTTATGTTTATTACTGCTTTTGCTGTTTTATTGTCACCTGAGTCTGCATTCAGTCTTGTCCAGTCATCTAGGTCCTCCTTAAAACGACCCAGCCCCTCAGGGAGACAGATAAATGTCTCTCACGCTACATGCCTCGTTTCATGCTTCCATTTTTTCTAATGAACCAACATCTGCTACCAATCATAAAAAAACAACTGGAGATTTCTTCGAGTAAAATCTCTGACCAGCTAATTTCTTTGAGCTACACTTCACTGAAACTCGAGCTGCTCTAATTTTAACAGTTGATGTTTATAAGACGAAGAGCTCCACATTATACGAGTTAATCATGCACCAGGGGCACAGAAGGAAGATCTGAAGCAGGGGAAGTATTCAGTCAGTGTTTGTCAGGGCGTTGGACACAGAGGACACAGCTGTGTGAGTCTGGAGACTTTGGTCCAAATGGAGAAGATCTCTGCAGTGAAGGACTTTCTGACCTGTCCTGTTTGTCTGGACACCTTTAAAGAGCCAGTGACTCTGACCTGTCACCACAACTTCTGCTCCAAATGTCTGCAGGAATACTGGGACAAGAACAGCACCAGGAACTGCCCCATGTGTCGCAGGAAGTTCTCTGAAGAACATCTAGAAGTGAACTTTGCTCTGAAGGAACTGTGTTTGTCCTTTTCACAAAAGGAGCAGGCTCCAGGAGGAGAGAGGCCTGTGGTGTGCTCCTCACACCCAGAGCAGACGCCTCTGTTCTGCCTGGACGAGAGCCGCCCTCTGTGCCCTGCCTGTGAGTTTTCTCTTCACCCGGGACATAAGGTGGTGACTGTGGACTCAGCTGTGAGTGGAAAGAAGGAGCACCTGCGCTCACAGCAGCAGTCTCTGTTCCAGAGGAGAGATCAGGCCTTAGACACACAGACACAGTGTGAGCAGATACAGGAGCTGGCACATGCTCAGGTGAAGGCCTGTGAACGACACATCAGGGCGGAGTTTGAGCGGTTACACTGGTTCCTCCAACAGGAGGAGGAGTCTGTGCTCAGAGCTCTGAGACAGGAGCAGAGCAGACAGACCCAGACCATAGAAGCACAGATGCAGCAGATCCGGGAGGAGCTGTGTACTGTGGAGCAGAACCTCCTGGCTGTGGAAGATCTGCTGAAGAAACAGAGCATGGACTTCCTCACACAGTACAGAGACACTCACAAAGACAGACAGACTCTGCTCTCACAGTCCAGCCCACAGCTCAGACCAGGACTCCTGATAAACCAGCCCAAAGTCCTGGCCAACGTGGCCTTCAACGCCTGGAACAAGATGAGAGCCCTGGTGGAGTACAGTCCAGTCATTCTGGACCCAAACACTGCAGCCTCACGGCTCCATGTGTCTGGGGATCTGAGGGGGGTAAGAAATGAAGAAACTAAAGAACAACAGGTCCCTGATAATCCGGAGAGATTCTGTAAATACAGAGAGGTCCAGGGCAGTGAGGGCTTCAGCTCTGGCTCTCACCAGTGGGACGTGGAGGTGGGGGACCATCCAGAATGGAGCATTGGTTTGACCAAAGAGTCTGTTGACAGGAAGGGAGAGAGAGATGATCTTCCAGAAAATGGACTGTGGTGTTTAATGCTTGCTGATGGAGAATATTCTGATGTTGTTGGTAAAAAACTGACCCTGAAGAGGAGACCTCAGAGGATCCGAGTGCGACTGGACTGTGACAAAGGGACAGTGTGTTTCTTTGACGCTGGAGACATGTCCCTGATCTGCTCTCACAAGGACAGATTCACAGAGAAAATGTTTCCTATTTTCTATGTTGGTGAATCTGGTGACGCTAAAACCAAAGAGATTAAAATATATTGCAGTGATGGGCAAGAAATGACAATGTAAAAAGGAAACAGAATTTAGAAAGCCTTGATTTATACTTTTATCAGTTAGAAATGTGTTGATAAATTTGTTGTTGATGCAGCTGAAGTCGTTGGTGTTGATCTTGTCTCTGAAGCTAAGCAGGGCTGGGTCTGGTCAGGACTTGGATGGGAGAACAGTTGCCACTGGGGCAGCTGTGGCTACAATGGTCTCTCAGCTCCACCGTGTGGAGAGTATGAAGAACACTGACAGACAGGTTCTGTTTCGCTGCATAAAGGGTTTAATTCTGCCTCTTATTTTTTAATGTTAATATTATGATTTGTTGTATTGTGATTTTAATGTTTTTAATTCTTTGTGATTCTGTAAAACACTTTTTGAATTACTTTGTGTATGAATTGTGCTGTACAAATAAACTTAAACACTTTGGGGGTTGAAAGGTGCTGTATAATTCAGTGCATTATTATTATTATTATGTGAATAGACACTGTTCTTTTGCTCCTGCTGCTGAACTCCTTCTGTTCTATATTGAATTATAAATGTTTTACTCGTAAATACATGTTCAATAATAAAACCATAAAAGACTCCATTAAAACAGTATAAACTGGACTGTGGTTCAGAGGTCACTGCTCAGAGTCACGTCATGTGGGATTAACAGATTATTGTGGGGAAACAATTGGCTTTTACCATATGTTTTCAATCGCACACCGTTCATATAAGGCACAAAGACTTTAGCAATATTTACTTACTTTCTTTATTTTCATACTTTTAGATGTGTTCAGTGTTTTAAATCTTTCACCCAACCTGTGTGACCTGTGCGACCTCTGACCTGTGTGACCTATGACCTCTGTGGCTTTGTTATTAATGTACATATCTTGATACAAGGAGAAAATAAACAAAATAAAAAGTCCCGGATCATGCAGAGTGAGTTAACACAAACATTTTAAGACCAAAATTACAAGTCTGACAGCAGCGTTTACAGAGAGAAAGGTGACGGTTTTTCAATAGGAAGTGAAGTGGACCAGAGTACACCTATGCTCACTTTCAATTTGGAAAGCAGTTGCTAGCAGATTAGCCATGTCCATTTATATAAACAGTCTATGGGGTAGCCCTAGACGGAGTTACCTCAGAAACAACAGTGTTGGACTCTGGGGTCCCACAGGGCAGAGTATTCGGGCCGATGCTGTTTTTAGTTTTTATAAATGACTTGGCTCTACACACAAGCCAAGCAACTACTGTCTGCCTCTTTACCATAACACACTCCCATCGCTTTTATACATTATGTGACCAAATGTTGGGGTCCAGATCAAGTACCTGGGCGTGCACGTGAGTACAGAGGCGTGCACATTAGGAGTAATTTAAAGAACAGTTATACTACGCTGCCATCTGAGATCCTCATCTATCAAAGGACAAGAGTAAACTTAAAGAGTACAAAGAAGAGAAGCGCGTTTTGTAACTTCTGTGTTAGGGCAAGGCACTTTTAGACCCAAAAATAGACTCAAGGCAAAATGCTAAAATAATCTATTTTATTGTCTCAAGGCCAGGAGGATTGGGAGGTTTCCTGGAGAGGTGAAATATGGGAGTCTTCACCGGAGGAGCTAGAAACACAGAAGATGAAGGTAAGTATCAAAATCACAACCAACAGAAAAATCACCATTTTGACTGTGATCCATGGAGCAAACATCTAAAATCCAACATCTGATGAACACTCTTCAGGATCGTTGAACCCTCTGTATTGATACTTTGCAGCTGATGTGATCAACATTCTCTGGGAGTGTGATGCTAATGGAGCCACTGCTCTGTCTGAAGCTCTGTTACTTAAGTTAGTTCATCTGAGCTTTATTTTAGCAAAAAACCTTGACCATAAAGAACTGACCTGACTAAAACTACAAGTGAGCAGATTTGTGCTGTTAAACGAGTCCCTCTCAAATAACATTACAGTCACAAGCTAGTTAGCATTAGCCAACAGTTTTTCAGTTAGTCACACACATTTTTTGTTAAAAATCACCTGAACAGGACCATGGACGTTCGGATTGAAAATGTTTTGTTTAAATCCATTTTGTATTTTTTCTTGAGTTTTCAGACAATCTTTAAAACTTGTTTGTCTGTGTTTGCTAATGTGTGCATTGCGTCACTATGGTAACTGCTGAACATTCTACCATAGGCATACAGGGGGAACACCCCCCAGCGTGACGTCACTGCAAATATGATTTTTTCCTAACACGACACAAATTCTGCAAATTAATATCAAATGGTAAAACTTGTTTAACCTTTTTATATAGTGTATTTGACCTTGCGAGCACTCTGGTTTTAGCTCCGGTTCTGGTCGCATAATCGGCAAACTGCAGATGGATATCACACTGATGAAGGGAGAGAGTGCGTGATGCTAAGGTTTTACCAGACGACCTTTAAAGTGTTCACCTGCCCAGGGACTGCAGATGGAAAATAGCTGTAGCTAAATCTGATACAAAACATCTTTTCCTTGTAAGATTAATGAATTAGTATATGGTCCCTGACAAATAAAGAATAAAGAAAGAAAGAAAGAAAGAAAGAAAGCAAAAAGGCGACATTGATTAAATGAACAATTGTTGGCTAATGCTAGCTAATGAGTTTAATTTTGTGTGAGGGGAACTTGTTTAAAAGCACAAATAAGGTAAGTCAGTTTTTTCTGATCAGATTGTGTTAAAATAAAGCTCAGACTAAAGTGTAACTGTAACAGACCCTGAGACAGAGCAGTGCCTCCAGTTACCTTCACACTCATGAAATATTTATGACATCAGCTGCAATTGTCGTTGTTGTACATGCATTTCACCGACTGTTCTCATGAACACTCTAATTTTGGGAAGTCGGATGATTACATCACTATCTCTGGGTTTCTGAGGTCACATGAATAAAACAAGAAGAATTCAGTAATAATGACTCCACAGTTCACACTTCAGAGGGTCATGTGACCACAGAGCTAACGACCAATCAGCTGCAGCCGTCCAGGCCACATGACAAGACCGTGACTGAGTGAATCGATATAATTATGAAGTGATTATTGGTTATTGAGCCACGTTAGCATAAAAATGTTAGCATAAACATATTAGCTTAAACATGTCTCAATACAGTTAGAAAATGTTAAATCAGACCTATGGTGCAAATCGACTTTTCAGAGCTTTTAACAGTGTTATAATGTTTTCTCTTCTCATTGACGTTGTATTTAGAGCGATGTGTGTTTGAGTAATGCTCATTCTCCTGTTTTCAAGACGTTTTGCACCAATCTACCCTTTCTCTGTACTTACTTTCTTCTCCACTTTTATTTTTTAATCAGTGATACATATAAGTTTCTGTAGCATCGTGTAGTAATTTTGGCACAAATTAAAAATCGCTCGACATTTCACCTGTCCATAGGAGGGTCTGACAGCATGTGGCGCTTCTTTTGGTGAGATTTAAGGTGATGTCAGCTCCACTGGGCACCGCAGGTTTCTAACGTGGAAGTCATACATTGATAAACAGGAAACAACCGAAGCTAACCTGCTAGTTTGTTTATCTTATGTGTCGGTTCAACATATACGGTTGAAACCAGAAGTCTACATACACTATATAAAAGGACACATATGCTTTTTTTTTCTCACTGTCTGACATGAACGAAAACGAGGGAGATGGGTTCTGTGTTCAGAGATGAACGTGCCTGTTTCATGAGCTTATTTTTTAAATAATTCTGTTGAAGCATGGTTGAAAAGAAATTTCTGACTTTCATTGGTTAAATTTTATAGAATTTTTTATTTATTATTACTGTTGTCAGATTCAAGTTATTTCTGTGACCATTACGTGATTTTCTTCCATTAAACAAGAGGTACCACCAATTTTATCCACGTGTATGCCTCGTTTTCATGCGTCTGTCTTTTCTAATGAAGAAAGATCCGGTACCAGTCATAAAAACCAACTGGAGATTTATTTGAGTAAATCTCTCATTTCTTTGAGCTGCACTTCACTGAAACTCGAGCTGCTCTGATTTGAACAGCTCCAGATTATAAGAGTTAATCATTGACCAGATGCACAGGGTGAAGGTCTGAAGCAGTGAAAGTATTCAGTCAGTGTTTGTCAGGACGTTGGACACAGAGGACACAGCTGTGTGAGTCTGGAGACTTTGGTCCAAATGGAGAAGATCTCTGCAGTGAAGGACTTTCTGACCTGTCCTGTTTGTCTGGACACCTTTAAAGAGCCAGTGACTCTGACCTGTCACCACAACTTCTGCTCCAAATGTCTGCAGGAATACTGGGACAAGAACAGCACCAGGAACTGCCCCATGTGTCGCAGGAAGTTCTATGAAGAACATGTAGAAGTGAACTTTGCTCTGAAGGAACTGAGTTTGTCCTTTTCACAGAAGGAGCAGGCTCCAGGAGGAGAGAGGCCTGTGGTGTGCGCCTCACACCCAGAGCAGACGCCTCTGTTCTGCCTGGACGAGAGCCGCCCTCTGTGCCCTCTGTGTGAGTTTTCTCTTCACTCGGGACATAAGGTGGTGACTGTGGACTCAGCTGTGAGTGAAAAGAAGGAGCACCTGCTCTCACAGCAACAGTCTCTGTTCCAGAGGAGAGATCAGGCCTTAGACACACAGACACAGTGTGGCAGATACAGGAGCTGGCACATGCTCAGGTGAAGGCCTGTGAACGACACATCAGGGCGGAGTTTGAGCGGTTACACTGGTTCCTCCAACAGGAGGAGGAGTCTGTGCTCAGAGCTCTGAGACAGGAGCAGAGCAGACAGACCCAGACCATAGAAGCACAGATGCAGCAGATCCGGGAGGAGCTGTGTACTGTGGAGCAGAACCTCCTGGCTGTGGAAGATCTGCTGAAGAAACAGAGCATGGACTTCCTCACACAGTACAGAGACACTCACAAAGACAGACAGACTCTGCTCTCACAGTCCAGCCCACAGCTCAGACCAGGACTCCTGATAAACCAGCCCAAAGTCCTGGCCAACGTGGCCTTCAACGCCTGGAACAAGATGAGAGCCCTGGTGGAGTACAGTCCAGTCATTCTGGACCCAAACACTGCAAACAGATGGCTCCATGTGTCTGAGGATCTGAGGGGGGTGAGACATGGAGAAACTAAACAACAGGTCCCTAATAATCCAGAGAGATTCTGTAAATACACAGAGGTTCTGGGCAGTGAGGGCTTCAGCTCTGGCTCTCACCAGTGGGACGTGGAGGTGGGGGACCATCCAGACTGGGTCATTGGTTTGACCAAAGAGTCTGTTGACAGGAAGGGAGAGAGAGGTGCTCTTCCAGAAAATGGACTGTGGTCTTTAATGCATGATGATGGAGAATATTCTGATGTTGTTGGTGAAACTCTTCGCCTGAAGAGGAGACCTCAGAGGATCCGAGTGCGACTGGACTGTGACAGAGGGAAAGTGTGTTTCTTTGACTCTGGAGACATGTCCCTGATCTGCTCTCACAAGGACAGATTCACAGAGAAAATATTCCCATATTTCTCTATTGGTAAATCTGGTGACGCTGAAACAAAAGAGATTAAAATATATTGCAGTGATGGACAACATGAAAATAGACTTGAAAAATTACAATGTAAAAAGGAAACAAAATTTAGAAAGCCTTGATTTATACTTTTATCAGTTAGAAATGTGTTGATAAATTTGTTGTTGATGCAGCTGAAGTCGTGGGTGTTGATCTTGTCTCTGAAGCTAAGCAGGGCTGGGTCTGGTCAGGACTTGGATGGGAGAACAGTTGCCACTGGGGCAGCTGTGGCTACAATGGTCTCTCAGCTCCACCGTGTGGAGAGTATGAAGAACACTGACTGACAGGTTCTGTTTCGCTGCATAAAGGGTTTAATTCTGCCTCTTATTTTTTAATGTTAATATTATGATTTGTTGTATTGTGATTTTAATGTTTTTAATTCTTTGTGATTCTGTAAAACACTTTTTGAATTACTTTGTGTATGAATTGTGCTGTACAAATAAACTTAAACACTTTGGGGGTTGAAAGGTGCTGTATAATTCAGTGCATTATTATTATTATTATTATTATTATTATGTGAATAGACACTGTTCTTTTGCTCCTGCTGCTGAACTCCTTCTGTTCTATATTTAATTATAAATGTTTTACTCGTAAATACATGTTCAATAATAAAACCATAAAAGACTCCATTAAAACAGTATAAACTGGACTGTGGTTCAGAGGTCACTGCTCAGAGTCATGTGGGATTAACAGATTATTGTGGGGACATGATTGGATTTTACAGGTTTTTTTCAGTCACTTTGGCACAAAACTTTAAATGTTACGGATATTTTGCACACGGTTCATATGAGGCACAAAGACTTTAACAATATTTATTTTATCACTTTCAGATGTGTTCAGTGTTTTATTTTGATTCTTTTAGATCAAGGTCAGAGATACGCTGCTGTTAGGAGTCTTTACTAAATCAGGACTAAACCAGGACTACACCAGGACTGCACCAGGACAAACCAGGACTAAACCAGGACTAAACAGGACTACACCAGGGACTGCACCAGGACTAAACCAGGACTACAGGACACACCAGGACTAAACCAGGACTAAACCAGGACTAAACCAGACTAAACCCAGACTACACCAGGACTACACCAGGACTAAACCAGGACCAGGACTACACCAGGACTAAACTAAACCAGCTGGACTAAACCTGCTGAATCAGTGTTGAGTTTTGTGCAGTTTAAACCTGGAACAGTCTGAAGATGTGAGACAGACTCGACTTTGACAAAGTTTAAATCCAGGCTCAGGTTCTGTTTAGCTGCACATGACTGAAGGGTTTTATTCTGCCTCTTCTCTTTTAATATTCATTGTGTGATGATTATTTATGACTATTTATGTTTTGATTTGTTGTGATTTTCTTTCTTATTCTGTAAAGCTCTTTGAGTTACTTTGTGTCTGACCTGAGCTGTACAAATAAACTTGTGAGTTCCACGTTTGAATCACACGTTTGATGGATTCTCGTGTGTCCTGCAGAGAGCTGGCAGTCGGGCCTGGAGCACAGCCCTGGTCTGGTGGCTGTGCTGGTCCTCTTCTGCCTGGTGGTGGCGCTGTGTCTGGTGGTGCTGCTGGTGCAGTGTGTGCAACACATCAGATCCATGTCCCGCTTCGAGAGGCTCCATGACGTCCCCCTGGTGAGACTGACACCTGCTTTTTACAACACAAAGAAACTCAAAATAATAAAAGTGAGAATTTTACAAGTAGGAACAACAACTCACTTCAGTTCAATCTATTTTTATTTAAATGAATAAACAAATACACTGAAACCCAAAAGGAAGAGGCAGTAAACACAGCCCCATTTTTCAGAACTTTAAAAACATACTTCCTGCAGGAGGTGGAGTACACACATCTGACCAGAAGAGGGTGCTATAGAGCTACTGTAATGCAGAAAGAGGAAGCACAGTATCCCAGATACTTCATACCACAGTACTTGATACCACAGTACTTCATACCACAGCACCTCACACCACAGTACTTCACAGTGCTTCACAATACTTCATACCACAGTACTTCAATCTACAGTACTTCATACCATTGTACTTCACAGTACTTCATACCACAGTACTTCACAGTACTTCACTGCATTTCACAGTACTTCACAGTACTTCTATAGATTTTCCCAGAATGTAAAGTTTATATGTTTTGACCAAAATAAGTCGTTGAAAACATGTTTGGATGTTTAAGTTGCTGCTTTAGGAGGAAAAAAAATAATCAAGATAAAACAATGTATGGAAGTGGGCTCGCCTCTTCACAGATCTGACATGTAACTGTGGCCATAGCGACTTGTCAAAGCCTGATCTGGTCTGATCTTTTTGGCTGAGATGAGTCGGTCCTGGTCAGTCCTGGGATGGGACACTGCAGTGAACACCAGAGGCCACAGGGGGGCAGCAGTGGCTCTAGTGGAAACTGTTGTTATGTCCTTAGGCAAGACACTTCCCCTACAGTGTTTAGTATGAATGTGGTGAGTGAGTGTTGGTGGTGGGACGATGCTTCTGTCTGTCTGCCCCAGGGCAGCTGTGGCTACAACAGTGTCCAGTGTTCTGTGTATGAGCCTCTTCTGTTTTAAAGGTGCTGTATATGAGCCTCTTCTGTTTTAAAGGTGCTGTGTATGAGCCTCTTCTGTTTTAAAGGTGCTGCATATGAGCCTCTTCTGTTTTAAAGGTGCTGTGTATGAGCCTCTTCTGTTTTAAAGGTGCTGTATATGAGCCTCTTCTGTTTTAAAGGTGCTGTGTATGAGCCTCTTCTGTTTTAAAGGTGCTGTATATGAGCCTCTTCTGTTTTAAAGGTGCTGTATATGAGCCTCTTCTGTTTTAAAGGTGCTGTGTATGAGCCTCGTCTGTGTTTAAAGGTGCTGCATATGAGCCTCTTCTGTTTTAAAGGTGCTGCATATGAGCCTCTTCTGTTTTAAAGGTGCTGCGTATGAGCCTCTTCTGTTTTAAAAGGTGCTGCATATGAGCCTCTTCTGTTTTAAAGGTGCTGTGTATGAGCCTCTTCTGTTTTAAAAGGTGCTGCATATGCAGAGCCTCTTCTGTTTTAAAGGTGCTGTATATGAGCCTCTTCTGTTTTAAAGGTGCTGCGTATGAGCCTCTTCTGTTTTAAAGGTGCTGCATATGAGCCTCTTCTGTTTTAAAGGTGCTGTGTATGAGCCTCTTCTGTTTTAAAGGTGCTGTGTATGAGCCTCTTCTGTTTTAAAGGTGCTGTGTATGAGCCTCTTCTGTTTTAAAGGTGCTGTGTATGAGCCTCTTCTGTTTTTAAAGGTGCTGTATATGAGCCTCTTCTGTTTTAAAGGTGCTGTGTATGAGCCTCTTCTGTTTTAAAGGTGCTGTGAATGAGCCTCTTCTTCTGTTTTAAAGGTGCTGTATATGAGCCTCTTCTGTTTTAAAGGTGCTGTATATGAGCCTCTTCTGTTTTAAAGGTGCTGTGTATATGAGCCTCTTCTGTTTTAAAAGGTGCTGTATATGAGCCTCTTCTGTTTTAAAGGTGCTGTGTATGAGCCTCTTCTGTTTTAAAGGTGCTGTGTATGAGCCTCTTCTGTTTTAAAGGTGCTGTATATGAGCCTCTTCTGTTTTAAAGGTGCTGTATATGAGCCTCTTCTGTTTTAAAGGTGCTGTATATGAGCCTCTTCTGTTTTAAAGGTGCTGTATATGAGCCTCTTCTGTTTTTTAGGGTGCTGTATATGAGCCTCTTCTTCTGTTTAAAGGTGCTGTATATGAGCCTCTTCTGTTTTAAAGGTGCTGTATATGAGCCTCTTCTGTTTTAAAGGTGCTGTATATGAGCCTCTTCTGTATTAAAGGTGCTGTGTATGAGCCTCTTCTGTTTTAAAGGTGCTGTGTATGAGCCTCTTCTGTTTTAAAGGTGCTGTGTATGAGCCTCTTCTGTTTTAAAGGTGCTGTGTATGAGCCTCTTCTGTTTTAAAGGTGCTGTATATGAGCCTCTTCTGTTTTAAAGGTGCTGTATATGAGCCTCTTCTGTTTTAAAGGTGCTGTGTATGAGCCTCTTCTGATCACACCTGTGTTTACCTGGTGTCGCACCTTTAACAGGCACAAACACGTCTGTGGAAATACAGGAAGTGATAAAGTTTCTTTGAATCAGCATTTTAAACAAATAAAAACGAACTGACATCGGACGCACACGCCCTCAGACTGTGAGGTCAGAACACAAGGGCCCAGGCTGAACACAAGGGCCCAGGCTGAGCACAAGGGCCCAGGCTGAACACAAGGGCCCAGGTTGAACACAAGGGCCCAGGCTGAACACAACCGCCCAGGCTGAACACAACCGCCCAGGCTGAACACAAGGGCCCAGACTAGTATTTGAATTATTCTCTCCATCATGTCTTTGATTAAAGGTCCCAGAGTTTAGACGATATAAAGAGCAGCTGCCTCACAGGAAACAGGTCCACGCCCCACACGCCTCCTTCAAAAACATGAAATACTTTTACATTTCAAGTGTTCATGAGTGAAATGGTGGTGTTCAGTGACGGTGTTCAGTGACGGTGTTCAGTGAGTCTGTGTTTCAGACCAGGACACACGTGATCACTGGGGCTGATGGGAAAATGGCTCAGTACATGTTTATTATAAAAGTGCGTTTCCATAGTAACAGAGTGAGTTATGTCTGTACCTGCTCCAACTCGTCCTGAGTCTGTGTCATACGCTCCACAAACCTCCACCTCATCCACCCCCATCCTCCCCCTGCTGGGTGGAGGCTCTGTGTGGAGTTTGCATGAGAAGGAGAGAAGCTGACCTGAGGAGCAGAGGGGAGGCAGGAGGAGAGAGGGGAGGCAGGAGGAGGCCCAGGCTGAGGAACAGGCTGAGGAACAGTCTTCCTCTGTAGTGAGAGACACTGTGGCCTGTTTTATATATTTTTTCCCAGATCTTTGTTTCTTCAGATAAACAGTTTAAACATCATTTCATCAGTTTTATCGTCACATTCAGGATTCTCCTTTTCCCACGCTCCCTGTGTCCTTGTCTCCTGAACCCTCGCTCATGTTTCCTCCCTGGTTTCCTTCCCTTGTCTCCTCGAGCCTTGGGACGCCAATTGATAGGACACATTTGATTGACAGCTGAAAAAAATTGAGGAGGGACGAGGAGAAACGAAGAGAAGGAAATGAGAAGGAAGTGTGGAGAAGGAAACGAGGAGAAGGAAGTGAGGAGAAGGAAGTGAGAGAAGGAAACGAGGAGAAGGAAGTGAGGAGAAGGAAACGAGGAGAAGGAAACGAGGAGAAGGAAGCGAGGAAGGAAGCGAGGAGAGGAAATGAAAAGGAAACGAGGAGAAGGAAGTGTGGAAAAGGAAGTGTGGAAAAGCAAGTGTGGAGAAGGAAACGAGGAGAAGGAAACGAGGAGGAAATGAAAAGGAAGTGAAGGAGAAGAAAGAAGAGAAAAAGAGAAGGAGAAGGAAGTGAAAGGAAGTGAGAAGAAGGAGAAGGAAGCGATGAGAAGGAAACGAGGAGAAGGAACGAGGAGAAGGAAATGAGAATTAAACGAGGAGAAGGGAAGAAGGAAGTGAGGAGAGAGAAATGAGACTCACATCTTTTCTCTCTAGACTTAATGACTTAATGTGGAAACTACTGTTTGCTTTGCCTCATTTCTAACCCACGTGCCAAGCAGCTAGCAGCCAAATGACTCTGCAAACACTTCCGAGCAAACAGCGGCACATTCCAAAGCTTTTGCGCCAAAGTGACTAAGCGCCACAGAAATCCTGCGGTTTTGAGGTCAGAGCAGGTGGATACACAGGCAGAGAAGCGTGAGTCATTAGGGGGAAATTAAAGGGTTGAAAAGAGACCTGACCAACGCGCGTAAAACCGTGCGTAAAACTGTGCGTAATGGCAACTTGAAACGCTCCAAAGTGGCTCCATCCCGGAAAGACTGAACACAACAGGTGGCGACAGAGTTACACGGACCCTGCAGCTGCACAAAAGCAGAAATGAGCAGAAATGAGCGTGAAAGAGCAGCTCGCATGTGGACAAGGGAAGAGCTGTTTACATCCTCTGCGTCCTGTACTTCCTGTCACGTGTCCGGGCCGCCGACGTAAGCAAAGTGACGCCCGGGCACGCAAGCACGTAGTAGCGGAGCGTGCAGCAGAGTTTGAAGTCTAACCAGCCAAAGGAATTGTCCCGGAGCAGCAATAAAACATGGAAAAGTGCGATAAGTGACGCCGCGGGACCCGCCGGACGCACAGCGCGTTTGGAGACGTCTCTCACCTGACGCACGAGCGCGAGGACCCTGCTGCGCGGACGTGGAGGTGAGTTTGTTGACTGAAAGTTTGTGAAGTTTACGCGCTCTGGATGGACATTTCGAGTGAACAGAGCCGCGGAAGAGTGTTTTTCTTTGGTTTATTGGTTTATAGTTTGAAGATATGACTCTGTGACTTTAGAAGTGATAAGTTTGTGATGAACTCGCTCCTTGTGTTTGGAAACATGTCCACGCTCTTTTGTTTACTCTCATTCTCTGTTCACGGATGACAAAGAAACAAAAAGAAACATTTTTGACTTTTCTGTACAAAATAATTTAAAGCCTCAGTGTGGAACTTTTCTTGTCAAAAAATAGACTAAAAGCTGTTTTTTCAGTTTGTTTGTGTTGTGTTTATTGCTCTGAAAACCTCTCTCTGACTGTGAGCGGCTCCATCTCCACAGACCTGACCCGTACATGGCCCAGAGGAGCGCGTTTCCATGGAAATGTTGTTCCCTTGGCTGTAATGTTCCACAGTGTGGCATAAAACTCAACGATCCCCATGGAGAAAGTTCCCAAGTGTGGTTTTAACTTTCTGTTTCTATAGGATCAAACAGGGGACATGACAAGACCAGAAAGTTACACACTGTAGCTTTAAATAAATGTTATGGAAACGTGGTGATGTAACAACTTTAGTTTATTCTGTTTTGTAAATAATCTACAGGAAAAAGCTGGTGGTGAATTGTTCAAAAGGGTAAAAAAAACTCCTTAAGGAAAGAGGAGAGGAACAGAGAGACAGAGGAGCAAAGAGAGGAGCGGAGAGAGGAGCAGAGAGACAAAGGAGCAGAGAGAGGAGCAGAGAGGGGAGCAGAGGAGAGAGAGGAGAGAGAGAGGAGCAGAGAGAGGAGAGAGGAGCAGAGAGAGAATCAGAGAGAGAGAGCAGAGAGACAGAGGAGCAGAGAGACAGAGGAGCAGAGAGACAGAGGAGCAGAGAGACAGAGGAGCAGAGAGACAGAGGAGCAGAGAGAGGAGCAGAGGAGAGAGGAGCAGAGAGAGGAGAGAGGAGCAGAGAGAGGAGAAGAGGAGCAGAGAGAGAGAGCAGAGGAGAGAGGAGCAGAGGAGAGAGGAGGAGGAGAGGAGAAGAGAGAAGAGGAGCAGAGGAGAAGAGGAGCAGAGAGAGGAGCAGAGGAGAGAGGAGCAGAGAGAGAAGTAGAGAGGAGCGGAGAGAGGAGCAGAGGAGAGGAGCAGAGGAGAAGAGAGTGGAGCAGAGAGAGGAGAAGAGAGGAGCAGAGAGAGGAGCAGAGAGGAGAAGAGAGAGGAGCAGAGGAGAGAGCAGAGGAGAAGAGAGTGGAGCAGAGAGAGAGAAGAGAGGAGCAGAGAGAGAGGAGCAGAGAGAGAAGAGAGAGAGCAGAGAGTGGAGCAGAGAGAGAGAAGAGAGGAGCAGAGAGAGGAGCAGAGAGGAGAAGAGAGAGGAGCAGAGAGAGGAGCAGAGAGAGGAGTAGAGAGAGGAGCAGAGAGGAGCAGAGGAGAGAGGAGAAGAGGAGCAGAGAGAGGAGTAGACGATAATTTAACACAAGAATCCCACATATTTGAGAACAGGTTTGTGGAGCTCGAAACGACACAATCAGCAGAGTTTTGTTTACGGAGGAGGACGTAGATTTAGTTGTTTTCAAATGATTTAAATCAGCCCTGTTTGTGTCTCTATGGTTCTCATCTCTGTGGATCATTCTGTTATAATTTAAATAATTTAAATAATCACTGATTTTGTTCTTCCAGATTGTGATGACTCTTAGCTCCAGTTAAATGTTGAATTTAAGTGAAACAGAACTCAGCCGCTGTGATGTGTTTGGATCTCGTTTGGATCTAGTTTGTGTTTAGTCTGGTCCAGTCTGGTCCAGTCTGGTCCAGTCTGGTCCAGTCTGGTCCAGTCTGGTCCAGTCTGGTCCAGTCTGGTCCAGTCTGGTCCAGTCTGGTCCAGTCTGGTGTGTTGTGCCTTTATCCCTGTTTAAATTCACTCTCGATGTAATGTGTGTTTATATTGTCCTGCAGGATTGTGTGGTCAGAGGGAGGGGCTGACTCTTGTACACGCTGTAGTACACGCTGTAGTACACGCTGTAGTACACACTGTAGTACACGCTGTAGTACACACTGTAATAAAAGTACACACACTTACATACAATGATTTGGGAAAAATATTGATTGTGATTTTTTTCTGACCAGAAGAACTGACAAAAAGATTGAATCTTAACTGACAAATGAGCACAAGTATCACATCTGACACTCAAGTATCACATCTGACACTCAAGTATCACATCTGACACACACAAGAATCACATCTGACACACACAGGAATCACATCTGACACACAAGAATCACATCTGACACACAAGAATCACATCTGACACACACAAGAATCACATCTGACACACACAAGAATCACATCTGACACACACAAGAATCACATCTGACACACACACAGAAATCACATCTGACACACACAGGAATCACATCTGACACTCTCAAGAATCACATCTGACACACACAAGAATCACATCTGACACACACAAGAATCACATCTGACACACACAAGAATCACATCTGACACACACAAGAATCACATCTGACACACACAAGAATCACATCTGACAATCTCAAGAATCACATCTGACACTCTCAAGAATCACATCTGACACACACAAGAATCACATCTGACACACACAAGAATCACATCTGACACACACAGAATCACATCTGACACACACAGGAATCACATCTGACACACAGGAGGAATCACATCTGACACACACAGGAATCACATCTGACACACACAGGAATCACATCTGACACAGAATCACATCTGACACACACAGAATCACATCTGACACACACAAGAATCACATCTGACACACACAAGAATCACATCTGACACACACAAGAATCACATCTGACACACAAGAATCACATCTGACACACACAAGAATCACATCTGACACACACAAGAATCACATCTGACACACAAGAATCACATCTGACACACACAAGAATCACATCTGACACACACAAGAATCACATCTGACACACACAAGAATCACATCTGACACACACACAAGAATCACATCTGACACACACACAAGAATCACATCTGACACACACACAAGAATCACATCTGACACACACAAGAATCACATCTGACACACAAGAATCACATCTGACACACACAAGAATCACATCTGACACACACAAGAATCACATCTGACACACACAAGAATCACATCTGACACACACAAGAATCACATCTGACACACACAAGAATCACATCTGACACACACAAGAATCACATCTGACACACACAAGAATCACATCTGACACACACAAGAATCACATCTGACACACACAAGAATCACATCTGACACTCACAAGAATCACATCTGACACACACAAGAATCACATCTGACTGACACTAAAAACATTTATCTGAACCACTGCAGCACAAATATCACATTTTGACTTGCATCTGTCATAGAAGTGAAAAGCTCTGATGTTTGGACACTTGAGTCATTTTTTGCAGACAGGAAACCGCTGATTTTTTGCTTGTGCTGTGCCATCTCTTCATTTCCATAAAATCTCATCTGATTCTCCTCATGTCTGTGCTCTGTGCCTTTTGTCTCATGTTTAAAAATCGTTTAAGACTGAAAACCGTTTAGTCTGTTGCGGGTTTAAGACAGAAGATTTGGAGATTTTGTTGTTTGTGGAGAAAATGACAGAACTTCAGAAATTTGGATTTGATGAGGGTTAATCTTGCGGACAGTAAAAGCAGCAGCTGTAGCGTAATAAGTCGTTGTAAGTAGTAGTACTGCAGTTGTATTTCCCATCATGCCTCGGTGCTCCCGGGGCCTTGGGTTTTCCTTCCTCCTGCTCTGTTTTTCTCAGACTCGAGGCTTTGTTCTTTCGCTCTCTTGGACTTTTATTGTTGTGCTTTTTTAAACAGACGACGCTGATAACATAGTACTTAGATTTTTCATAGATATTCACAATACATGCCTCCCTACTGACCCTGTAGTTTAGTTTTCGCTCTTGTGAACTGTCGGCTTCTAATTACTCAAGCATTTTACTGTACGAGAATCAGGAAGTGCACTGTTAACATGCTAGTTATTCTCTGATCAGGTCTGTTTGTGACGAGGAAACGACATTAGAACAGGAGTCGTGTTTTTTCCATTCACATGTTTAACACACAAACAAACCTGCAGATTTACGCTGAGTTCTTCTCTCAAACTGAAAAAAAAACACTCTGTTCCACTTTGTGATGTCATCATGTGGTGATACAGAAAGTATTTTTAAACTCCACACACCTTCATTTCTAGAATCATTTGGATCATTTCAGTCCTGGAAATGTCAATCTCAACTGAACTAAAGGTAAAAAGAGCTGTTCACTTGGAAACTACCACTTCGTGACATCACAAGGTGGAAAAGAGCTTTTTTTTTGTTACTCAAACATGTGTGAATGAAACAAAACTCAACTCCAGGTGTGATTTTGAGGAGATAACAGGATTATGACAGGACATAGTTGATAAAAACCAGGTCGAGTGTCTTTAGTGACGTCGATATCACGTCTGTCGCTTTTACGAGTCTCGTGTCCTGAGCCGTTGAATCATTTGTCGACGGAGCAAAGACAGAAGACGAGACAACTCCACTGTTTAGTCAAAAAGCTACAAAAGCATCAACACCCATGAAGCTCGTCGTCATGACAACAAATTGAACTCTTCATATCCCGGCGGAACATTTGGGGAAGAAAAAAAAAAAATCTGAAATTGAGATTTTTCTAACCGATATGGAGATTTGATTTGCGATTTATGTTTTTAATGAGGGAGTCAACAGGGGGCGACAGAGGGGCGTGTCGTCCCGGGCCCCTTCATCATTCGTTCATTTATATCACAGGGGCCCGTGGGAGGCTTCTTGCCCTGGGCCCACACATTTCTGTGGACGGGCCTGATGGTGATGGAGTTTGTTTTGTTTCATTCACATGTTTGAGTCACACTTTATTATTAGTCTGTAACATCTCCAAGGCTCAAAATGCTCTGTTCCACCTTGTGATGTCATGAAGTGGGAGTTTTCAAGTGAACAGCTCCTTTTACCTTTAGTTCAGTCGAGATAAGTGGTCATTCCAGAGCTGAAATGATCCAAATGATTCTAGAGAAGTTGTCTATCTATCCACTTTTTGGGGCTGAGTTGTCGGGGCAGCCGTCTAAGCCGGGACTCCCAGACTTCCCTCACCCCAGACATGTCCTCCAGCTTCTACGGTTGGAATCAAGATGTTCCCAGACCAGTCCAGAGACATAGACCCTCCATCGTCTTCCCTGGGGCCTCCTCCTGGTGGGACATGCCCTGAACACCACCCTAGTGAAGGTGTGTGGAGTTCAAAAACACAGCGGAGCACTTCCTGTATCACCACATGATGACATCACAAGGTGGAACAGAGCGTTTTCAGCCCAAATCTGCAGGTTTGTTAAACATGTGTGAATGAAACAAAAAAAACAACTCCAGGTTTGTTTGACGAGGAAACCACATCAGAACAGAAAGTGTAATATGGGGCTTTAAATAACGTGTTTCTGAGGCTGTGGAGGAAATAATCGTGGTGAAAACAGCAGCTCTACAAACAAAAATGAAACAAACCCGTCTGCTCTGGTGTTCTCCTCAGAGTGTGATCGTGAGGGGAATTTTTGTCAGTACTGTTGAATTCAGAGATGACACAGTGTTTCTCATGTATCAGACTTTTGTTTGTTCAGCTTTTTCATTCTCAGAAATAACCACAAATGTTTGAGGCGACTGAGGTCAGGAGCTACACCCATTTCACTGTGAATAGTGTGAGCACGATACGACTCAAAAACACGTCAGACTAACACACAGACACTTTAAGATGAAGAACACGCAGTAATAATGTGACCTGTCGTCCTCATGTGCACAGTGTTCTGCTCGTGTGCACTAGGGGGCGCCGCTCCTCTCTTATCTCTGTCTCCATCTGAGGCACATTTTGCAGAGATGCAGTTTTGTGCGTAACACCTCACTCTGTCGTCTCAGCTCAAACACAGGGTTAATGGGGGCGCCAGGTTTGCACGATTCTCTCCGTTTGGTGGATTAAACCTGCAGGAAATGTAAAGTTTAGTTTTTAATGAGAAGGTTGTGGAGAAGTGATTAAAATGTTTAAAAATACAGGAAGTGGAGAGTTTAGAGGAAAAAATGCAGTTTTCAGTCTCTGGTGTCGGTCGATATCGGGCAGGTACTTAAAGCCACAGTATCGGTATCGGTATCGGAGCTGAAAAATCTGAATCGGTGCTTCACTCGTCTCTTTGATCCCCCCTCGTCCGTTTATCACTGTTCATGAGAGTCTCTTTGTTCAAAATGTCATAAACATTCAGCCATAAACAAGAGCGGGATGTGTCAGCAGTCGGGTTTGTGGAGGTGCGAGGAGGACGAGGAGGAGGGACGAGGAGGAAAAGGACGGGGAGGAGAAAGAAGTACAGTAAAGGAGCAGACGAGGAGGACGAAGAGGTGGAAGAGAAGGAGAGAGTGAGGAGGAGGAGGAGGATGAAGTGAAGGAGAAGAGCAGAGGAGGAGGACGAAGGGGTGGAAGAGGAGGAGGCGCAGTGGACGTTGGTCTCAGGTCTTATCTTGTTTGCGTCTTCAATGCGTCACGACATCACAAGATTCTCGCCTTTATGATGCTCTGGTGACGGGACATTCACCTGCCAACTCTGCCCTGAGGATGTTATAAAAACACAGAGGGACAAGGTCTGTGGTTCAACTCCCGCGACTTTCTGTTCAAAACATGAACAACGGGTCAGATCCTCCTGAAGGTCCAGACCAGGACCTGGAGATGCTCTCACTGCTCCCGACGAGAAGGAGAAACTTAAAGCACGTTTAAGTTTCGGTCATTACACAGAAACTAAAGAACAAATCTGTATCTGACAGTTACACCTCAAACTCGTCTCAGGTTAAACTAGGACAGATTCAAACAGTGCGATACCACCAGAGACAGACAGGGGGCGACACAGGCCACACACAGCCCACAGAAGAGACACGTCTGAGGAGAGGAGGACAGCAGGAGAGGGTGAGGAGGAGCGAGCAGGAGGGTCTGCTAAAAAGGAGGAGGAGGAGGAGGGAAGAAAGAGGTGGAGGAGGAGGAGGAGGAGGAGGAGGAGGAGGAGAAGGAAGAAAGAGGAGGAGGAGGAGGAGGAGAAGGAGGTGGAGGAGGAGGAGAAGGGAAGAAAGAGAGGAGGAGGAGGAGAAGGAAGAAAGAGAGGAGGAGGAGGAGAAAGGAAGAAAGAGGAGGAGGAGGAGAAGGAAGAAAGAGGAGGAGGAGAAGGGAAAAAAGAGAGGAGGAGGAGAGAGGGTGTGATTTTTGAGGAGGTCACATCTTTAAACACACTTAGACACACAACAGTTTGTCCAATTCCATCTGTGGACGTGGATTTGATTGTGTGGTTTGGCTAATCCCACGATATGAGCGTTAGCGTGTTAGCGTGTTAGCGCATTAGCGTGTTAGCGTGATAACGTGGTGGCGTGTTCGCACAGTTGGCTTTGTTTATTTCTTCTGATGAGCAGCTCCTCGGCTCCAGAAATAAAACATGTTTATAATTCAGCAAAAAAGAATCAAGAATCCCAGTGGGACAAACGTGTGGAAATCTGCTGCTCCTCCTCCACCTGCTCCTCTCCCCCTCCTCCTCCACTGCTCTGCTCCTGCTGCTCTCTCTGCTCTTCTCCTCTGCTCTGCTGCTCAGCTCTCCTCGCTGCTCTTCCTCTGCTCCTCTGCTCTTCTCTTCTCCTCTGCTCTTCTACTCCTCAGCTCTTCTCCTGCGCTGCTCCTCCTCCATCTGCTCCTCTGCTCTTCTACTCCTCTGCTCCTCAAACTTTAGGAAACGAGATTGGGACAAGGGAAAGAGAGAAGAGAGAAGGAGAGAAGGAAAAAAAGAGAGCACATAGATGAAGAGGAGGGAGTAGAGGAGGAAAAGAGAAAGAGAAGAGGAGGAAGAGGAGGAGAAAAGATGAGGAAAGAGGAGGAGAGCGGAAGCCTGAGGGTCTGGGGAGTAAAAGTGATTTTTACTCCAGCAGTGACACTTCATAAAACAGATCCACAAACAGCTCCTCAAACTAACTCAACCGAGAGTGTGGGCCACGAGAGTGTGGGCCACGAGAGTGTGGGCCACGAGAGTGCGGGCCACGAGAGTGCGGGCCACGAGAGTGCGGGCCACGAGAGTGCGGGCCACGAGAGTGCGGGCCACGAGAGTGCGGGCCACGAGAGTGCGGGCCACGAGAGTGCGGGCCACGAGAGTGGACCGAGAGTCTGGACCATGAGTCTGGACCATGAATGTATTTTTCACCCAAACTGCACTCACACGACTTCACCTGCAGGGGGAGCTCATGCAAAAACTATTATTTATACAGAGAAAAGCACCAGAAAACATTGTATTCATATAAAGACAGATTAAACGTGTGAATCATGAGTTTGTTCTGACTTTTTATAAATACCAAAAGTACCAAATGTTCAGCTCGTCTCGGAGCTTCCTCTGCTCACAGTTAAGTCCCAGCTGTGAAGAGCACGGCATGCTGGGTAAAACCTCCTGTTGTCCCTGACGCTCCAGCAGGGGGCGACACTGGTCCCAGCACACGGAGCTCCAGGTGCAGCCGTGACTCATTTAAAGAGACGACGTCGTGCAGGACACACGTCTATAAGAGACGACTGATGTGAGGCTTTTTCTGAGTCACGTTTATCTTTCCTCATCAAAAACAGGGAGAACAAGCAAAAACTGTGGCCCACGAAGATTTAAAATGAGATTTGAACTGATAAACTCAAACAAGAATCCTACGTATTTAACAACGTGTTTGTACAGATCTGACACACACGGGGAGGGCATCATTCTTCAGGTCAAAATAAGTCCTGTGCACTGTTTGCATCCAACTATAAATCGATGTATTGTCCGGTAATCAGGAAGAGTGTGTTAGCCTGCTAGTTGTTGTTACCGTGACAAGCAAAGCTCCACACTGTTCTATGTAAAGAGAGGCTGTTTAGTTCTTTGCAGAAGACATGATCTGGTAGTGAGACTTTGTGCAAACCTTTTAGCTCCGACTCAGACTGTGATGTCGATAATGTGAAGATGGTGATGATGATGTGATTTCAGTGATGATGATGTGATTTTGACGTGGTGATGATGATGATGATATTATTTCAATGATGATGATGATGTGATTTTGATTATGATCATGATGATGATGTGATTTCAGTGATGATGATGTTGTGATTTCAGTGTGATGGTGATGTAATGATGTGATGTTGTGATTTCAGTGATGATGGTGTGAATTCAGTGATGATTATGTGATTTCAGTGATGATGGTGTGATTTCAGTGATGATGGTGTGATTTCAGTGATGATGATGATGTGATTGCAGTGATGATGATGATGTGATTTCAGTGATGATGATGTTGTGATTTCAGTGATGATGATGATGATGGTGTGATTTCAGTGGTGATGATGATGTGATTTCAGTGATGATGTTGTGATTTCAGTGATGATGTTGTGATTTCAGTGTGATGGTGATGTGATGATGATGTGATTTCAGTGATGATGATGTGATTTCAGTGATGATGATGTGATTTCAGTGTGACTGTGGGGCCGTAACATAATCTCAGACTCTGTGTTTGTGCGCTGGACTCGGGCTCTGAGCGTTCGTCACAAAATGTCGGCTCGTGTCTAACCTCGGCTCGTCTTGTGTTTCAGAAAACGCCACAAACACTGAGCTGCACAAATGTCCCGTTACAAGGTAAGAGTCTAATCCTCGACCCACACACAAAAACAAAATACTTACAAATCCTCAAAGTAGCCTCTCTTTGGTTTGTCAAAAAATATTTAGTAGAGTTATTTAACTTTTTAAACAATTATAATTAGTATATATATATATATATATATGCATATGGATATATATATATATATATATGTATGTATATATATATATATATATATATATATATGTATGTATGTATGTATGTATGTATATATATATATATATATATATATATATATATATATATATATATATATATTATATATATATATATATATATATATATATATATATATATATATAATATATATATATAATTCCAAAGAGTGACCTGGGTGAAATTTAGATTATTTTAAAATAATTTCATTCATTATTCACTTTCACTGTGGTGTTGAAAGAACAGTGCAGTTACTTAAGTACAGTTCAGTCGTATCAGATTTACTCACTTATCTGTGAGCTACTTGTTGACCTTTGACCCCGGGGCTGTGCGTCACTGCGTCTTTGGTCATAAAATGTTTATCTGTATTGCACGATTCACTTGACTCATAAAAACATACACAAGTCCCGAGGTCGTCGTTATTAACAAGGATCAGTTTACTGTAATCACAAGGGCTTATGGGAAATGTGACGCCATGAGGTCACTCGGGGCGCCATGAGGTCACTCGAGGTGCCATGAGGTCACTCGGGGCGCCATGAGGTCACGTGGGACGGTCCAATCACAGACTAGTGTCACAATGCTAAAACTTCAAACTGATACTAAGAAATAGACTTGATTCTGATTCCTCGATAACGATAAAAACACTTTCTTCAGTAAACGGCTCAAACGAGTCTTTAGTTTCTTTTGGTATCGATTAGTGTCTGATTTTCGATCCTTTTGACCAATCACAGTGTCTTATTTGTGTCATGTGACTTCTCTGATCTCCGACACAGCTCAGGTTCTGTGGATTGTGCAGAGATCTGACTGTTCCTCGTGTTTTACGTGTTATATTTTTTCTCCGCCATGTTTGTTTTGACGAGGTTTGCTCTGATTGGTTGATCCGCCTGTCAATCATGTGCAGATGTTCATGTTTCTGTAAATCTTTTTGTTGACTGTGTGAAGCACTTTTGGAAGCTTAAGTTGTATTTTAAATGTTTTAAATCAAACTGATCTGGGATGTGAGCTGTATAAAGACCTGCTCCTCTGTGTTTTTAAAGTGCCATGTGAGGTTAGCGTCAGTATTAGCAGCTGCTGTTTTTAGCCTGATTCGTGCGTCTTCCTCGTCTGCAGCTGGGCTCCTCCAACCTCACACCAAAACCCTCCTGTTTCTTTTCTGTGATTAGTGTAAAAAGCCTCACGCTCTTAAAGCTACAGTACGGAACTTTCATGATTCCATGGAACCACACGTCAGAACGTTCTGCATGAGACAGATGAGCTTTAGGCCGTACTGTGGAATATTATAGCAAAAGGAACGACATTTCCATGGAAACGAGCAGGAAGAGGCCTCCTCCAGGCCCAGTACGAGTCAGGTTTGTGGAGATGCGAGCGCAGTGAAGACTCAGAGAAGAGAGGAGGCGAAAGAGAGGGAGAGACAGAGAAGAGAGGAGGAGAAAGAGAGGGAGAGACAGAGAAGAGAGGAGGAGAAAGAGAGGGAGAGAGATAGAGAAGAGAGGAGGAGAAAGAGAGGGAGAGAGATAGAGAAGAGGGGAGGAGAAAGAGAGGGAGAGACAGAGAAGAGAGGAGGAGAAAGAGAAGGAGAGAGACAGAGAAGAGGGTAGGGGAGGAGAGAGGAGGGAAGAAAGGGAGGATGGAGGGAAGGAGAGTTAGGGAGGAGGGGAGAAGGGGAAGAGAGGAAGGAAGGAAGGAAGGAAGGAATGAAGGGAGAAGAGAGGTAGAGGGAGGAAGGAAGGAAGGAAGGAATGAAGGGAGGAGAGAGGAGAGGGAGGAAGGGAGGAGAGAGAGAGGGTGGAGGGGAGGAGGACAGAGAGAGTGAGGTGGGGAAGAGAGGAGAGGGAGAAAGGAGGGGAGGAGAGAGAAAGAGAAGTGGGGAGAGAGAGATGTGGAGGAGGAGAGATGGAGGAGGAGAGATGGAGGAGGAGAGATGCAGGAGGAGAGATGCAGGAGGAGAGATGCAGGAGGAGAGATGGAGGAGGAGAGATGGAGGAGATCCACCTGACCCACAGGTGTCAGAGATGAGAACTATAGAGACACAAGCACAAATGCCCTGAGCTCCATGTTTCTGCTCTGATCTCACAGGAAGTGTAAGTACAGTGTCTTTAAGTGAGTGCTGCCCCCTGCTGTTCACCCCACACATGTCCTGATGTTTTTTCAGTCTGCAGTTTCATAAAGAGCACTTCCATAAGGAGCTCAGTGACAGCTATACTTACACCTGCCCGCACCGCTAATGGCGCCCCCTGTGGAGAGAGGCGCGGCGGTGCACGGCAGACGCAGAGGTTGTGGGTGTGATTGCTGCTATTTCTGTGCATAATAATAATACGTCTGATGACATTATGCAGAGAGCCACGGTTCAGCCGCAGGAAAAGTCACGAACGGGGACACTTCAGATCTGAACCGCTCATTTTAACGAGAGATTAACGTGTGTCAGATGCCCTCTCTGTGTGTCAGATGCCCTCCCCGTGTGTCAGATGCCCTCCCCGTGTGTCAGATGCCCTCCCCGTGTGTCAGATGCCCTCCCTGTGTGTCAGATGCCCTCCCCGTGTGTGTCAGATGCCCTCCCCGTGTGTCAGATGCCCTCCCCGTGTGTGTCAGATGCCCTCCCCGTGTGTCAGATGCCCTCCCCGTGTGTCAGATGCCCTCCCTGTGTTACTCGAGTAAATCAGGTCTGGGTGATACGGCACCAGGTGATGTCCTCATCCCTGTGACGAGCTGGTGTTCTGTTCTGTTTTTGACCATAAAGCTGCATTAAACACAACAAAACACTCTCCACCATCGTCTCCTCCTATTGGTCGCGTCCGTCCTCCTCCGAGTGAGTGACAGGGGGATTTAGCCAATCACAGAGAAGTGTTTTCAGAAACAGAACGTTTTGTGATATCGTCCAGTCTTAAAGTAAATGTACAAGAGACCACACACCTGCTCCTGTTTTTACTGTTTTAAATGGACTTATACACACACCTGCTCGTGTTTTTACTGTTTTAAATGGACTTATACACACACCTGCTCCTGTTTTTACTGTTTTAAATGGACTTATACACACACCTGCTCCTGTTTTTACTGTTTTAAATGGACTTATACACACACCTGCTCCTGTTTTTACTGTTTTAAATGGACTTATACACACACCTGCTCCTGTTTTTACTGTTTTAAATGGACTTATACACACACCTACTTGTGTTTTTACTGTTTTAAGTGGACTTATACACACACCTGCTCCTGTTTTTACTGTTTTAAGTGGACTTATACACACACCTGCTCCTGTTTTTACAGTTTTAAATGGACTTATACACACACCTGCTCCTGTTTTTACTGTTTTAAATGGACTTATACACACACCTGCTCCTGTTTGAATGCTTTATGTGGACCTATACAGTATACTCTTTTTTTTGTTTTTTGTTTTTTTTTGTTTTTATTGTATTTTAAACATTGCGCACATGTAAAAACAGAGTCTGGCCGCTCTCTGTGAGGAAAGAAACAATCGTCCGTGGACTTGTGGACGGGGCTGGACACACACGCTGGTTTACGGTCGATAAGGGGCCGTGAGCGTGCGTGTGTGTGAACAGATATTAATGACACTGTGGGGACTCTGCCCACGCATCATTGGGCCTGATTTTGCAGAGGGACAGAAATCAAGTCCCCGTGACGTCAGTCCTGTGTTTTTAGATCAACAACAGGGTTTAAAGTTCAGATCTGAGTTTAAATCTGTGAGAATAAACTTTAGTGAGGTTTAATTCGTGTTCTCATCATGTTTCCTCCTCAGAAACAGACCTGGAGTTGAGTTTTGTTTCATTTATTATGAGTCTGTCACATCTCCAAAGCTCAAAATCCTCTGTTCCACCTTGTGATGTCATGAAGTGGTAGTTTTCAGCTCCTTTTACCTTTAGTTCAGTGGATAAGTGGCAATTCCGGGACTGAAATGATTCTTGTGAAGGTGTGTGGAGTTTAAAAACACAGTGGAGCACTTCCTGTATCACCACATGATGACATCACAAGGTGGAACAGAGTGTTTTCTCAGCCTAAATCTGCAGGTTTGTGTGTTAAACATGTGAATGAAACACAACACTCTCCTGTTTGAGAGAGAAGACATCAGAACAGAGAGAGTCATGTGGGCCACAGTGGCTCAGTCGGTAGAGTTACTCTGATCTGAAGGTCAGTGGTTTGAGTCTCTCCACATGAACATCATAGTTTAAGCATCAGAGCCACTGATCCACAGGTTTGTGACGAGTCCAGCTCCACAGACGATGGTGTGTCTTTGGGCAAGTGTGTGTGTGTGTGTGTGTGTGTGTGTGTGCGCGTGTGTGTGGGTGTGTGTCTATGTGTGTGTGTGCGTGTGCACGTATATATATGTGTGTGTGTGTGTGTGTGTGTGTGTGTGTGTGTGTGTGTGTATGTGTATGTCTATGTCTATGTGTGTGTGTGTGTGTATATGTGTGTGTGTGTGTGTGTGTGTGTGTGTCTATATGTGTGTGTGTTTGTACTGAAGCGTCCTCTTCACCTCAGACTAATCAAGTGATTTGCACCTTAAGCAGAGTAATCACCGAGGAGGAGGAGGAGGAGGAGGAGTGTGAAAGACGAAAGAAAAGGAGCGAGACACACAAACAGACACATACACACACACACATGTGTGCGTTTGTATGTGTATATATGTATACACTTACACACACACTCAGAGGTCACACAGGGGTCGATATATCGACAGTATCAGACTCATATTTGTTCTTCATGATGTCGTCGCTCGGACTCGGCTCCAGCAGAAGTCGATACTGAGTCACATGACCAAAGGAAACATGACGCTCTGACTCACCAGGAGGGGGCGCTGTAGCACAGTGCTGTGTCAGTTTAGAGAGGCTGGGCAGGTCAGGGAATCAGCAGCTCTGTGGTTGTGTCCTTTGGCAAGACACTTCCTCAGATCGCCTTGAATGTGAGTGACAGATGAGCGGCGGTGGTGGGAGGAGCCAATGGTGCAGATTGGCAGCCTCGTTTCTGTCAGTCAGCCCTGGGGCAGATGTGGCTACAACAGTCTCCAGCACCAGTGTGGGGAGAATGAGTAATGAGATCTCATGACACCAGCACCACCTTGTGGACAAAGTGAGTGTGACGTCACCCGCAGCATTTAGCTCCAGTGAAATGAAGCTCATCGAGGCTCGAGCAGGTGTAGAGACCACGAGTATCATAGCAACCAAAGAACCAATCAGGAGCGAGGCTGTTGAAGGTAACGCCCCTTCCTTCCCACACCACTGGTTTAACAGGGAGCGAGCGCTTAGCAACACTGTCAATCAAACCTGTTGCTAACGCTAACAGGAGCGACGTCGGGGACAGAAGGACCTGATGTGTCTGTTATTAATGTTCAGATGTTGATTTACAGACACAGACGTGAAATAAAAACCCCAGGATCATGTAGAGGGTTAATACGAACATTTAAGACCAACATGAGTCTGAAGCAGCAGGGACAGAGAGAGAGACAGTTTATCAATAGAACGTGAATTGGAGCCAGAGTCAATGAAGAAGGAAGTGCCACATGATCACTTCCTGTTTGGAGCGCAGCGGTTAGCATGTTAGCTATGTCCATTTATATAAACAGTCTATGGGCTCCACCTGTCAGTCAAACTATTTAAGCTGAGTGAAGTGTCTTGCTCGAGGACACAATGGCAGTCTGCATAGATTCAAATACAGAGAGAGAGAGACTCCCCTCAGCTGTGCTCTGTATTTGTGCAAAGAGCGAGACTCGTTCAGGTGCAGCAGCTGTAATTAAAACACGTGTTAATTAGACAAAACTCTCACACAGTCTGTGAAAAACACTCACAAGAACAACCAGACACACCTGCTACTGCCACGGGGCATTAAAGAGGAAGTATTTACTGCTACGGGGTATTAAAGAGGAAGCATTTACTGCTACGGGGCATTAAAGAGGAAGTATTTACTGCTACGGGGTATTAAAGAGGAAGTATTTACTGCTACGGGCATTAAAGAGGAGGTACTTACTTCTGTGGGGTATTAAAGAGGAGGTATTTACTTCTATGGGGTATTAAAGAGGAGGTATTTACTTCTGTGGGGTATTAAAGAGGAGGTATTTACTTCTGTGGGGTATTAAAGAGGAGGTATTTACTTCTGTGGGGTATTAAAGAGGAGGTTTTTACTTCTCAACACAGAAAACTACTTTTTACTGTCTTTAAACGTGAAAACAAGTTAATTTTAAACAGTTTGCAGTGCCCAAAGTTCCTCCTCACTGACCTTATGCATCAGAACATCCTGATTATTCACCATGATGAGTTTATAAGCTCTGTTTTAGATGCAGACATCACACGGACGTCTCATTCTGACCCTACAAGCTGCTTTTATAATAAATTCTGTCCTGGGGCGAGACATGTTTTACTTTTGTTACATAAAAGGCAGTAAAATGGACTCATAAACCTGCAGGTCTGCGGGGGGCACGAGGCGACACGCAGCAGGAGCCCACTGAGCGCGCTCAGAACACTCTCCACTGTGTGCTCTGAAAGGGAGGAGGGTGAGTGAGAGAGGAGCGGGTGACAGAGGAGGGGGTTGAATAGGGACGGTGAGAGGTGAGAACAGCTGCTGTTCCTGATTCTCTGTCCTGATTGGCTAAAACTGAAGTGTCTCCTCCCTCCTCACTCTGGAGGTCTCAGGGCTGAGGTACAACCAGGTGCCTGTGTGGGGCAGGTGCTGGGGCAGGTGCCTGTGTGTGGGGCAGGTGCTGCGGCAGGTGGCTGTGTGTGGGGCAGGTGGTTGTGTGGGGCAGGTGCCTGTGTGAGGCAGGTGGCTGTGTGGGGCAGGTGCCTGTGTGAGGCAGGTGGCTGTGTGTGGGGCAGGTGCCTGTGTGGGGCAGGTGCCTGTGTGGGGCAGGTGCCTGTGTGAGGCAGGTGGTTGTGTGGGGCAGGTGCCTGTGTGAGGCAGGTGGTTTTGTGGGGCAGGTGGCTGTGTGTGGGGCAGGTTCATGTGTGTGTGGGGCAGGTGCCTGTGTGTGGGGCAGGTGGCTGTGTGTGGGGCATGTGGCTGTGTGGGGCAGGTGGCTGTGTGTGGGGCAGGTGCTGCGGCAGGTGGCTGTGTGTGGGGAAGGTGCCTGTGTGTGGGGCTGGTGGCTGTGTGTGGGGCAGGTGCCTGTGTGTGGGGCAGGTGATGGGGCAGGTCAGTTAATAATTAGTTTGATTGATTTTACAGTGAATGAAGGAGATTCACACAAATGAATCGATGTGACGAGTGTCGAAGAGACGTCAACTGGTCAATGTCTGTCAATACAGATCAGCTCTCTCTCTCTGTCTGTCTATTTCTCTTTCTCTCTCTGTCTCTCTCTCTCTGTCTCTCTCTGTCTGTCTCTCTCTGTCTGCCTCTCTCTCTCTGCCCTCTCTCTTTCTCTCTCTCTGCCCTCTCTTTCTCTCTCTCTATCTTTCTCTGAACTCTGCATCTTTTATTCTCTCTTTCACTCTCTCATTCTTTCTCTCTTTCTCTCGTTCTTTCTCTCTAATGACCGGAGCGTGTGGACGTGCTCGTCACAGAGACACATTTGGTTATGAATCTTTTGTGACAGACGTTCAGCCTCACTGTCCTCAGCCCTGGATCATTCTGACCTGAACACGAGGTGTTTCAGGACCAGCCTGACCCTCGTCCTAACAGAACAAAGTACTACAGGACCAAAGTACTACTAACACAGGTCCTAACAGAACAAAGTACTACAGGACCAAAGTACTACTAACACAGGTACCAACAGGACCGAAGTACTACTAACACAGGTCCTAACAGGACTGAAGTACTACTAAAACAGGTCCTAACAGGACAGAAGTACTACTAACACAGGTCCTAACAGGACCGAAGTACTACTAACACAGGACCGAAGTACTACTGAAACTGTAAACTGTGCTCAGCTTCATTGAGAAAATCCGGGTTTAACAGACCCAGGTCTGTGTTAGTCTGTTTAAGTAAAAGAAACTTATTCAGGATTAACCAGCTTCATAAAACAAGGCCTGGTATGTGTATTGTGAACATATGACATCATCACATGTATAGTGAACACGTGACATCACATGTATAGTGAACATGTGACATCACATGTATAGTGAACACATGACATCACAAGTATAGTGAACACGTGACATCACATGTATAGTGAACACGTGACATCACATGTATAGTGAACACATGACATCACATGTATAGTGAACACGTGACATCATCACATGTATAGTGAACACGTGACATCATCACATGTATAGTGAACACGTGACATCACATGTATAGTGAACACATGACATCACATGTATAGTGAACACATGACATCACATGTATAGTGAACACATGACATCACATGTATAGTGAACATATGACATCACATGTATAGTGAACATATGACATCACATGTATAGTGAACACATGACATCATCAAATGTATAGTGAACATGACATCACATGTATAGTGAACATGTGACATCACATGTATAGTGAACATGTGACATCATCAAATGTATAGTGAACATGACATCACATGTATAGTGACTATATGACATCGTGTGTATAGTGAACTCATGACATCATCACATGTATAGTGAACACATGACATCATCCTGTGTATAGTGAACACATGACATCACATGTATAGTGAACATATGACATCACATGTATAGTGAACATATGACATCATCACATGTACCATTTAAATCCTGTGCTTCTGTTTTAATCATGAGAATCTGATCCATGTGTTTTTGTGATTCACTCTGACACGTGTGATTCACCACAGTCACAGTTAAACCGCCGCTCGCCATCTCTCCCCGTCACGCCCGGGCGATGTGCCTCTTCACCGTTCACTGTGGCGTTTACATAAGTGGTAAACACATTTTTCTCAATGGGGACAATCACATTCTAATCTAATTGCGTCTCCGAGAGTGATGACAGGCGCAGAGGGGTCACTCCGTCAATGTTCTTAAGAGAAAATACATTTCACCCAAGTGCCACTCACGCCTCATCACACACGTCGATAATGTGAACGAGAGAATAATGTGAACGAGAGAAGAGGACGGTGAAGAGACGCTGGGGACAGAGAGAAATCAGATAATGAGAGGAATCAGATAAACACATTAGATCTGATTATTGGTGTGTTTACATGCACTAAATATATCTGACCATCCAAAACACCTCGTGACACGCATCAGTGAAGAAACTGAATGAACTGATGGATTTGGAATAAACTGGTCAAAAGTCAAAAACTGTGACGAAACTAGAGCCTCGTTTTTCTCAGGTATCGATACTAAAAAAGTCCCACTGACAGAAATGAGTCTTTCCTGAATCTGTTTGTACTGATGTGTCTCTCCTCACCCTCTTTCTCTCCCTCACTTCTATCTGTCTCTTTCATCTCTCCCTTTCTCCCTCTCTCTTCTCTCTCCCCATCCCTTTCTCCCTTTCTCCCTCTCTCCTCTCGCTACTCTCTCTTTCTCTCTCCCTCCATTCTCCTCTCTTCTCTTTCCCTCCCTCCTCTGCCCCCCTCTCTCTTCTCTCCCTCTTTTTTTTCAGGACTGGTTTGAGTCTCTCTCTTTCTTTTTCAGGACTGGTTTGAGTCTCTCTTCTCTTTCTTTTTCAGGACTGGTTTGAGTCTCTCTCTTTCTTTTTCAGGACTGGTTTGAGTCTCTCTTCTCTTTCTTTTTCAGGACTGGTTTGAGTCTCTCTTTTCTTTTTCAGGACTGGTTTGAGTCGCTCTTCTCTTTCTTTTTTCAGGACTGGCTTGAGTCTCTCTTCTCTTTCTTTTTCAGGATTGGTTTGAGTCTCTCTTCTCTTTCTTTTTCAGGACTGGTTTGAGTCTCTCTTTTTCAGGACTGGTTTGAGTCTCTCTCTCTCTTTTTCAGGACTGGTATGACTCCGTCCCGCTGCCCCCTCAGGCTGTGCGGAGGCGTTTCTCCGGCCCGCTGATGCTGCCCCCTCTGTCTCGGAGACACTCGTGTCAGGAGCGTTTTCCGGACTCGCGTCGCCCCGGACTCTCCGCCCACAACCTGCCCCTCGCGTACCACCTGCCCAACCACCTGTCCCGCCTGGAGGTGCTCTACTCCGAAGCTCTGGCCAGTAACGACGATCTACGGTCAGTGCAGTCCCGATTCTTTCACCGCTGTTTGAGAATCGTTTGGGTGAATCTCTGTAGCTCATTGTTCAGTGTGATGTCACTTCCTGGTCCATCAGCTGATTGAAAATAAAATGTGTTGTTTTTGAAAGAAATCTCCAAACTTCTGCTCCACAAATGTTGAATTTCTCATTATTAGTTTGGATCAGCTCTACAAACTCGTATTTATCTTGTGTCTTAAAGTCCTTTGACGACACTCGTGTCTTTGGGGCTGAAAAATGGCTCCTTTTTCTGAAGATATTGTGAAAAGATCATGACTTTTGTTTATTTAAACTGACAGATGCTGAACTTTGTGCCAGTTTTTGTTTCATGTGGATAAACCCAGTGATCACAGAGATATTAAACAAACCAGGTCAAAGGTCAACGCATCTGCAGTTTGACAGCTAGGCTAGGCTAGGCTAGGCTATCTAACATTAGCGGTGACAGTGAGACATACACACTGTTAATCCTGTTATACCTGATTATTACGACAATATTTACACATTTGACAGAGTTTGTGCTTAAACAGACGACTTTGGAATGTAACTGTCTCTAATGTGATGAAAAATGAACAAAAACAAAACCAGAAAAAACGTCACGAGCCTCTAGTTTAACCTGAGCTGGAGGTCAGAGGTCAGAGGTCAGCGTGTGCCTGCTGCAGACGTGTTGACCTGGTTTATGTTTAAGATCGTGAGATTTTTAATGTTTGGATTTGATTTTTTGCTTTAAAATTCCTTTATTTCCGATGCTCTGACCAGAATCCTCTGTAATGTCTGACCATTTCCCTGGACGAGCTACTATAAGGATGTAACCGTGTCCATCGCGTTATTTTGGCGAGTTAGCTATTGTAAATACGCACTTTTTACTTCCTCTTTGTATTTGTTTTTTCCATAGAGTTCTGTCAGCCCCTGTCGTTCATTTTACATCATGAAACCGTACAGTCCTTTCTATTGTCGGGAATCACCCTGTAATGATCTGATATTTTGCGTTTGGCTAACCCTAACCTTAGCTCGAGCGGTTGTCGTTAACGTAATTGTGTTTGTATGTGACGCTCGGTTGCTATGGCGACGAGTAGGCTTGTGTTGGTCTGTTTCGGAGACCGGGTCTAGCGAGTGTTGTGTTGCTCGTTTTAGCCTCCAGTCGCCGTTGTGCTCAGAAAAATTAACACACAATAAAACGTCTGAATATTTCTGAACGAAGATGCTAATCGTGCTAAAGTCTGTGAGGTCCTGGAGAGCAGAGGCTGTTGTGAGGTCAAAGTTCACTGTGCCGTGTCAATAGTCGTGCTCATTAGCCGCTAGCAAACCCCGCGCTGTTATTGTGAGACCCACCTGTGTCTCTGTCGCGGCGCCGGCTCTGCCCCCCCCGTCTAAACGACTGCACCCGGACGACGGCACGGTTCATATCCACCGGAGACTTTTAGAACAAGTATCGAAAATAAGATTCAAAATGATACGAAAACTAGTGTCATTTTAGCAGAATCGATACTAAAAAAACAGGACTAAACTAGGACTGAACCAGGACTAAACCAGGACTAAACCAGGACTAAACCAGGACTGAACCAGGACTGAACCAGGACTAAACCAGGTCTAAACCAGGACTAAACCAGGTCTGAACCAGGTCTAAACCAGGACTAAACTAGGACTGAACCAGGTCTAAACCAGGTCTAAACCAGGACTGAACCAGGACTGAACCAGGACTAAACCAGGTCTAAACCAGGACTAAACCAGGTCTGAACCAGGTCTAAACCAGGACTAAACTAGGACTGAACCAGGTCTAAACCAGGACTGAACCAGGACTGAACCAGGACTGAACCAGGACTGAACCAGGACTGAACCAGGACTGAACCAGGACTAAACCAGGACTAAACCAGGTCTGAACCAGGTCTGAACCAGGTCTAAACCAGGTCTAAACCAGTACTTAACCAGTACTTAACCAGGTCTAAACCAGGTCTAAACCAGGTCTAAACCAGGTCTAAACCAGGTCTTAACCAGGTCTAAACCAGGTCTTAACCAGGTCTAAACCAGAACTAAACCAGGTCTAAACCAGGTCTTAGCCAGGTCTTTATTCTGATGTGTCTGTTTTACAAGTATAAGACACATAGACGAGGATAAACACCATGAACCACTGAGGATTACACAAATATTTCACACACGGTGATGTAAAATACTTTAATTTACTGTTGAAAATCTCATTCTGTTGTGTGTTCGTGTGGTGTGTTTGTGTCTTCTTGTTTGTGTCTTCGTTGTGTGTTTGTGTGTTCGTGGTGCGTTCGAGGACAGGGCCCGAGTTCGAGAGGAGCCTCCTGTTTTCTCTGGGTGAAAACAGCCTCTCAGAATAAGAGCCTCTGTTTGAACATCGATGGGTTTCTCTGCTGCACCGCCGCCAAAATCAACCATAATGTTTGACCGTTTCGGTGAGGACGGGGTTTCTGTGCAGAGTCACGGAGCCACGTCTCACGCTCCGGTGTCTAGAGTCACATTTTACACACAATTCTGCACTTTTTAATTTTAAAACGCTTTGGCAAGACGTCGGCGTGACTCACTGCTGCGTTATCACACATACGTCCCTCCCCTCAGGCCCTGACTCCTCCCTCCACAGACCTGCTCTGTAGACGAGACTATAGAGTATCTATGTCAAACTCAGGCCCGGGGGCTAAATCTGGCCCGCGGTGTGAATTATATTTGGCCCGTGAGATCATATTAAATGTGCTTTAGAGCTGACCCGCCGGTGTAAAGCGCATGAACCACTAAAACTACAAATCCCAGAATGCTTTGCCAGTGCGCTGCAGTCGAGACCGGCCTCTTCTGTTCTCATCGTCTTATTCAAACAGACTAAATACCACCAGGAGCACGGACCATCCAGAGCCGCAGAGCGAGAGGGACGCGGGGGAGGAGGGAGGACGAGAGAGGGGAGGACGCGAGGAGGGAGGAGGCTGGGACGTAGAGAGACGGGACGTCGTTAGCTCAGGCGTCTATGTGACGGTGTTGTCACGATGCTTCAGTTTCTACCTTGATCACGATTCCAGGATGAAGCTAAAACAAAACTCTCTTCAGTCATTTTTTATGTAGGACTGAGACCTGCTCACGTCTCTTCAGTGTTTGTTTTAGTATCAACATCTGATTTTCAACGACCTTTTGTCGACCCCAATTTAAACAGGATAAAGAGCTAAATGCTCAGGTGGCTAAAGGTCAAAGGTCGGGTCCTTCAGTCATTAATATAGAAAAGTAGAATATCCAGTGTCTGGTCTGTAAAACGTCTTTAGCTCCGCCCTGTTCTCCTCCGTCGGTTCAGATGTTTCTCCAGGTTCTCGTCGTTTCTTCTCGTTGGGTCTCCGAAGTTGTTTTTGAGGAGATTCATGTTTGAGTTTAATCTTTAATCCACGATTTTCAAGACGACATTTTGTCAAACTGCCTCCGTTTCACCTCCACCTGGACACGCCCAGCTCCACCTGGACACGCCCAGCTCCACCTGGACACGCCCTGCTCCACCTGGACACGCCCTGCTCCACCTGGACACGCCCTGCTCCACCTGGACACGCCCTGCTCCACCTGGACACGCCCTGCTCCACCTGGACACCACAGCTTCAGACAGTGGACTTGTTTCTTTTCTGAAGTGGTTTTGATGAATATTGTGATTTAAAATGTGTAAATTATAACAGAGATGAGAACCATAGAGACACAAGCAGCGTTAGGGCTCGTTTTCTGCTCCTGGTGATGTGTCCTCGGTCAAGACGAGGTCGGTGTGATCAGTCCATTGACTTATTGACCCTCAGACGAGTTTCTGCCATTTTTCTCAGGATTTCGTGTTTTGGAGAGCGGCGTCTGAACCTCTGGAGTTTAGATCAAGTCTCTGTGAAGACGTTGTTCTGAAAGTCGTGTATTGATGATGGGCCCCTGCGGTTTGTGCTCTGAGTGTTAGTGAGGCGAGACGAGCCAAGTGACCGTCACAGCAGAGGTGGAGGAGGTGGAGGTGGTGGAGGAGGTGCAGAGGTTTGTGTGGGGTCAGGAGGAGACTGGGACTGACTCAAAATCAATTCAACAAGAAACAACTGAACCAAAACCACAACCATTCTTCAGATTTCTGGACATTTAAAGGCCCGTGTCCCTCTCAAACAGACTGGAGTTGTGTTTTCTTTAACACTCTGTTCCACCTTGTGATGTCATCATGTGGCGTTACAGGAAGTGCTCCACTGTGTTTTTAAACTCGTTCATTTCTAGAATCATTTGGATCATTTCATCACAAATCTGCGACTGAACTAAAGGTAAAAGGAGATGTTCACTTGAAAACTGTCACTTGATGACATCACGAGGTGGAACAGAGCATTTTGAGCTTTGTAGATGTGACAGACTAATAATAAAGTGTGACTCAAACATGTGAATTTATTACACGTCACATATTTAGATCCATGTTTTGTTTTGTCGCTTTGAAAATGTTATATTCACCCAAAACAGTGTATTCATTTGTTGTTGATGCTCTGAGTCTCTCTTTGCTCTCGGTGCTAAGTCCCTCCCCCTTCAGAGCTCTATCACATCAGCTCCTGCACATACATCAGGTTTGTGAAGTCGTAGTGCACAGTTTTGTGTCATGTTTTTGTATATTTCTGGAGGATTGTCGTGTGGAGCGTGGGTGATGTCGGCTTGTGGGCGGAGCCTCGTACAGACTCGTCAGGAGCGTTTGAATAGGTCCCGGGAGACATCTGTAAATCTCTGAAAGGTGCCTGGACGATGTCAGACGTGTTTGTGAAGAGGAACAGTGTCAGAACATGAGAGGAAGCTAAAAAAAATAAAAAGAGGACTTTGCTGAAGACGCCTCTTTAATGAAACGTGTTTAAGGATCATTAAAGCGTCAGTTCACCTTTGGTCTGGTCCTGTTCTCCTCGTGTGATGTTCACCTTTGGTCTGGACCTGTTCTCCTCGTGTGATGTTCACCTTTGGTCGGGACCTGTTCTCCTCGTGTGATGTTCACCTTTGACCTGGACCTGTTCTCCTCCTGTGATGTTCACCTTTGGTCTGGACCTGTTCTCCTCCTGTGATGTTCACCTTTGGTCTGGACCTGTTCTCCTCGTGTGATGTTCACCTTTGGTCTGGACCTGTTCTCCTCGTGTGATGTTCACCTTTGGCCTGGACCTGTTCTCCTCGTGTGATGTTCACCTTTGGCCTGGACCTGTTCTCCTCGTGTGATGTTCACCTTTGGTCTGGTCCTGTTCTCCTCGTGTGATGTTCACCTTTGGTCTGGACCTGTTCTCCTCGTGTGATGTTCACCTTTGGTCTGGTCCTGTTCTCCTCGTGTGATGTTCACCTTTGACCTGGGCCTGTTCTCCTCGTGTGAGATAAATAAAATAATGACATTTAACAACAGCCTGTTTCAGTCATAAAACTCTGAGGAGAGACGTGGATGGATCTGTTTAATATTCAGACACGAAAGTCTGTATATACAGCACATACACAACATACACATACACATATACTACTCATACACACACGCACACGCACACACACACACACACACACACACACACACACACACACACACACACACACACACAGGTTACACTGTTCTTCTTGAACCACATGTTCTGTGTTTGTCTTTAATAAACAAGATTAATTTATGTTTATAGCCCAATATTGACTTATTTTATCAGACCTTAGAATGAGAGTGTGTGTGTGTGTGTGTGTGTGTGTGTGTGTGTGTGTGTGTGTGTGTGTGTGTGTGTGTGTGTGTGTGTGTGTGTGTGTGTGTGTGTGTGTGTGTGTGTGTGTGTGTGTGTGTGTGTGTGTGTGTGTGTGTGTGTGTGTGTGTGTGTGTGTGTGTGTGTTGTGTGTGTGTGTGTGTGTGTGTGTGTGTGTGTGTGTGTGTGTGGGTGTTTGTGAGTGTGTGTGTGAGTGTGTGTGTGTTTGTGAGTGTGTGTGTGAGTGTGTGTGTGTGTTTGTGAGTGTGTGTGTGAGTGTGTGTGTGTTTGTATATATGTGTGTGTGTGTGTGTGTGTCTGACGTGGCTCGGCATGTGTCAGTTTAAGGCGTGTAGTGAGAAAGAGAGAAATGGAGGGAGAGAAACAGGAGATTTAGAGAAGCAAAGAGGAAAAAAACAAGAGAGAGAGGAGCATGAACAAGGAAACGATAGAGCGACAGCGAGTGAGACGGGAGGAGAGGGAGGAGGAGAGGGAGGAGGAGAGGGAGGGAACGAAACGAGGAAGAGATCGACTAGAGCGAGAGCGATTGTTGGAAAGAGAGAGAGAGAGAGTGAGCGCGCAGCAGACGGAGAGGGAGAGCAGCCGTCAGTCGCTTCAGCACCGGGCTCGTGTGGACAGCAGCAGCAGCGCCTCCGTGCTCCTTCTGTCTCTCCACCCGCTCTGACAGGGTCCACCTACCTCCACCCGCTCTGACAGGGTCCACCTGCCTCCACCCGCTCTGACAGGGTCCACCTCCTCCACCCGCTCTGACAGGGTCCACCTGCCTCCACCCGCTCTGACAGGGTCCACCTGCCTCCACCCGCTCTGACAGGGTCCACCTTACTCCACACGCTCTGACAGGGTCCACCTGCCTCCACCCGCTCTGACAGGCTGCACCGATTTAACTTCACACAAATTCTAAACCAAAGAACTTTTATCCAACTTAAACTTGAGCCAAACAGACAGAGGAGCTACCCGCAGTGCATTCTGGGACGGCTCTCTGGCTCTGGGACAGCTCTGGCTCTGGCTCTGGGACGGCTCCAGTCGCTTCTTTCCTGAATGCTGTTCACTCCGTCTTTGACCCATGACTGTTTCATCGTTGGATTTTGTAACTTTCTGTCAGATTCCTGTGTTTAGTAAAACGATCACGGCTCTTCTGATCTGGAGCGATACAAAAACTCACTGAACCGATCCCGAGAGTAAAGGCGATAAACATGGAGTGTGCCGCGCTGAGCCGGGAGGGAGCCGGACTCGCCAAACCCCCGAAGCACCTCTGGAGACAGCCGCGGACGCACATCCGGATAAAACAGCGCTTCAACTCCGACAACGAGAGATACCTGTGCCGCAACCGCACCCTGGAGAAACTCCGCCCGGGCCTCAAGAAGCCGCGCATGTCCTGGCCCTCGTCACTCAAACGGTACCAGGTTATTCTGCTGCTGTTTTATCATCGTTCTCTTGCTTTTTGCCTGCTGTTCTCCTGCTGTTCTCCTGCTGTTCTTCTGTTGTTCTCCTGCTGTTCTTCTGTTGTTCTCCTGCTGTTCTCTGTTGTTCTCCTGTTGTTCTCCTGCTGTTCTCCTGCTGTTCTTCTGTTGTTCTCCTGCTGTTCTTCTGTTGTTCTCCTGCTGTTCTCCTGCTGTTCTTCTGTTGTTCTCCTGCTGTTCTCCTGCTATTCTTCTGTTGTTCTCCTGCTGTTCTCCTGTTGTTCTTCTGTTGTTCTCCTGTTGTTCTCCTGCTGTTCTTCTGTTGTTCTCCTGCTGTTCTCCTGCTGTTCTTCTGTTGTTCTCCTGCTGTTCTCCTGCTGTTCTTCTGCTGTTCTCCTGCTGTTCTCCTGCTGTTCTTCTGCTGTTCTTCTGTTGTTCTCCTGCTGTTCTCCTGTTGTTCTTCTGTTGTTCTTCTGTTGTTCTCCTGCTGTTCTCCTGCTGTTCTTCTGTTGTTCTCCTGCTGTTCTTCTCTGTTGTTCCTGTTCTCCTCTCTGTTGTTCTCCTGCTGTGTTCTCTCCTGCTGTTCTTCTGTTGTTCTCCTGCTGTTCTCCTGCTGTTCTCCTGCTGTTCTCCTGCTGTTCTCCTGCTGTTCTCCTTTTCTGTTCTTCTGTTGCCTTCTCTTTTGCTCTGCTCCTCTCTTTTCCTGCTGTTCTTCTGTTGTTCTGCTCTTGTTCTCTCTTGCTGTTCTGCTTCTGTTGTTCTCTTCCTGCTGTTCCTGCTCCTCTCTGCTGTTCTTCTGTGTTCTTCTTCTGCTGTTTTCTCCTGTTGTTCTCCTGCCTGTTCTCCTTGCTGTTCTCCTGCTGTTCTTCCGCTGTTCTCGCTGCCTCGTCTCCTGCGGTTCTTCCTCTCTTTTCCTGCTGCTCTCTCTCTTCTTCAGACTGAGTGGTTTTATTTCAGATGTGACTCGTGTTGTTCGTGTTTTCGTGCAGAACATAAATAACATCTAATGGAAGTCGACTTAAAACCGTAGTTTACAAAAACAGACTGAAGTAGACGCTCGTTTCTTTTGGACGTGTCGATTACCCTGAAAAACAACGATAAACCTGCGTCTTTACTGTCGCGGCTCGCTTCTCCACAGACCTGACTCTGACCTGCCTGGAGGACGGCTGAAACATCCATCTCTATGCAGAATGTTCCTAAATATGGCTTTAACTTTTCCATGGAGTCGTGCAGGGTCCGAGGTTCCACACTGTAGCTTTAAAACGACTAAAGCTCCGTGTGTCATTTTTATCTGGAGTCGTTACAGCTGCACTTGAATAATCCCACCGGCTCAGAATGTTCATGAAAATAACAAACATCCATAAAAGTCGAGGAATGAGCCGAAGTTAAGACGAGACAAAGACTGAAAACTGAACAAAACCAACACAAGAATCACATCTGACACACAGAGAGGGTGGAGACAGGGGGGACAGAGGCAGACGGGCGAGGAGGCGGACGGGGACGGAGGCAGACGGGTGGAGGCAGAGGGGGAGAAGCCCCTGTCCTCTCAGGTTTTCTGTTTCTTCTGATGGAGGGAGACAAGAGGGTGACGTCAGCTGATTGGAGAGGATACAGGTGGAGGAGGTGGGGGGTGAAGGAGGTGGAGGAGGTGGAGGGGTGAAGGAGGTGAAGGAGGTGGAGGTAGTTTGAGGCCAGCTGATGGAGGGACTTGTGCACAATGACGAGGAGCTTGAATTTTGTTCTATCTGAGACATTTGTTCTATAAACTAAAGTAAAACGTCGTTTAGTCTGTTTCATTGAACAACATGATTTAAACGTGACTCTGTTTTCTGCTCTGTCCTCGTCAAAAACCGACTGGAGCTGAGTTTTGTTTCATTCTCACATGTTTAACACACAAACCTGCAGATTTAGGCTTTGCTCCACCTTGTGATGTCATCATGTGGTGATACAGGAAGTGCTCCACTGTGTTTTTAAACTCCACCTTCACTAGAATCATCTGGATCATTTCAGTCCTGGAATAACTGACGATCTTCAACTGAACTAAAAAAAAAGGAGCTGTTCACTTGAAAACTACCACTTCATGACATCACAAGGTGGAACAGAGCGTTTTGAGCTTTGGAGATGTAACGGACTAAAAATAAAGTGTGACTCAAACATGTGAATGAAACAAAACTCCAGGTGTGTGTTTGAGGAGGAAACAGTGTTAGACCAGGACTTAAATAACAGTTTGTGTGATATTAGATCTTTAAATGTTGCGTTTTTACTGTTTTAAGACGGTAAAAATCAGTACACGGCTTTTTAAACGAGCTGCTCTGTCTGGAGATAAAAGACAAAATGTTTGCATCAGTAGATCTGAGATATTAAGAGACGCTCACGATGAAGTGATGAAGGTGATAATTGGGGAGTTCAGACAGAGTCATGTGTGAAAACACCGAGATGTACTGAACAAGAGGAAGGACTGACACATACACACACACACATGCACACATATATACACACATATACACATACACACACACACATACACATATACACACATACAGACACGCACATACAGACACTTACATACACATATACACATATACACACATACAGACACGCACACATACACACACATACAGATACACACACACACTCCTGTTCACACACAGACTCACTCCTCTGTTCACACAGACTCACTCCTCTGTTCACACAGACTCACTCTTCTGTTCACACACAGACTCACTCTGTTCACACACAGACTCACTCTTCTGTTCACACACAGACTCACTCCTCTGTTCACACACAGACTCACTCTTCTGTTCACACACAGACTCACTCTCTGTCACACACACAGACTCACTCCTCTGTTCACACACAGACTCACTCTGTTCACACGCAGACTCCTCTGTTCACACGCAGACTCACTCCTCTGTTCACACGCAGACTCCCTCTGTTCACACGCAGACTCACTCCTCTGTTCACACGCAGACTCACTCCTCTGTTCACACAGACTCACTCCTCTGTTCACACACAGACTCACTCCTCTGTTCACACACAGACTCACTCCTCTGTTCACACACAGACTCACTCTTCTGTTCACACACAGACTCACTCCTCTGTTCACACAGACTCACTCCTCTGTTCACACACAGACTCACTCCTCTGTTCACACACAGACTCACTCCTCTGTTTACACACAGACTCACTCCTCTGTTCACACAGACTCACTCCTCTGTTCACACACAGACTCACCCCTCTGTTCACACACAGACTCACTCCTCTGTTCACACAGACTCACTCCTCTGTTCACACAGACTCACTCCTCTGTTCACACACATACTCACTCTGTTCACACACATACTCACTCTGTTCACTCTCACACTCACTCCTCTGTTCACTCTCAGACTCACTCCTCTGTTCACACACAGACTCACTCCTCTGTTCACACACAGACTCACTCTTCTGTTCACACACAGACTCACTCCTCTCTTCACACAGACTCACTCCTCTGTTCACACACAGACTCACTCCTCTGTTCACACACAGACTCACTCCTCTGTTCACACACAGACTCACTCCTCTGTTCACACACAGACTCACTCCTCTGTTCACACACAGACTCACTCCTCTGTTCACACACAGACTCACTCCTCTGTTCACACACAGACTCACTCCTCTGTTCACACACAGACTCACTCCTCTGTTCACATAGACTCACTCCTCTGTTCACACAGACTCACTCCTCTGTTCACACACAGACTCACTCCTCTGTTCACACGCAGACTCACTCCTCTGTTCACACAGACTCACTCCTCTGTTCACACACAGACTCACTCCTCTGTTCACACACACAGACTCACCCCTCTGTTCACACACAGACTCACCCCTCTGTTCACACACAGACTCACTCCTCTGTTCACACACTGACTCACTCTGTTCACACAGACTCACTCCTCTGTTCACACACAGACTCACTCTTCTGTTCACACACAGACTCACTCCTCTGTTCACACAGACTCACTCTCTCTGTTCACACACAGACTCACTCCTCTGTTCACACACAGACTCACTCCTCTGTTTCACACACAGACTCACTCCTCTGTTTCACACACAGACTCACTCCTCTGTTCACACACAGACTCACTCCTCTGTTCACACACAGACTCACTCCTCTGTTCACACGCAGACTCACTCCTCTGTTCACACACAGACTCTCTCCTCTGTTCACACACAGACTCACTCCTCTGTTCACACACAGACTCACCCTCTGTTCACACACAGACTCACTCCCTCTGTTCACACACGACTCACTCCTCTGTTCACACAGACTCACTCCTCTGTTCACACAGACTCACTCCTCTGTTTCAACACACCTCACTCACTCTGAGACTGTTCACACACACACACTCACTCCTCTGTTCACACACAGACTCACTCCTCTGTCACACACAGACTCACTCCTCTGTTCACACACAGACTCACTCCTCTGTTCACACAGACTCACTCCTCTGTGTTCACACACAGACTCACTCCTCTGTTCACACAGACTCACTCCTCTGTTCACACACAGACTCACTCCTCTGTTCACACACAGACTCACCCCTCTGTTCACACACAGACTCACTCCTCTGTTCACACACTGACTCACCCCTCTGTTCACACAGACTCACTCCTCTGTTCACACACAGACTCACTCCTCTGTTCACACACAGACTCACTCCTCTGTTCTGCTCGGAGCCTGTCAGACGAGCGTTTGTGTTTATTTGTGCCGCAGAAACAAATCACAAGTGAGAAACACAATCTCGAGAGTGTCTGAAACCAGACCAACAGTTCGGGAAATTTCATTTTCACTTTAACGTAGTAGAACAAAACCAAACATGTTCTCAGAGGAGGAGCTGTAGTTTCATCACTGCAGATCTGTCCAACACGCCCAGACCACAGACCACAGAAAAGGCCTGAAGTGAGACGTCAGACGAAGCTCATCGAGGCTGGAGCAGGTGTAGGGGGCGATGTGGAGCAGAGCCACATTTGGAAGTGTGACCACGAGTATCATAGCAACAGAAGAGCCAATCAGGAGCGAGGCTGTTGAAGGTGACGCCCCTTTTAAGATCAACATGACGAGTCTGACAGCAGCAGGTACAGAGACGGGACAGGGTTTTTCTTCATGGTCACTTCCTGTTTGGAACGCGGCGTTAGCCGTTATATAAACATTTATGGTATGAGCCCTCCCTCCTCGTGTGTCAGATGCCCTCCCCGTGTGTCAGATGCCCTCCCTGTGAGTCAGATGCCCTCCCTGTGTGTCAGATGCCCTCCCCCGTGTGTCAGATGCCCTCCCCGTGTGTCAGATGCCCTCCCCCTGTTGTCAGATGCCCTCCCCGTGTGTCAGATGCCCTCCCCGTGTGTCAGATGCCCTCCCTGTGAGTCAGATGCCCTCCCTGTGTGTCAGATGCCCTCCCCGTGTGTCAGATGCCCTCCCCGTGTGTCAGATGCCCTCCCCGTGTGTCAGATGCCCTCCCCTGTGTGTGTCAGATGCCCTCCCCGTGTGTCAGATGCCCTCCCCGTGTGTCAGATGCCCTCCCCGTGTGTCAGATGCCCCTCCCCGTGTGTCAGATGCCCTCCCGTCGCTCCGTGCACCTAAACGACCTGACTCCGTCTCTTTGAGCACGTTTCTTGGGTTCCTCGTCAGTTCTCATATTTCTCGGTGTATTTTCCTCCTGACTCTGCCCTGAAGCGTTTTAATTAATGTGTCATCTCCACTTCCATCCAAAGGTGTTTTGTTTCTAAATGAGCCAAGAAGCTGATTTTGTATTCGAGCCATTTACCAAACACCAAATTATCCAATCAATGCATCTGCTAAGCTAACGCTAATGTTCAGACCGAGCTGTAATCAGTGAGTGTCGACTGAGGAGGCGCAGGAGGAGACGGAAGAGGAGGAGGCGCAGGAGGAGGGGGGGGTTGATTTCTGTTACTTTTCAGAGCACTTTAAAGCTCGTTCATGGGCCCAAAGAACAGAAGTGAAAATGTTCTGCAGCAAAAACAAACCGGACGATGGATTTGGACGTTTGAGGGACGGAGCGTCTGAAATCGACTTTTATGAGCTTCGAGTCCAAACCTGCCTGTCGGAGTCAGAGTGGGCGCGGGGTGTAAATCTGTTAGTATTAGTGTGTTTATTTGGCCTTCAAGAGGAAACTGAAGTCCTCAGCTTCTCCTGAACCTTCACACTTCATCGTGATTGGTTAAACCCAGCTGTCACTCACTCAGAGACGTCCTTACACAGGCTGACCAGTAGGTGGCGTAGGTGAGGATTGATGATGATTTACCCAAGACTGTCACAGGAATCAGGTTTATCTCCGTTTTGCCCAGATGTCAAAGCCTGGTCAGTGCATGAGAGACTGTAGTGACACCAGCGGCCACAGGGGGCGCCAGTCACAAAACTGATGTTGTGTTCTTAGGCAAGACACTCGACCCATCACCCAGTGTGAGAGTGGTAATGTTTCACAGAGACGGTTTGCACCAGACTAAGACTGGACTAAACCAGGACTAAACCAGGACTAAACCAGGACTAAACCAGGACTGAACCAGGACTGAACCAGGACTGAACCAGGACTGAACCAGGACTGAACCAGGACTGAACCAGGACTAAACCAGGACTGAACTAGAACTAAACCAGGACTAAACCAGGACTAAACCAGGACTGAACCAGGATTGAACCAGGACTAACCAGAACTAAACCAGGACTAACCAGGACTAAACCAGGTCTATCCCCTGGACCCTTAGGCTAAAGGTGGGGGTCCAGTGAGTTGTTCAGGACTAAACCAGGACTAAAGGAACTCTGCACTGAGGCAGACGACGGTTTTTTATAAAACAGAATTTAAAAACCTAAAAACTAAACCAGGACTAAACCAGGACTGAGGAGGAAACCAGGTCAGACCCCAGGTGTCCCGTCCTGACCCTCAGGCTCGGGTGGAGGTCCGGTGGAGGTCGCCTGGCTCCGGGGGCAGGAGGTCCGGTGGAGGTCCGTGCCACTGGAGGTCCGGTGGAGGTCCGGTGTGGTCCGGTGGAGGTCGGGTGGAGGTTGTGTCGTAACTCGCTGGTGGAGTTGTTGGACTCGGCGCTGAGGCAGATTGTGTTTTTATGGTCAATTTTGAAAAGGCTAAAAACTGAATGAAAGGCCCCTGATCCTCCGGAGTGAGTCAGATGAAGAGTTCACCTGAGGACAGTGAGTCTGTGTCTGCTCCTGCTGCAGCCGCCTCTGCCCCGGGGCAGCCTGACGGACACTCTGTGCCTCCTCCTCCTCCTCTGTGAAGTGTCCTCTCTCTCCTCCTGTTCAGATTCTGTCCTATTGTGTCTTTGGTCAATCCTCTCTCTCCTCCTCCTCTTTTAAAGCTCCTCCTCCTGCTCCTCCTCTCCCTCCTCTCCCTCTCTCTCCTCCTCCTCTCTCCTCTCCCTCCTCTCTCCTCTCTCTCTCTCTCCTCTCTCTCCTCCTCCTCCTCTCCTCCCTCCTCTCCTCCTCCTCTCTCCTCCTCCTCCTCCTCTCTCCTCTCTCTCCTCTCTCTCCTCCTCCTCTCTCCTCTCTCCTCCTCTTCTCTCCTCCTCCCTCCTCCTCTCTCCTCCTCCTCTCCTCCTCCTCCTCTCTCCTCCTCTCTCTCCTCCTCTCTCCTCCTCCTCCTCCTCTCCTCCTCCTCTCTCCTCTCTCTCCCTCCTCCTCTCTCTCCCTCCTCTCTCCTCCTCCTCCTCCTCTCTTCTCCTCCTCCTCTCTCCTCCTCCTCTCCTCCTCCTCTCTCCTCCTCCTCTCTCCTCCTCTCTCTCTCTCCTCCTCTCTCCTCCTCTCTCCTCCTCTCTTCTCCTCTCTCCTCTCTCTCCTCCTCCTCCTCCTCCTCCTCTCTCTCCTCTCTCTCCCTCCTCTCTCCTCCTCCTCTCCTCCTCCTCTCCTCCTCTTTTTGTCTCTGATCAGTCTCATAAATCAAACATAATAAATCTATTTTTATTTTTATGAATCATATTTTTACACTTTCATTTTCAGAAGCGAAAGACAAAACGACACTGACAAAAACGACACAAAGAGCCGGAGCCGGTTCAGTTGAAGCAGATCACGGCTCGTCTCCTCTTCATTCTATCCATCCCTCTCTCTCTTTCTCCTCTCTCCTCCTCTTTCACTCTTTACCTCTCTCATCCCGTCTCTCTAACTCTCTCCTGCCCTTTCTGTCTCTACTTCTCTCTCCTCTCCTCCTCTTCTCTCTCCCTCCGTCACCCTCCTCTCTCCTCTCCTCCTCTTCTCTTCCCCTCCATCACCTCCTCCTCTCCTCTCCTCTCCTTCTCTTTCTCTTTCACAGTTACAGATCGGTTCTTAAATGTCAGATCTCTGAGCTCAGGTCGAGTCTGTTATTACTCAAACTGCTCCATTATCCTCATCCATCCCCCTCTCTCTCTCTCTCTCTCTCTCTCTCCTCTCCTTCTCCCTCCCTCTCTCCCTCCCTCTTTCTCCCTCTCTTCTCTTTCTATCATGATATTGTGTTTTTTTCCTCACACAGTTGAGGCTGATGTGACATTTAGTCATTTAAAAGCCCCCTCTCTCATCCCTCTCCTCTCTTTCCCTCTCTCATCCCTCTCTCCTCTTCTCCCTCTCTCCTCTCTTCTCTTTCTCTCTTCTCTTTCTCTCTTTCATGATGTCGTGTTTTCCTCGTGTGACGTTGAATCATTTTAAACTCACATGATTCGTGTTTGTTTCGTTCAAATCAAACAGTGAACAAAAGGCCCGTTTCCATGGCGACATTTAAACATTATTTATTCATGTGGCTGTTGTCCCGCCACAGCCGCCCCGGGGCAGCTCGTCCGTCTGTGCCACGGGGTGGTGGACGGGGTGTGGGTACGAATCCCGGCTCCTCTCTGCTCGCGGCTCTTTCACTTTTATCAAACACACGAGTCTGAGCTTAAACAAAGACTCGCCGCTTCTGGAGACGCCATTTTGAACTTTGAGAGTCATGTGACGCTCGTTCTGTTTTCTGATTGGACGATCGTCTTGAGCCATTAGTCTTTCAAACGGCTCCTTTAAACAGTTGTGGAGCTCGCAGGTGTGGGAGCTCGGCAGACTGTGAGGTGTGACGGAGTGATGTGTGGACTGTGACGGTGACTGTGAGGTGGAGGTGACGGAGTGGACTGTGTGAGGTGGAGGTGTGATGGAGAGGACTGTGAGGTGTGACGGAGTGGACTGTGAGGTGGAGGTGTGACGGAGTCGACTGTGAGGTGGAGGTGTGACGGAGTGGACTGTGAGGTGGAGGTGTGACGGAGTGGACTGTGAGGTGGAGGTGTGACGGAGTGGACTGTGAGGTGGAGAAGAGGGGAGGTGGAGTGCATTTATGCGAGTGTCTTGACTGAGGAATAAGTTTTGGTGTTGTGGCAAAATTGTGGCACTTTTTATTTTCTGACTTTTAAAAACCGAAAAACAAATGAACCGGAGCCGCGTTGGGCTTCGGGGAGATTTGCTTTTTCAGTTTAATGATTTTTTGCTGCCAGTTTTTCAGTTTGTCTCGGAGCCGGAGCTCAGACGATTTTTAGACTTTTACCAAAACATTTACTCACTATTTTCTATGACACATTTTTTTTTTAAAGGATGAAAAATTAATCTGAGCTTTTCCCATGTATGTTTGAGTAATCTAGAGATCTGCTTCTTATAGCTGTAAGATTCTGTACAAGGCTCCTCTTTAATACCCCACAGAAGTAAATACCTCCTCTTTAATACCCCACAGAAGTAAATACCTCCTCTTTAATACCCCACAGAAGTAAATACCTCCTCTTTAATACCCCACAGAAGTGAATACCTCCTCTTTAATACCCCACAGAAGTAAATACCTCCTCTTTAATACCCCACAGAAGTAAATACCTCCTCTTTAATACCCCACAGAAGTGAATACCTCCTCTTTAATACCCCACAGAAGTACATGCCTCCTCTTTCATGTCGTACAGTCGTGCTCTTGCTGTCAGGTTTTCCTCCTCGGTGAGTTTTTATTTCTTGTTTTTCTTTCGTTGTTTCGTTCACAGTTGCTCTGGTTTGTGAAGGTCGGGTCTGTGGACAGAAGTGTTCCCAAACAAACATATTCCAGAGATATTCCCAACACGGTTTGTGGAGTTGTGGTTTGGGTGAGGATGATCTGTGGAGAGGACGACTGGATGATTTGGGAAAAATTGTGATTTTTCTCACGAGCGTTGAGATTGTGATCACGTTTGTAATTAAGTTTTAATAAATGATTCTGCTCAAAGTTCAAATTTTAAACACGTCCAGAAGAGCTGACAAAAAGTCTGAAATATGGACCATGAAGACACAGGGAGGGCATCTGACACACGGGGAGGGCATCTGACACACGGGGAGGGCATCTGACACACGGGGAGGGCATCTGACACACGGGGAGGGCATCTGACTCACGGGGAGGGCATCTGACGCACGGGGGAGGGCATCTGACACACGGGGAGGGCATCTGACACACAGAGAGGGCATCTGACACACGGGGAGGGCATCTGACACACAGGGAGGGCATCTGACACACACAGGGAGGGCATCTGACACACAGGGAGGGCATCTGACACACAGGGAGGGCATCTGACACACCAGAGGGCATCTGACACACGGGGAGGGCATCTGACGCACGGGGGGGGGGGGCATCTGACACACAGGGAGGGCATCTGACTCACAGAGAGGGCATCTGACACACAGAGGTTGGAGGACACAGGTTGAGGCTGGTGGAGGTCTTGTTGGTGGAGAAATGCTCTGGAGGGTGGTGCTCTGGAGGGTGGAGCTCTGGAGGGTGGAGCTCTGGAGGGTGGTGCTCTGGAGGGTGGAGCTCTGGAGGGTGGAGCTCTGGAGGGTGGTGCTCTGGAGGGTGGAGTGCTGTGGTGGGGCTCAGACAGATGGAGGGTGATGACCTGTTTCTACTCGATTGATTTTGAGGCGTGAGAAGAGGTGGAGCTCGGATCAGTCGTGTTGGAGGAGCCGAGGTGGAAGGATCGACGTCTGACACTCACGATAATCACGTTTAAGACGGTTTTTGGACCTTTTCAGCTCATATTATACTATTTTCTGATCTGTTCTAATGTCGTAGCTGTGTTTTGTTTCATTCACACATGTTTAACTCTTCTCTCAAACTGAAAACACTCCGTTCCACCTCGTGATGTCATCATGTGGTGATACAGGATGTGCTCCTCTGTGTTTTTAAACTCCACCTTCACTAGAATCATCTGGATCATGTCAGACTGAAACTCGACTCAACTGAAAGTGAAAGGAGCTGTTCACTTGAAAACTACCACTGCATGTAGGTCTGTCGTCATGTTGTCTCCTGTCGTCTCATATTGTCTCATGTTGTCTCATTTTGTTCCCCGTCGTCTTCTATTGTCTCCTGTCCTCTCCTGTCGTCTCATATTGTCTCCTGTCCTCTCCTATTGTCTCCTGTCTCCTGTCGTCTTCTATCGTCTCATATTGTCTCGTCTCTATATTGTCTCCTGTCGTCTCCTGTCGTCTCATATTGTCTCCTGTCCTCTCCTGTCGTCTCATATTGTCTCCTGACGTCTCCAGTCGTCTCATATTGTCTCCTGTCCTCTCCTGTCGTCTCATATTGTCTCCTGACGTCTCCAGTCGTCTCATATTGTCTCCTGTCCTCTCCTGTCGTCTCATATTGTCTCCTGACGTCTCCAGTCGTCTCATATTGTCTCCTGTCGTCTCCCGTCTCTCGTCCTGCAGGCCGTGGTTCTGTCCAGGTCGGAGCTCAGGGGCCTGACCTTAAACGAGACTCATAAAGATCGATTTCGGGTTTGGACTGGGGCCGTGTGGGAAAAACACAACAGTTTTCTCGTATTGATCCATCACCATTTTCAGTCTGTTTATTTTTCTCATTACGAATCAGACGAATGTTTCAGCGTTTTTTGAATTAAAAAGTCCCGAGCTGAGCTGAAATGTGTCTCCGGCTCCGGCCAAAGACCTTCATGATCACTGCTTTTGGATCAGTGTCTGTTGATAAAAATGAAACACGTGACATATATTTAACATTTTGTTCATTCTAAATAATAATATTGACTGAATAAACTGAGGTTCACTGGTTCTGGTTCAAAACTGAAGAACTGAGTTTCAGATTTGCATTAACCTGGTTTTACTGTTGAAAAACGGTCGAATATGTGACCAGGAGCCTCACTGTGAACACACACCTCACACTTTATGTAAATGCACATAGCTAACATGCTAACTGCTGCTGCTCCATCGACTCTGGCTCCAGTTCACTTTTCTTGACATGTTGGTCTTAAATGTTCGTATTAACCCTCTACATGATCCTGGGGTTCATTTTTTTAAGCTATTTTGAGGGGAGGTTTTTGGTGGGTTTTTTTTTTTTTTTTTTTTTTTTTATTAATTTGAGGTTTAGTTTTTTTTTTCTTCTTTCGTTTCAGGTTATTTTATTTTATTTTTATTTTGTGGTTTTGTGATGTGTTTTTAGGTGTTTTTTAAAAGTTTTTTTTTTAGTTTATTTTAATTTCTTTATTTTTTTTTTCTTTTTTTTTGTTATTTCGAGTTTATTTTGAGGTTTGTTTGGGGGTTTTTTTGTGTGTAATTTTTGAGGGTTTTTTTCACGTCTGGGTTTCTTTTTGTTTAGTTTTTTTTTTTTTTTTTTCTCGAACTGCCAACTTTAAAGTCAGAGGACAAGCGCTCTACCAACTGAGCTACTGCCGAAAAACAGACATTTCCTGAGCAGTCAAGCTTCAAAAAACCTGCAGGAGTCAGTCTAAACAGAACTCGTTATGTAACTTTCACCACTTCTTCTCCATGGAGATGTTATTACTCTGCCTGGAATGTTCCACACTCTGGCATTAAACACATTTATCAAGCGTTTTGCCGTGTCTCCCAGTCCCAGGACAGATAATAAAAGGTTGAAGTGTCAGAGTTTGAGTTTTCCGGCCCCGGATGTGGCTCCTCACGGTGAAGACGGGCTGTGATCTGTCTGACAGGAAGTCTCACTCTGCCAGCTTCACAAACACTTCAGCCGATAGTTCAACACAACCGAGGATCTCACACTTTTATCATGAACCCGGCTCTGCTCTGCCACCGACTCGCTCTAAAAGTCACAAATCTGCACTTTAGTCTAAGACGTAGACGAGCGACATCGAGGAAAGAAGGACCTGATGTGTCTGTTATTAATGTTCATCTGTTGATTTACAGACACAGACGTGAAACAAAAACCCCAGGATCATGTAGAGGGTTAATAGAAACATTTAAGACCAACATGAGTCTGACAGACGCAGGTACAGACAGAGGGACGACGGTTTTTCAATAGAAAGTGAAGTGAACCCAGGAAGTGCGTCCATGTTCACTTCCTGTTTGTAGCGCGGTGGCTAGCAGGTTAACTCTGTCCTTTTGTTTAAACAGTCTATGGTCTTGCCTAAAGACACAATGGCAGAACTTGGTCCGAGCTGGAGTTGACCCTTCGACTTTCGTGTTGGGGGAACCACAGCTGTAAAAAAATGTAAACTACACGTTTGACCACAAGACCTGCACTTTTCAAATGTGTTTCTGAAACTTTACAAAACTCTGAGTTATTAAAACATTTCACTCAATCTGGTCTTTTAAACGTGTTTTTTGGACTTAGTTAGCATGGAGCTGATTAGCATGTAGCTGAGTAGCATGGAGCTGGTTAGCATGTAGGTGATTAGCATGGAGCTGGTTAGCATGTAGCTGATTAGCATAGAGCTGTTAGGATGTAGTTGATTAGCATGTAGCTGTTAGCATGGAGCTGGTTAGCATGGAGCTGTTAGCATGGAGCTGTTAGCATGGAGCTGGTTAGCATGGAGCTGATTAGCATGGAGCTGGTTAGCATGGAGCTGATTAGCCTCTGTGATGTTTTTGAACTCTTAATATTTAAACTTTCCAAAGTCACAGCTGCTGTTTGTCTTTTTCATCGATTAAAGGTTTAAAATAAAGTGGAAAAAATGCGAAAAACAAACATTTCAAATCCAACCAGAGCCACGACAAAAATCATAATTAGATTTTAATTTCTCCAAAATGTTTGAGCCTGAGTCACACCTGCTCTCTCAAAATAATCAATCATAATCTTCTCATTTATTATTCATTTTAAAAAGATTCAAAATTGATTGAACAAACAAAAAAGAAACAGTCACAAAGATAAAACCAACCAGAAAAAAATCTAATATCTGCAGCAGGTTTGTCAGAAGAATCGAAAATCTGACACTGGTCAAAGATCAAACTAGTGACGAACTAGATCCAGATCCAGACCAGGACCAGACGAGGACCAGACCAGGACCAGACCAGACCACCAGACCAGGACCGGACCAGACCCAGACCAGGACCCAGGACCAGACCAGGACCAGGACCAGACCAGACCAGCTCCAGGTCCAGACCAAGATCATGATCAGACCAAGACCAGACCCAGACCAGACCCAGACCAGCTCCAGACCCAGACCCAGACCAGACCCAGCTCAAGACCCAGACCAGGTCCAGACCAGGTCCAGACCCAGACCAGCTCGTTCCTCTGGCGCCTGGTCTCTGTTCTTGTCGATAGCGGCGTGATGCTTCTCAGCTCTGTTAACGACTTGATAAAAATGACAAATGGAAATCTCTGGTTTTAAACTCGTTAATGAGTTTGTGTGGGGAAAGGAGTGAAAGGAGTGAAAGGAGTGAAAGGAGTGAAAGGAGTGAAAGGAGTGAAAGGAGTGAAAGGAGTGAAAGGCTGTGTCCCTCTGAAACACACCAGTCGTTCATTAAAAACAGCTTCATCCTGGTTTAATCTCACGTCTGAATCATGTTTGAAACTCAACTCTGCGCCGTTTATGGAGCTTTTCTCACAGAGAGAGGAAACTTAAAGCTTTATCTAGAATATTCCACGATATGGCATTAATCTTATGCATCTTCATAGAGACAAGCAGGTGGTTACAGGTCAGATCTGTGGAGAGGCTCCTCACAATGAGAATCCGTGTTTTGAAAATGTGTAATTGATGGAAAATATGTGTGTGTTTAATGCCAGACTGTGGAACACTCCTCACAAAGCAAAAACATCTCCATGGAGACGAGCAGGTATCAGACCCTCCCTCAAAAAGTTACGTAGTGCAACTTTAAACAATACTTCACATTTTTATTAGAATCAGAGGAGGAGCAGTGAACATGTGGATAGAAGGACGTTGACCAGGTGGATTTCATTGTCCTGAGTCTTTTACCACAGACCAGGAGTTTTGTCGTGGCTCTGGTTGGATTTGAAATGTTTGTTTTTCACATTTTTTCATTTTATTTAAAACTTTTAATCGATGAAAAAGACAAACAGCAGCTGTGACTTTGGAAATTTCAAATGTTAAGAGTTCAAAAAACAGAGGATAACCATCACGGAGGATAATCAGCTCCATGCTAATCAGCTACATGCTAATCAGCTACATGCTAACCAGCTCCGTGCTAACCAGCTCCATGCTAATCAGCTCCATGCTAATCAGCTACATGCTAATCAGCTACATGCTAGCTCCATGCTACATGCTAACCAGCTCCAGCTACATGCTAACCAGCTCCGTACATAAGTCCAAAAATGCTAACACAGTTTAAAACATGCTAACCAGACCAGATTGAGTGAAATGTTTTAATAACTCAGAGTTTTTAATAAAGTTTTGTAAAGTTTCAGAAACACATTTGAAAAGTGCAGGTCTTGTGGTCAAACGTGTAGTTTACATTTTTTTACAGCTGTGGTTCCCCCAACACGAAAGTCGAAGGATCAACTCCAGCTCGGACCAAGTTCTGCCATTGTGTCTTTAGGCAAGACCATAGACTGTTTAAACAAAAGGACAGAGCTAACCTGCTAGCCACCGCGCTACAAACAGGAAGTGAACGTGGACGCACTTCTGGCTTCACTTCACTTTCTATTGAAAAACCGTCGTCCCTCTGTCCCTGCTGCTGTCAGACTCATGTTGGTCTTAAATGTTTCGTATTAACCCTCTACATGATCCTGGGGTTTTTATTTCACGTCTGTCTGTAAATCAACATGAAACATTAATAACAGACACATCAGGTCCTTCTGTCCCCGACGTCGCTCCTGTTAGCGTTAGCAACAGGTTTGATTGACAGCGTTGCTAAGCGCCCACCCTCTGCTAAACCAGAGGTGTGGATGGAAAGGGGCGTTACCTTCAACATCCTCGCTCCTGATTGGCTCTTTGGTTGCTATGATACTCGTGGTCAGAATTACAAATATTGAACTCGGCTCTAGATTAGCCGCTGTAACTGCTGTCGCCTCGATGAGCCTCGTGTGGCGTGGACAGAACGGCGTGGCTCTGTTAAGTGCAGGACGGGTGGATATTATGATGTCGTTGAACGCTCCAGGTCACGGAGAAGCTCTGTGGAAGTGTGAGCTCATGGATCATAACTGCAGTGTGATTTCCAGCATTTCTCACACGGGCTGGAATAGAAATAACCCCGCGCTCTCACATGTGCTCTGGATTCTGCCGCCGTCCGTGAGCGTGCCGAGGCCTGAGCTGATAAAACTCCAGTGATGTGATTTTTATCTGAAAAACATACAACCAGGAAAAACACAGAACCGGGACAAGTCTCCTCTGTGTTTACTCTCCACGAGGAACCAACATGGAGGCGTGAGCAGAATGATGTTTTGTTTTAAGACTCACTGCTTCTCTGTTTAATGCAAAAAAAAAAAAAAAAAAACTGCCCCTGATGCAGACAGTCCCACGCTCTCCTCTTATTGGTCAGCCGCTGTGATGCTCTGTGTGAGTGACAGGTGAGCTCAACCAATCACAGTGAGGTTTGAATTCTCACAGCCCCTTCTGCTCCTGTTATATACTTAAGGGACCGCCCCTTTACGAGTAATCGACCAATCACAGCAGTGAAAAAGTCTCTGAGGGAGGTTCGTGTAAACTCTCGGAGGTTTGCTAAAAAATGTCGATTTATGATGTTACTTCCTCTTGATCATGATCCTTCTGTTTTCCTTATATTTTTCTAGTCTGTGTCCAGGTGTTTTAGTCACAAAACACTGGTGTAAAGTGAAGTATGAGCAGTTTTGCAGTTAGTCTGGGGTCTAAGTGTGCACATATGTTTTTTCAATGTTGTGATTGGTCGATTACTCTTAAGGGGGCGGTCCCTTAACTTAAGGGGAGAGACTCTACGCCTGCGCCCGTCAGGTGCAGGGGCTGAAGGCCTTCGCCCGTCAGGTGCAGACTCTACCTGTCGCCCGTCAGGTGGAGACTCTACGCCCGTCTCGCCCCTCAGGTGGAGACTCTACGCCTGTCGCTCGTCAGGTGGAGACTCTACGCCTGTCGCCCGTCAGGTGCAGACTCTACGCCTGTCGCCCGTCAGGTGCAGACTCTACGCCTGTCGCCCGTCAGGTGGAGACTCTACGCCTGTCGCCCGTCAGGTGGAGACTCTACGCCCATCAGGTGCAGACTCGACACAGAAGCTTGTACTCGTTTGTTTAAAATGCGTTGAGTTTTAAGATGGTGATTTTGTCCTTGTTGTGTTTGAAGCAGAGACTTTAACACTTTCATGAGCGTTTGACCCTGGCCGTGTTTCCTCATCATGATCTTATTTGGATAAGAGTAAACTCGTAAGGTTTAATTGCCCAGAAAATCTCAGTCTGTTTTCCCCCACCCCCTGTCTCCGCCCACTGCTCTGTACTCACTGTGATTATTCAAACGACTCTGACTCTGGCCGTTCTTGACGAGTTTAACCTGATTTTACCAGAACTACTTCATTTTAAACAGTTTGCAGTGGTTCAAACTTATTCCTCACTGACCTCGTACATTCAGAACATGCTAATTATTCACCACAATGAGTTTATAAGCACTTTCCACAACTCTGATAAAACCCGTGACACGTGTGGCTCAGGGACTTAGTGAAACACGAGGCCTTGGGTTTTCGTTGAGTGTTCGGTTTCCTGTCACAGATTCCCTCCCGTCCTCGTCTCTGTGGTGGACCTGTCTTAACGCCGCTCTCTCCTCGGCCTCGGTTTAAAGGGCGCTGCGCTCCCGTTCCCATGGCGACCGCACAGATGATGGGACGTCGTTACAGTGGAACATGAGGGGCGAGCGGCGGTCGTCAGGTGGAGTGACACGGGCAGATTGTGGGTCAGATAGAGCTGTCCACAGAGCAAAAGACGCTGGACGAGATCGTGATTGTGTCGTGGTGGGGCTCTGAAGGGGGAGTGACTCAGCCCGGGGAGCAAAGGGAGAGGAGACTGAAAATGAAACGTACAAAACATTTTATTATGTCGTTTTGGGCAAATACAGTATCTTCAGTCTTCATGAGTTACCCCACAGAAGTAAATACCCCCTCTTTAATACCCCACAGAAGTACATACCCCCTCTTTAATACCCCACAGAAGTAAATACCTCCTCTTTAATACCCCACAGAAGTAAATACCTCCTCTTTAATACCCCATGAGTGCACTTCCTGCTCCATCGACTCTGACTTCCAGTTTGAACTTTAATAAGAAACAAATCAAACTCCTCATTTCCTCGACGTCGCTGCTGCTAGCATTAGCAACAGGTTTGATTGACAGTGTTGATAAGCTAAATAAGTTTAGAGGTAATAAGTTTAAATGCAAATCAGGGTTAAAGTATTCAGAGTATTCATGTAACAGAATACTTTACAGAATACTTTTTGATGCAGGTTTTCAGTATTATGTAAGTACATTTTGAAAGTATTCTTCCGTCTCTGTTCATCATTTCTCTTGTGTCTTGCGTGTCGTCCTGCCCCTAAAGACTGCACGGCCTAATTCACTTAGCTCTTATTAGAGACATGATTAGGTTATTGATGTACATACTGGTGCAGGAGGAGGCGTCTGGGGAGGTGGAAGTCGTGTCTCTGCCTCCACACTCTCTGATCAGATTTCATCTGTGGCCTGTGTTTGTGCAGTGACAGGTTTAAACAGAGTTTAATGGACTTAATCTCACCTCGAGCTTCAAGAAAAACCTGCTGCTCCTCCAGACTGAAGACGCACAGCAGCTGTAGAGGTCAGGGGTCGGGTTTAGGGCTGTAGGGGTTTAGGGCTGTAGGGGTTTAGGGCTGTAGGGGTTTAGGGTTCATGGGTCCAGGGTTGTTGGGTTTAGGGTTGTTGGGTTTAAGGTTGTTGGGTCTTTGGGTTTAGGGTTGTTTGGGTCGTTGGGTTTAGGGTTGATGGGTTTAGGGTTGTTGGGTTTAAGGTTGTTGGGTCTTTGGGTTTAGGGTTGTTGGGTTTAGGGTTCTTAGGGTCTTTGGGTTAGGGTTGTTAGTTAGGGTCATTGGGTTTAGGGGTGTTAGGGTTGTTGGGTTTAGGGTCTTTGGGTTTAGGGGTGTTAGGGTTGTTGGGTTTAGGGTCTTTGGGTTTAGGGTTGTTGGGGTCAGGGCTGTTTTGTTTTGAGGTGTTCTGCTTAACCTCCAACTCGGGATGGGGCGATATACGACAATATCGTTAATCGCGATAAAAACAGTCCTCGATTAATCGTTCATTTTTCCATAATCGTGATCATTGCACACGATTATAATCGTCTTTACGGCGCCGGACTGCCTCATGTTTCTTGTTTCAATACAGCGTTTTGATGCTAGTTCTGGTGTTTGCCACAAGGGGGCGCTCTGTCACAATGACACTTGTCTGTGTCTGTTCTGGTGCAGAGTCTGGCGCCGAAAAAAAGTTGTGGATCCGAGGGCAAAACACGAGCAACTTACACGAGACAAACATCCTGCAGTTTGACAAACTTGAGCTGAAAATATCCATAAGTGACATAAACTATTGAATGTAGATTGTGTCGTGTGTCGTAGATAAACAACATTTTACAGAAACACGATATATATATTTACCTACAATCATGTCAAAGCAGAATCCATGTACTGTTCATGTACTCTTCATGTACTGTTCATGTACTGTTCATGTACTGTTCATGTACTGTTCATGTACTGTTCCATGTACTGTTCATGTACTGTTCCATGTACTGTTCATGTACTGTTCATGTACTGTTCTAGTGCAGGTTGAAGTATTTGCTCGACTTAAATACGACTTAAGTCACTTTGGTGATTTTTGTTGAATTGAGACTCGTCCAAACTCGTCTGTCTGAAGTTTATTTTGCCTGAAATCGACCAAAGAAATGCACAAAGTGATGGACCAGATTTCGTGTGTGGACTTTCCTGCAGCAGTTGAACATGTAGGATCTGATTTATTCATGTACTGATTTCGTCAGTGGGTTATATTCTCTGGGTATCTGTGTCGAATGACGTTCACCGACTTTGTGGAACATGTCGATGTTTGACGGTGACTGTGAACGGGCCGTCGAACATTTTCAAATTACTAGTTATGGAGATAATATCGTTAATCACGATTATTTTGGTCACAATAACCGTGAGTCTAACTTTAATATCGTACCATCTCCACCTTCAACTCCTCTGCACGTCGGACTTATTTTTATTTACTGGAATGTACGGTTCCAAAACGTGTTCCATGTGAGCTGTTCATGTACTGTTCATGTAATGTTCAACGTCACCTCTGTACTGAAATGAACTTTTGTGAAACTGTTCATGTACTGTAAAACAGAAGTGCCTGTACTGTTCATGTACTGACATGATTCACTGTTCATGTACACGACGGATCACACGAGTCTGTACTGAAAACACAAAAGACATGACTGTTCAAACCAGGTCAAACCTCCTGTACTGTTCATGTACTGTTCATTTACTGTTACATGTACTGTTCATGTACTGTTCATGTACTGTTCATGTACTGTTCCATGTACTGTTCATGTACTTTCATGTACTGTTCATGTATCATGTATGTTCATGTACTGTTCCATGTACTGTTCATGTACTGTTCATGTACTGTTCATGTACTGTTCATGTACTGTTCATGTACTGTTCATGTACTGTTCATGTACTGTTCCATGTACTGTTCATGTACTGTTGTACTGTTCATGTACTGTTCCATGTACTGTTCATGTACTGTTCCATGTACTGTTCATGTACTGTTCATGTTACTGTTCCATGTACTGTTCATGTACTGTTCATGTACTGTTCCATGTACTGTTCATGTACTGTCATGTACTGTTCCATGTACTGTTCATGTACTGTTCATGTACTGTTCATGTACTGTTCATGTACTGTTCCATGTACTGTTCATGTACTGTTCATGTACTGTTCATGTACTGTTCATGTACTGTTCATGTACTGTTCCATGTACTGTTCATGTACTGTTCATGTACTGTTCATGTACTGTTCATGTACTGTTCATGTACTGTTCATGTACTGTTCATGTACTGTTCATGTACTGTTCATGTACACTGTTCCATGTACTGTTCATGTACTGTTCATGTACTGTTCCATGTACTGTTCATGTACTGTTCATGTACTGTTCATGTACTGTTCATGTACTGTTCATACTGTTCATGTACTGTTTCATGTATGTTCATGTACTGTTCATGTACTGTTCATGTACTGTTCATGTACTGTTCCATGTACTGTTCATGTACTGTTCATGTACTGTTCATGTACTGTTCATGTACTGTTCATGTACTGTTCATGTACTGTTCATGTACTGTTCATGTACTGTCATGTACTGTTCATGTACTGTTCATGTACTGTTCATGTACTGTTCATGTACTGTTCCATGTACTGTTCATGTACTGTTCATGTACTGTTCCATGTACTGTTCATGTACTGTTCATGTACTGTTCCATGTACTGTTCATGTACTGTTCATGTACTGTTCATGTACTGTTCCATGTACTGTTCATGTACTGTTCATGTACTGTTCATGTACTGTTCTAGTGCAGGTTGAAGTACTCGCTCGACTTAAATACGACTTAAGTCACTTTGGTGATTTTTGTTGAATTGAGACTCGTCCAAACTCGTCTGTCTGAAGTTTATTTTTCCTGAAATCGACCAAAGAAATGCACAAAGTGACGGAGCAGATTTCACGTGTGGAACTTTCCTGCAGCAGATGGAACATGGAGGATCTGATTCTGTGGACATGATTTCTTCAGTGGGTTATGTTCTCTGGATCTGTAGGAACGAACGAGAACGACTTTGTGGAACATGTCGATGTTTGACGTGAGTGAACGGGCCGTCGAACATTTACAAATTAATAGTTATGGAGATAATATCGTTAATCACGATTATTTTGGTCACAATAACCGTGAGTCTAACTTTTAATATCGTCCCATCTCCACCTTCAACTCCTCTGCACGTCGGACTTATTTTTATTTTGTGGAATCACACGGGAGAAAAACGTCCAGACCTTTGAGCACAATTTAACAATCCAGAATAATTTAACGTCACCTCTGCCCCTGAAAATGAACTTTTGTGAAAAACTGCTCCTGTAAAACAGAAGTGCCTGAAGTAACAAAACACCGACATGATTCACTGTGAAACACGACGGTCACACGAGTCTGAGCCTGAAACACAAAAGACAAACAACTTTTATAAACCAGGTCAAACCTCCTTTATAAACCACGACCTCGTCTTTTCTCTGTTACGTCTCTGACAAAGGACGAGTCGTCTTCTGACGAGGCTCAACACACTCAGGGAGGAGACAGACTCAGAGGAGGAGGGGGGAGAGGAGGAGAGGGGAGAGAGGAGAGGAGGAGAGGAGGGGAGGGGGAGGAGAGGAGAGAGGAGGAGGGGGGGAGGAGGGGGGGAGGAGGAGGAGAGGGGAGAGGAGAGAGGAGAGAGGGAGAGGGGGGGGAGGAGGAGGAGAGGGAGGAGAGGGGAGGAGGAGGAGAGAGGAGAGAGGGAGGGGGGAGGAGGAGGAGGAGAGGAGGAGGAGGGAGGAGAGGAGGGAGGGAGGAGGAGAGGAGGAGGGGGGGAGGGGGAGAGGGGGAGGAGAGGAGGGAGAGAGGAGGAGAGGAGGAGAGGGGAGGAGGGGGGGAGGAGGAGGAGGGAGAGGAAGGAGAGGGGAGAGGGGGAGAGAGAGAGAGGGGGAGAGGGGGAGAGAGGAGAAGGAGAGGAGAGGGGGAGAGGAGAGGAGGGGGAGAGGAGGAGGAGACGAGAGGAGGAGAGGAGAGAGGAGAGGGAGGAGAGAGAGGAGGAGGAGGGGAGGGAGAGAGAGAGGGGGAGGAGGAGGAGAGAGGAGGAGAGAGGAGAGAGAGGGAGGAGGGAGGAGGGAGAGGGAGGGAGCATAGGGAGATGGAGGAGAGGAGGGAGAGGGGAGAGGAAGGAGGAGGAGAGAGAGGGAGAGAGAGGAGAGGAGGGAGGAGGAGAGAGGGAGAGGGAGGAGAGGAAGAGAGAGAGCGAGGGAGGAGGAGGAGGGAGGAGAGAGGGAGGAGAGGAGGAGAGGAGACAGAGAGAAGGAGGAGACAGAGAGAGGAGAGAGATCAGGAGAGAGGGAGGAGAATACAGACAGAGGGAGGAGATGAGGTGAGAGAGGGAGGAGGAGGAGGATAGAAGGAGGACAGAGGGAGGAGAGCGTGTTTCATATTTCAAGTGCACTACTTTACCCACAATCCCCTCCTCCCTCGTCTGAAGGTCTGTTCCTCAGTTTAAGTTTAGCTTCACTTTTTACTCTCCACAAACTGTTAAAAACCTGTCGGCTTTATTTTGCCTGAAACATTTAAATAAAATCCGCAGACATCGTGTGAGATGTAGTTTGTCTGTTATGAGCTGCCGTATTTGAACATTTGCAGATTGAACTTATGCAAAGTCAATTTTGATTCAAATTGAAGAATTAGCATCGACTTTACACAGAAGTGGCCTGAGTGAGACGTTCGGCTCCTGCCAGTCGAGGTTTGGGGCCAAATGTGGAGCCAAAATCCAGATTTGTAAATGTGCAAAACCCAAAGAGCCAATCAGGAGCGAGGATGTTCCTTTCCCGCTGGTTTGTCGAGGGGCAGGAGCTCAGCAATGAGCCGCACTGCTGTCAATCAAACCTGTGGCTAACACTAGCACAAAAGAAGGCGCCTGATTGGTCTCAGACAAACTACTGCATGTCCATCTATACACACACGTAAGGAAACTACATTACCCACAATCCCCCTGGTGTCTCTGAAAGTGCACACAGGCTGCAGCTCTGCTCCTGTGAGCTCGTACGCCCCTTTAAACCATGTTCTAACAGTTCTCCCTCGTCATGATCGTGTTGTTTTCTGAGTGATTCATTCATGTTTGAGTAAATCCTGTTTTATTCTGCATGTGAGGCTTGAGTTTGTGTTTTTTTCTTGAGTTTGTGTTTTTTTCTTGAGTTTGTGTTTTTTTCTTGAGTTTGTGTTTTTTTCTTGAGTTTGTGTTTTTTTCTTGAGTTTGTGTTTTTTTCTTGAGTTTGTGTTTTTTTCTTGAGTTTGTGGTGAGCCGTGAGCACAGAGGATGTTTACAGCCAGAGGGAGCCACTCCACTGCAGCTTTAGCTAACGACACGGATCAGGCAGGACACAGTTAGCCTTGGTTAGCGCAGAGTAAAGAGAAAACAGAGAAAACAGATCTCCACGAGGAGGGAGGAGGGAGAGAGGGGGAGGAGGAGGAGGGGGAGGAGGAGGAGCCTGTGTCAGTGTCCTTCAACTGGACAGGACGTGGACATGTGTGAGGGACATATTGGGAACGACTTGGAGCCATTGTCTTGTTCTGTCACGAGTGTCTGGTGTCGTCTCACTCTCCAGTGTGAAAATAGACTGTGGAGGTCAAAGGTCAGACCCGGGTGACTTTAAAGCTCCCACATCACACAAACTGACTCTTGTAGCTTTAACTCATGTTCTAACACTGTTCACTCCTTCAAAAAAAAAAGGCCTGGAGTCGTGTTTGTTTCATTCACATGTTTGAGTCACACTTTATTATTAGTCTGTAACATCTACAAAGCTCAAAATGCTCTGTTCCACCTTGTGATGTCATGAAGTGGTAGTTTTCCCTTTAGTTCAGGAGACGACTGGACTTTACTCCAGGTCAGTTTTTGATCATCAACACTATTGTTTATTTTACTGAGCTTCTGAACAATAAATAAACATCAGAGTCTAAACAGCCCGAGCTCCACGTGTGACCTGAACACTCCTGAACACTCCTGAACACTCCTGAACCCCTGAATACCCCTGAACACCCCTGAACACTCCTGAACACTCCTGAACACCCCTGAACACTCCTGAACACCCCCCTGAACACCCCTGAACACTCCTGAATACACCCCCTGAACACCCTGAACACTCCTGAACACCCCTGAACACCTCTGAACACCCCTGAACACTCCTGAACACCCCTGAACACTCCTGAACACCCCTGAACACTCCTGAACACTCCTGAACACCCCTGAACACTCCTGAACACTCCTGAACACCCCTGAACACCCCTGAACACTCCTGAACACCTCTGAACACCTCTGAACACCCCTGAACACTCCTGAACACTCCTGAACACTCTGAACACCCTGAACACTCCCGAACACTCCCTCCCTGAACACTCTGAACACCTCTGAACACCTCTGAACACCTCTGAACACCTGAACACCTCTGAACACTCCTGAACACCCCTGAACACTCCTTCGTGCTCTGGTGTGGTCCGTGGTCTGTTTTGTGGGTCATGTGTTCACTGAGGAGAAAACGTCTTTGTTTCAGTGAGACTCTGAGGCTCTTCAGGCTCAAACATCTGATCATCATTTTTATCAGAGTCACGTTTTATTTGGAACATTCTGCCCCACATGATCTGTCCTCCGCCTCACTGAGCTCTTTGAGGAAGGGCACCGCTCTACTCCTCCTCTCCTCTGCTCCTCTGCTCCTCCACTCCTCTGCTCCTCCACTCCTCTGCTCCTCCTCTCCTCTGTTCCTCCTCTCCTCTGTTCCTCCTCCCTCTCCTCTCCTCTGCTCCTCTCTCCTCTGCTCCTCCTCTCCTCTCTTCTCCTCTCCTCTCTCCTCTGCCTCTCCTCTGCTCCTCTGCTCTGCTCCACTCCTCTGCTCCACTCCTCTGCTCCTCCTCCTCTGTTCTCCTCCTCTCCTCCTCCTCTGCTCCTCTCCTCTGCTCCTCCTCTCCTCTTCTCCTCCGCTCCTCTGTTCCTCCTCTCCTCCACTCCTCTGCTCCTCTCTCTGTTTCTCCTCTGCTCCTCTCCTCTGCTCCACTCCTCTGCTCCACTCCTCTGCTCCTCCTCTCCTCTGTTCCTCCTCTCCTCCACTCCTCTGCTCCTCTCCTCTGTTCCTCCTCTCCTCCACTCCTCTGCTCCTCTCCTCTTCTCCTCTCCTCTTCTCCTCTGCTCCTCCTCTCCTCTTCTCTTCTGCTCCTCGCCTCTGCTCCTCTCCTCTGCTCCTCCTCTCCTCTGCTCCTCCTCTCCTCTTCTCCTCCTCTCCTCCTCTTCTCCTCCTAACATACACTGTGGTCAGTGGGAGGTGTCGGAGTTGTTGCAGAGGATCATCCTGTTCCGAGCGGCTTTGACCCACGACCTGAACGGCCCGACCCGACAGGACTGTGTGAAATGTGGGCCCGGCCCCAGGCCTGAACTCGAGTCGAGTTTGGGCCGAGTTTGGTCTCGGACCAAGAAACAAAACTCTCCTCAGTGATGGGCCCCTCTGCTGGTCCTCAGGGTCGGGGCCCGGGGCCCGCACTTTGTGAAGCCCTGATCTGTTGGACAAAGAGTCACAGTGAATAAAGACTCACTGTGGTTTGGCCACAGGCTCAATCATGAGTAAGTGTGTAATACTTACGTCAGAGTTTAAAACTCTCTGTGACCTTTATTTATGTCGTGAGTCTAAATCCACAGGTGGAGTTTTGAGATCTGAAAGTTAAAATGCCGGAGGTCAGAGCAGTTCTGCACCTCCTCTGCACCTCCTCTGGGCACTGCGGGCAAAGCTAAGGCTAAAGCTGAGGCGTAGGCTAATGCTAACGCTAAGCTAACCTCGGTGCTGCTCCGACACAGAGCCTCTGTTCTTCTGTAAACTCGTCCTGTTGCTTCTTTCACTTTGTTCAGAGGCAAGAAGCTAAAGGTCAGAACTGAATTTATGAGACTTCAGAGGAGCACCTGTCACACTGCACCTGTCACACTGTGCACCTGTCACACTGTGAACCTGTCACACTGTGAACCTGTCACACTGTGCACCTGTCACACTGCACCTGTCACACTGCACCTGTCACACTGTGCACCTGTCACACTGTGCACCTGTCACAATCTACACCTGTCACACTGCACCTGTCACACTCTGCACCTGTCACACTGTCACCTGTCACACTGCACCTGTCACACTGTGAACTGTCACACTGCATCTGTCACACTGTGCACCTGTCACACTGTGCACCTGCCACACTGCACCTGTCACACTGCACCTGTCACACTGCATCTGTCACACTGTGCATCTGTCACACTGTGCACCTGTCACACTGTGCACCTGTCACACTCTGCACCTGTCACACTGCATCTGTCACACTCTGCACCTGTCACACTCTGCACCTGTCACACTGCACCTGTCACACTGCACCTGTCACAATCTACACCTGTCACACTGCACCTGTCACACTGTGAACCTCTCACACTGCATCTGTCACACTGTGCACCTGTCACACTCTGCACCTGTCACACTGTGCACCTGTCACACTGTGCACCTGTCACACTGCACCTGTCACACTGCATCTGTCACACTGTGCATCTGTCACACTGTGCATCTGTCACACTGTTCACCTGTCACACTGCATCTGTCACACTCTGCACCCTGTCACACTGCATCTGTCACACTCTGCACCTGTCACACTCTGCACCTGTCACACTCTGCACCTGTCACACTGCACCTGTCACACTGTCATTATTGTGTCATCATTACTCTGCTCAGGCTGGTGGCAAAGTCAGTTAAATGTTTCGCCTCGTAGCTGGACAGTTTCAGTTCTGTTTCCATTTGGGTTTTTCTGTGTACATTTTGCATGTTCTCCCTGTGGCTGTCGTCTGTCCAATCACAGCACAGCATTGTGGTGTGGGCGGAGCAAAAGGTGAAGCTCCAAATTAACCAGAACAAACATGGCGGCACATAAACACACACACACACACACACACACATACACACATACACACACACACATCACACAACATACACGCACACGCACACACATACACACGCACACACACACACACACACACACACACACACACACACACACACGACACACACACACACACACACACACACACACACACACACATGTAGAGTGTGTCGGTGCTGCTCGGCTCTTCTGTCTCTAGTTGGTGGTGACACTTGTGACACTTGTGACACTTGTGACACTTGTGGGCAGGATGAGGAACTACACGACGACCACAAAGAAGCATTCACACGAAGTCCTGAGTCCAATGAAGACCTGGTTTAGACCTGGTTTAGACCTGGTTTAGACCTGGTTTAGACCTGGTTTAGTCCTGGTCTAGTCCTGGTTCAGTCCTAGTTTAGTCCTGGTTTAGTCCTGGTTCAGATATAGTTCTAGTTCATTTGTCTTAATTGTGACAGTTAATGCCCCACAGAAGAACACCTCCTCTTTAATGCCGCACAGAAGAACACCTCCTCTTTAATGCCGCACAGAAGAACACCTCCTCTGTAATGCCCCACAGAAGAACACCTCCCCTTTAATGCCCCACAGAAGAACACCTCCTCTTTAAACTTTAAGCTCTTGTGGCGGGAGTCGTTCTCTCTCTCCTGTCCCAGTGACGTCCTCTCCGTTGTTGCATGTTTGACTTTTAGGGGCGTCCGGCTCCTTTGGACCGTCACAGAGCGAGAGCTTCAGTAGACGTCCGGCTCCTAAGAACAGCTCGATCCTCTTCAGAGACGTCCGGCTCCTCGACCGTCCCATGACTGTCCCAGAGACGTCCCGGCTCCTCCACCGTCCCAGAGCGAGTCTCCAGAGTCCGTCCTCGACCGTCCCAGAGCGAGTCTCCAGAGACGTCCGGCTCCTCGACCGTCCCAGAGCGAGTCTCCAGAGACGTCCGGCTCCTCGACCGTCCCAGAGCGAGTCTCCAGAGACGTCCGGCTCCTCGACCGTCCCAGAGCGAGTCTCCAGAGACGTCCGGCTCCCAGAGCGAGTCTCCAGAGACGTGCAGCTCCTCGAGTCTGAGGAGGACGTCAGAACGACGACTCTAAACTTAAAGAGCTCGTGTTACACTTTTCTCTGATCTGTTTGAATGTTTCCTCGTCACAACCTGGAGCTGTGTTTTTTTGTTCCATTCACACATATTAAAGCTACATCAGTCAGTTTAGTGTCGACAGGAGCTTTAAGTCAATAAAACACAAGTTACAAAACAAAACAAAAAAAACATGACGTGTTGTGTTTGAGGAGCAGAGAGTTCAGAGCTGATCTCACGCTCCAGGACGCCTCACGACTGATCTGACACGTCTCAGCACGAAGCAGCCGTGTTTCTGAAGTGACATCATGGACGATGTCATTGTGTGATGTCATTATGGACGATGTCATTGTGTGATGTCATAATGGACGATGTCATTATGGACGATGTCATTATGAGGTCACATGTTTAGGGTCAGTGTAGAGCAGAGGAGAAACAAGTACTCTACTTCTGTTACTTAAGTAAAAGTACAGAAACTGGAGCAAAAAATAAATAAATAAATAAAAAAAAAAAAAAAGTAAAAGTATCACTTGAAAAACTCTACTTAAGTAAAAGCATTAAAGTACCTGTTTAAAAATGTACTTAAAGAGTCAAAAGTAAAAGTATTTTGTGCAGATTTTAAGTCTCATAAAGCTTCAGATGTGGTGGTTTTTATACAGATTTGAGCTGAATTTTGAAGAAACAACTGAATCGATGTTTTTTTTCGCAGTTTTTTAAAATATATTTTTTGTTGTTCGAACTTTTCCAAAAAAATAAACCCTCAGACTTTTCAGCAGCTCTCAGACTATGATATTAATACTTTTACTTTTCAGTCCAGTTCATAAATACTTTTACTGTTACTTTCTTCACTGGTGGAAAACTTGTTCCTTCTGACAGAGCCACAGTTTTGAAGGACGAGGGGGGGGGCTGGGGTCAGGAGTGTCGGGGTCAGGAGTGTCGGGGTCAGGAGTGTCGGGGTCTGGAGTGACGGGGTCAAGGAGTGTCGGGGTCAGGAGTGTCGGGGTCAGGAGTGTCGGGGTCAGGAGTGTCGGGGTCAGGAGTGTCGGGTGTCGGGGTCAGGAGTGTCGGGGTCTGGAGTGTCGGGGTCTGGAGTGTCGGGGTCAGGAGTGTCGGGGTCTGGAGTGTCGGGGTCAGGGGTGTCGGGGTCAGGAGTGTCGGGGTCTGGAGTGTCGGGGTCAAGGAGTGTCGGGGTCAGGAGTGTCGGGGTCAGGAGTGTCGGGGTCAGGAGTGTCGGGGTCAGGAGTGTCGGGGGTCAGGAGTGTCGGGTCCTGGAGTGTCGGGTTCAGGAGTGTCGGGGTCAGGAGTGTCGGGGTCAGGAGTGTCGGGGTCTGGAGTGTCGGGTCTGGAGGAGTCGGGGTCTGGAGTGTCGGGGTCAGGAGTGTCGGGCTCAGGAGTGTCGGGCTCAGGAGTGTCGGGGGTCAGGAGTGTCGGGGGCTCAGGAGTGTCGGGCTCAGGAGTGTCGGGGTCTGGAGTGTCGGGGTCTGGAGTGTCGGGGTCAGGAGTGTCGGGGTCTGGAGTGTCGGGCTCAGGAGTGTCGGGGTCAGGAGTGTCGGGGTCAGGAGTGTCGGGGTCAGGAGTGTCGGGGTCAGGAGTGTCGGGGTCAGGAGTGTCGGGGTCTGGAGTGTCGGGGTCTGGAGTGTCGGGGTCAGGAGTGTCGGGGTCTGGAGTGTCGGGGTCTGGAGTGTCGGGGTCTGGAGTGTCGGGGTCTGGAGTGTCGGGGTCTGGAGTGTCGGGGTCTGGAGTGTCGGGGTCAGGAGTGTCGGGGTCTGGAGTGTCGGGGTCTGGAGTGTCGGGGTCTGGAGTGTCGGGGTCTGGAGTGTCGGGGTCTGGAGTGTCGGGGTCAGGAGTGTCGGGGTCTGGAGTGAGGCAGATGTACATGTTTGTGTAGTTTTGTAATCTTCTGTCTAACTTTCCTCTGCTGTTTAACCGGCTCAGACACAGTTGCTCAGTTTGTTGTTGCGTTTGTCTCTGTTTCAGATAAAGTTGAGCATAAATCTTCTTCCTCCTCCTCTGCCTCCTCCTCCTCTGCCTCCTCCTCCTCTCTGCGTCCTGGGAGCCTCTCTAACAATAACCTCCTGTAACTCCAAATATGCCTGGGGTCTGGAGGAGGTGTGGAGGAGGAGGGGTCTGTGGACGGTGTGTGGAGTAGGAGGGGTCTGTGGAGGAGGAGGTGTGGAGGAGGAGGTGTGGAGGGTGTGTGGAGGAGGTGGTGTGGAGGAGGAGGTGTGTCGGGGGTGTGTCAGGTGTCCCTCGTGCTCATGTGTCAGTGAAACCTCCACACACACACACAGACCCTCCCCTTTAAACTGCCCCAGACCCTCCCCTTTAAACTGCCCCAGACCCTCCCCTTTAAACTCCTCTGTCCTGCTCAGAGCCTCACTGTTTACATGTCTGTTAGCCGTTAGCTGTTAGCTGTTAGCCGTTAGCCGTTAGCTTTGTGGCGTTGGGGAGGCGCTCAGCTCCTCAGAGATGGGCACGACGTGACTCAGACTTAAAGAACTTCTCCTTTTGGTCTGGGCTCAAAGGGGAAGCGTTGCGTCAGAGGCGTGAGCGGCGTCACACTCGGAGCTCAAGTGTTTTTAAAAGTCGCTCAGGTCCAGGTGCAGCTCTGAGACAAACTTAGACTCTGTGGAAACTATGTGCAGATGTTTGGAAGAACTGTTTGGTTTTGTGCATCTCCGAGCAACTTTTGAGGCAGTTTTTAGACTTTTTCCTGCAAGAAAACCGGAGTAAACTGCAGCTGTTTCAACACAACTGTCCACATTTTTGTAGAATTTCACAAGATTTATTTCATTTTTCTTTCTTGGACTTTTACGACTTTTTCAAACTCCAAGAATCTAAAACTCACAAACTGGTTGGATGGTTGAAATGTTTTGCTCTGTGTTTTTGTGCAGAGTTAAAGTGAAGCTTCATTCTGGACTTTTTGCAGGATCTAAAAGTATCTTCACTTGTGTCGGACGAAACTTTTAAAAATATATTTCATCAGTTTCAAATGTTTCATGACTTTATAGCAACAAGAAACATCGTCCAGTGAAGTAGCTTCTTTTACTGGTACTTCTACTTTTACTAGAGCTTCTACTACTAGTACTTTTACTACTATTTCAAAAACAAATTCTACTACAGCTACTACTGCTGTTACTTTTACTACTACTGTTACTACTAGAACTACTGCCACTACTGCCACTACTGTTACTTGTCCTGCTGTTGTACTTGACTCTTGTCGGGGCTCGTTCTGAAACATTCCTCAAACCCTCAGGACGTTTTTCATGTCACATTTTTCAGTTTTTTCAAAGTCCAGCTTCTTTTTTATTTAATATTTCGTTCGCTCTGAGGAAACACGGCTGCTCCCATGAAAGAGCCGAGGAAATGTTTCACGAAGAGTCACTCGTGTGAACTCGGGGCCCGAGGGACGATGAGTAAAGAGCCGAGGAGCCGGAGAGGAGGCGCAGGCTGCGGGCGCGGGAGGAGGCACTCCTGCCTGGGGTACGTTTATGTTTCAGTTATGTTTCATTCATGTTTGGAGTTTGGAGACTCATGACCCAGTCTGTTCTGTTCAGATACTTGAGTTTTAAGTATCGATACTCGATACAAACAGATCCACTGGTCCCTCGTTTGTCTCGGGTGATGTTCTAAAAATAAAAATAATCCACAACAGGTGAAATCTGTGAAGTATCAGCTTTATTTTTACATTATTCTCTCTGTTTCTTGTCTGTAAAACCCCTCACCACACACTTTATACACTTTATACACCCTCACCACACACTTAACATTTCTCTCACATTAACATTTTCTCATTTTCTCATGTTTAAACACAAAGTTCAACCCTTCGTCGGTGCCTTTGTCGGTGCAGAACGTTTCATCGACATTGTGGGTTTTGTCGGGGAGAAAACTTGCAAACATACAGCACTTCAGAGTCACACTGTGAACAACACATTCTGTACTGTACAGGAGACACGGAGGAGACTGATGGACAATGGTCTACAGTCTCTTAGCCAATCAGGACGCAGAACACAATGGTCTACAGTCCCTCAGCCAATCAGGATGCAGAACACAATGGTCTACAGTCCCTCAGCCAATCAGGACGCAGAACATAATGGTCTACAGTCCCTCAGCCAATCAGGACTCGGAACACAATGGTCTACAGTCTCTCAGCCAATCAGGACGCACAACATAGATGGTCTACGGTCCCTCAGCCAATCAGGACTCGGGACACAATGGTCTACATCTTCACTGAACAAATCAGTGTCGGAACACATGGTGTTCTCTTAAATCAGGACGTAGCACATGAGACGGGACGGCTCCCGTATCCTCTGAAGACGTCCTCTTCCATTACAAAGAACAAATCCTGTGTCATTGTTGTAAAAGTTTGTAGCATTTCAGAGCAGGTCATAGTGACAGGTGAGGTTTGTGAGGTCATTCGAAGGTCAGTAATATGTCAGATGCTGAATATGTTGCTGTGTCTTTAGAGGTGAGACAGGTGGTTGGCACTTTGCCCCGTTGCAGGAGGTTCCGTAATTGTCAGATGCTGAATATGTTGCTGTGTCTTTAGAGGTGTCACAGTGGTTGGCACTCGCCCCGTTGCTGGAGGTTTCTGTGTTTGATTTGGTCTGTGTGTGTTCTGCGTGTGTCACAGTGGTTGGCACTCGCCCCGTTGCAGGAGGTTTCTGTGTTTGATTCGGTCTGTGTGTTTTCTGCATGTTCTGCCTGTGTCTGTGGTTTAATGGAGGATTGTGTTGTAAATAGTGTCGTCCTCATCAGTTTTACTCTGGGCCTGTGTCGTGCAGCAGCAGCTGTTTCTCACATCAGATCTGTCCAGAACTCTCCCCTCAGACCTCACACTGTGATGTCATCAGGTGGCTCCTCTGTGTTTTTAAAGTGCACACAGCGTCACAGGCTTTTTTAAAAAAGTTTTACATAAAGATACACTTTATTGTCCCCATGTCCTCTGCATTTGACCCACTTACACAGAGAAAACATGTGTGATTATAATAAAAAAACATATGAAACAGTTTTGAAAAGATGATGATGATTTCAGGCCTTTTCCCAGAGCGTTTCAGATTTGATATTTGATATTTGATATTTGATATTCAGTGGAGTTTGCAGCATGTGGTGGAGAGCGAGGACAGGCCTGAGAACAGCCTGTCACTGACTCACACCGAGCCTTAAAGGGGATGTGTGCGGATCAACGACAGGAGTGTTAAAGGGGATGTGTGCGGATCAACGACAGGAGTGTTAAAGGGGATGTGTGCGGATCAACGACAGGAGTGTTAAAGGGGATGTGTGCGGATCAACGACAGGAGAGTTAAAGGGGAGTGTGCGGATCAACAACAGGGAGTTAAAGGGGATGTGTGCGGATCAACGACAGGAGAGTTAAAGGGGATGTGTGCGGATCAACAACAGGAGAGTTAAAGGGGATGTGTGCGGATCAACAACAGGAGAGTTAAAGGGGATGTGTGGATGCGGAGTTATAAAGAAACGACAGGAGAGTTAAAGGGGATGTGTGCAGATCAACGATAGAATCACATAATAATCTTTTGTCATATTTGCTCTTCTGTTTTATCGTGGCACAGTGGGAGGAGCTCTTTTAAAGGGAGGGGCTTAGGTCTTTGTTGTGCTCTTGGGCAGGACACTTCCTGCCCTGCCCTGTGTGCTGTTTGCAGGTTGCATTTCCACCGTGGAGCTGGTGATGTGCTTATTATTGTTGAACTGTGATAAATATCAGATCTTCTCTTTAAAAAAACGTCTGTTCTGCAAAATGGACTTTTTGGAGCGTTCTCTCCTGTTAAACGATGTTTCAAGTCAAATATTTAAATAATAAGACCACTGACTGATGTTATCTCCGCCTAAAAAGAAACGTGTCAAACAAATTTAATGTTGGTGTTATGTTATATTTAATGTCAAAGCAGAAGTTAGCATTAGCGTTAGCATTAGCACTGACACATAAACACGTCCCTTTATCGACATAAAAGTGACTCTGGTGGAGTTTTCCTCACATTTATAAAGTGTTTAACATCTTCTGAAGCTCCCTGTCCACTGTCTGACCTCTGACCCCTGACTCACCTGCAGCTCCCTGTCCACTGTCTGACCCCTGACCTCTGACCCCTGACCCACCTGCAGCTCCCTGTCCACTGTCTGATCTTTAAACGTTTCTTACTTTGATCGTGGTGAACCTCAGAGTGACACGTTCGGACGTCGCTCTGGCTGGAGACACTTTGACTCTTTTTACACAAAGTCACAGTTGTTTATATTTGGAGTTTTGGTTCAAGCCGATCGTCCAATCAGAAAACAGAATGAGATCCTCACGTTGGGTTGCCAGATCCTCACGTTGGGTTGCCAGATCCTATAAAACTAAAACCTCCTAAACCCCAAAAGACTGTGAGCGACGGAGTGTTTGGAGCTGGAGATGAACAGGACAAACCGCAGAGTTGAGCTTTGTAAAATGCACATTCAAATTTGACCAAAAAAAGGTTCCTGTGACTGTTACTGGGAGAAAAACACGAGGAATGTTCCAGAGAGGAGCTTTAATTGTGCCTGTTTTAGATGAAGAGACACGGATGAGTTTACAGAGCTCTGTGGCTGTAAAGTGTCTGAGTTCATGTTGACTTTAGTGTAAATCTGCAGAGTTTTGTTTGAATCTTAAAGTCTCTGCTGCTTTTGGTCCCAGTCGCTTCTTCAGATGTTCCTGAGCTCACAGTGCCCTCTGCTGGTCGCATCGTGTCATTACGTGCATTACAAACAGATGAGCACTTCTATCTGGATTTTTGAAAACCGTTCTGTCCTGCAAGATAAATCACAAATGGATTAAATCTGAATTAATAAAATTAGCAAGGCTGCCATTTTTGAAGTAGATAATTTCCACCAAAAACAACAGAATGTCTTGTTCTGCATAAAAAAGTCTAATTCTGATCTGTACAAACATGTTCTGATGTGATTCTTGTGTTCGCTGTGTTCAGAATCATTTTATTAAAACATAAAAAAACAAATCTAATCACAGCCACATTGTTTGAATCGTGCAGCTCTAATGTTCAGAGGTAAATCTGTATTTTGTCCACAGTTCTGTCAGGGATAAATCAGTCTGTGAAATTTGACTTTCTGCTGTTGCAGCTCAGTTGTTCCGAGGCTCAGACACTAGAAGTTGTGGTTAGATCTCTGCTTCTGGCGTTGCATACTGCTGTTGTGTCTTTGGGCAGGACACTTCCTCTTCCTGATTGGTCGGAGAGTTCACTGGCTCAGAAATGAAGCAGTGCCTTGGTCAGTCTGACCCGGGGCAGCTGTGGCCACACTGATCTGTGATTATCTGTTATCAAAGTAAAAATCTGAGTTTGTGGTGGCGCTTCTGGAGGCAGAGTCTGATGTTTAGTCCTTATGTCAGATGGTCATATTTGATGTAAAAACTCACAGTGTTACAACAGAAACCTGCAGTTTAAGTTTATTAAGTTTAGCTAAAGTGCAACGTCATCATTACACTGCCCCCACGTTGAAATGTTCTTTGTAGCCGTCTGTAGTCGTCATGAGCTGTCTCTAGTTACCGTCTGTAGATGTCTGTAACAGTCTGGAGTTGTCTAGAGTTGTCTCTGGAGCTCTCTGGAATTGTCTTTGGAGTTGTCTGGAGTTGTCTGGAGTTTTCTGGAGTTTCTGGAGTTGTCTCTGGAGTTGTCTCTGGAGTTTCTGGAGTTGTCTCTGGAGTTTCTGGAGTTGTCTCTGGAGTTGTCTCTGGAGTTGTCTCTGGAGTTGTCTCTGGAGTTGTCTCTGGAGTTGTCTCTGGAGTTGTCTCTGGAGTTGTCTGGAGGTGTCTGGAGTTTCTGGAGGTGTCTGGAGGTGTCTGGAGTTGTCTCTGGAGTTGTCTCTGGAGTTGTCTCTGGAGTTGTCTCTGGAGTTGTCTCTGGAGCTGTCTCTGGAGTTGTCTCTGGAGCTGTCTCTGGAGTTGTCTCTGGAGTTGTCTCTGGAGCTGTCTCTGGAGCTGTCTCTGGAGCTGTCTCTGAAGTTGTCTGGACTTGTCTCTGGAGCCGTCATCCTGCAGCACAGGAGCCTTTGTCTGTTTTAATGAGCTGGAATCTGAGCTGATGCTTCACATTTCCCTCATTCCTCCTCATGAAGAGACGAGTGTTTGAAAACAGAAAACAGACTGGACCCAGCACAGAGACGAGAGGTCAAAGGTCACTGAAAACACAGAGGGACAGAGGTCAAAGGTCACTGAAAACACAGAGGGACAGAGAGGTCAAAGGTCACTGAAAACACAGAGGGACAGAGAGGTCAAAGGTCACTGAAAACACAGAGGTCAAAGGTCACTGAAAATACAGGAAGCCGGAGAGGTCAAGGGTCATAAAAAATCCATCCTCTGAACCGTATTCTACTTTCCGCTGACACTGTTCTCTGACGAGGGGGTTTCAAACTTTTCAGGCCTCGACCCCCAAAATAATCCTTTAAAGACGCAGTACGGACTTTTTTTGGTCACCTGCTTGTTTCTATGGAGATGTTATTACTCGATGTTTTCTCCTGTGATGTTCCACAGTGCAGCTTTACACTCGTGTGTCTTGCACTGACGTTGTTATTGGTTTGAGAAACGTTCTTTCTTACTGTGAGCAGGCTCGCATCTTCCACAGATCTGACCTGTAACTTGGCCTGTTGTCATTTCCATAGAGACACGTTTAATGTCACACTGTGGAACATCCCGGGCAAAGCTGAAAAGTCACATAGTGCGGCTTTATGTTTCCCTGACACGTCCACATCCGGACGTCTCTGTATTTCACACAGAGGTCAGTCTGGTCTCGTCCCGTCGGGTCTCGAGCCTGAACAATCGTCCAATCAGATTTGGTTATTTCGAAGAAGCTCATTGGTCGCCCCCATGTGCAAACAAAATGACGTTTCTCCTCAGAGTTTAGTGATTTGCTCATTGATTCCTCCATGTTTTCAGTCCCATGTAAAAGAAGAAATAGTTTTGATCCAAACGGAGCCTGTGAGTCCCTGATTGGCTAATCCACCTGTCAATCACTCACAGACCGCTGACCTCACCACGTCTTTAGAAAAGTTCTGTTGAAGTTTGTCCTGGATCCAGGCAACTTTTGTTTATTTATGGCTGACGTGTTCTCAGGATTCTGTTTTCAATTCAAAATAAAATAAAACAGATTCGTAATAACCCCAGGAATTTACCCACAATGCACTTCATCGAAATAAATCGAATCAGCCCCTCGTTCAACTCAAACATGTGAGGTGATGTCATCATGAGGTCATCAGGGCGAGACAGAGTCATGAAGTCAGCGAGGAAGAGGAGGAGGAGGAGGAGGAGGAGAGAGGAGGGGAGAGGGAAGAGGAAGAGGGAGGGAGGAGGAGAGGAGGAGGAGGAGGAGAGGAGGAAGAGGAGGAGGAGGGGGAGAGGAGGAGGGAGGAGGAGGGAGAGGAGGAGGAGGAAGAAGAGGAGGAGGAGGAGGAGGAGCAGGAAGAGGAGGAGGAGGAGGAAGAGGAGGAGGAGGATGAGGACGAGGAGGAGGAAGAGGAGGAGGAGGGAGAGGAAGAGGAGGACAAGGAGGAGGAAGAGGAGAAGGAGGAGGAGGGAGAGGAGGAGGAAGAGGAGGACAAGGAGGAGAAGGAGGAGGAGGAGGAGGGAGAGGAAGAGGAAGAGGAGGACAAGGAAGAGGAAGAGGAGGAGGAGAAGGAGGAGGAAGAGGAGGAGGAGAAGGAAGAGGAGGAGGAAGAGGAGACGCAAACACAGGGGAAGCCTTTTCCAGTGACCTAATGCTGCGCGTCAGTGTCTGCCCGCCCACCAGAGGGTGGCCGGTTCAAACCTCACACTCGTGCAAACTGCCATCGACGACACTGCAGCCCTGTTAGAACATGCTCCATCTGTTACCACGGCAACGCCACAGGCAACACACCAGGTCTGTGTAACACTGAGCCAGTGTAAACATACAATCTGACACGTCGTCTTAAAGAGGCACTGTGTAACTTTTCTGTGAGGGGATTTGATTTGAATGTTCCTCAGTGTGGCATTAATCTGACTCCATGAACAGAAGTGACGTCACCAGGTCAGATTACAGGTCACGTCTGTGGAGAAATGCAACGAGACCAAGAACTGAATAAATGAGACTGATCCTTTTAATGCTATACTGTGGAACATTCTAAAAGTAAAGCAATATAATCTCCATGGAGACAAGCAGCTGAAGTGCCTTCTAACAGAAAGGTGACATAGTGCAGCTTTAACCAGAGTCTCAGTCTGTGGCTCCGTCTTAGATCAAACACTGAACATGTGCAACATGTGTCAGGATCTACAGACCGGGTCTAAACCGGGACTAAACCGGGTCTAAACCGGGACTAAACCGGGACTAAACTGAACCGGGACTAAACCGGGTCTAAACCGGGACTGAACCGGGACTAAACCGGGTCTAAACCGGGACTGAACCGGGACTAAACTGGGACGAAACCGGGACTAAACTGGGACTGAACCGGGACTGAACCGGGACTAAACCGGGACTGAACCGGGACTGAACCGGGACTAAACCAGGGACTAAACCGGGACTGAACCAGGACGAAACCAGGACTAAACTGGGACTGAACCGGGACTAAACCGGGACTAAAACAGGACTGAACCTGGACTGAATATTTTCAGTATGAATGTTTGGTCTTGGGGGCCCCCTGCTGGCCTCGGGGCCCTGAGCAGCAGTGTCCCTGTGTTTGGTCTCATGTTGGTCTCATGTTGGTCTCATGTTGGTCTCATGTTTCCTGCTCCACATCTGGTTTATATCTGAGTTAAATGTGACTGACGTTTAGAGCGTGATGACGTCACATGTAGCACAGCTGTTGCGCGCACGTGTTTTCTGTCGGCGCAGACTTCCACACTCCTCGTGCTCTTAAAGTCTCAGGTCCACGCGCTCCTCTGCGTCATTCAGAAAACCCCAAACTGTCCCCGCGCAGGAGGAGGAGCCACGAGGAGAGGAGGAGGAGGAGGAGGAGGAGGGTCCCGGGGTGTCTCCAGAGCGTCTCCAGAGCGTCTCCAGAGCGCACAGGCTCCAAACTCCCCAAAGCGGGACCCAAGAGCCGCCTGGACACGGGACCCAGCGCAGAGGGGACATGTTTGGACCCGTGTGGACCGTGGACTCTCTGGACGCGCTTCATGGAGGATTTTGAGGAGGATTTAAACTTTGTCTCAGAGTTTCATGTTTCATGTGTTTTACGCGCGCGCCGTGCGTCAGCGGGGTCCCGGGGCGCGTGGACAGAGGAGGACAGAGGAGAGAGGAGGACAGGAGAGGACAGGAGGAGGACAGAGGAGGACAGAAGGAGGACAGAGGAGGACAGAGGACAGGGGAGGACAGACTGACCGGTCCACACGTGTTTAACGGACATGAGTCTCCCCGCGAGCGGCCTGTACCCGCCCCACGCCGCGCACGAGCGGCTCCACAGAACACGCGCTGGGACCGGGAACGTGAACGGGAACGTGAACGTGAACGTGTGCGGCTCCCCGTGCGCCGTGAACCGGCCCATAGACATCCAACAGAAACGAAGACGGTAAGAAACTGAAGAGAAAACACGGAACAAGTCTCCAGGTCTGATTTAAACCAGGACTAAACCAGGACTAAACCAGGACTGAACCAGGACTAAACCAGGACTACACCGGGTCTAAACCAGGACTAAACCAGGTCTAACCCAGGACTAAACCAGGACTAAACAAGGACTAAACCAGGACTACACCGGGTCTAAACCAGGACTAAACCAGGACTAAAGAGGGTCTAAACCAGGACTAAACCAGGTCTAAACCGGGACTAAACCAGGTCTAAACCAGGACTAAACCAGGGGTCTAAACCAGGACTAAACCAGGTCTAAAGAGGGTCTAAACCAGGACTAAACCAGGACTAAACCAGGACTAAACCAGGACTAAACCAGAACTAAACCAGAACTAAACCAGGACTAAACCAGGACTAAACCTGGACTAAACCTGGACTAAACTAGGACTAAAGAGGGTCTAAACCAGGACTTAACCAGGTCTAAACCAGGTCTAAACCAGGACTAAACCAGGTCTAAACCAGGACTAAAGAGGGTCTAAACCAGGACTAAACCAGGACTAAAGAGGGTCTAAACCAGGACTAAAGAGGGTCTAAACCAGGACTAAACCAGGACTAAACCAGGACTAAACCAGAACTAAACCAGGACTAAAGAGGGTCTGAACCAGGTCTAAACCAGGACTAAACCAGGACTAAAGAGGGTCTAAATCAGGACTAAACGTGAGGACTTGTGAGGTCCACAGGTCCAGGTCTTTGGCCTCATAAATCCTCTTGAGGTTGTTCAACTTTTCACTCATGGATTTTTTCATTTGACACAAAACAGAATGTTCTGTGTTTCTCACTAAACTGTAAAACTGTAAAAGTGTTTTCAGCACAGACTGAACACAGGCAGAACAAGCACATGAGCAGAGAGCCGCATGTGTGAAGTGTACTGTGTCGAGTCGCACTGTGTCGAGTCGCACTGTGTCGAGTCGCACAGTGTCGAGTCGCACAGTGTCGAGTCGACACAGTGTCGAGTCGCACAGTGTCGAGTCGCACAGTGTCGAGTCGCACAGTGTCGAGTCGACAGTGTCGCACAGTGTCGAGTCGCACAGTGTCGAGTCGCACAGTGTCGAGTCGCACAGTGTGTCGAGTCGCACAGTGTCGAGTCGCACAGTGTCGAGTCGCCCAGTGTCGAGTCGCACTGTGTCGAGTCGCACAGTGTCGAGTCGCCCAGTGTCGAGTCGCCCAGTGTCGAGTCGCACTGTGTCGAGTCGCACTGTGTGGAGTCGTCAGTGTCAGAGTCGCACAGTGTCGAGTCGCACAGTGTCGAGTCGCACAGTGTCGAGTCGCACAGTGTCGAGTCGCACTGTGTCGAGTCGCACAGTGTCGAGTCGCACAGTGTCGAGTCGCACTGTGTCGAGTCGCACTGTGTCGAGTCGCACACTGTGTCGAGTCGCACAGTGTCGAGTCGCACAGTGTCGAGTCGCACAGTGTGTCGTCGCACAGTGTCGAGTCGCACAGTATCGAGTCGCACTGTGTCGAGTCGCACAGTGTCGAGTCGCACAGTGTCGAGTGTCGAGTCGCACAGTGTCGAGTCGCACTGTGTCGAGTCGCACTGTGTCGAGTCGCACTGTGTCGAGTCGCACTGTGTCGAGTCGCACTGTGTCGAGTCGCACAGTGTCGAGTCGCACTGTGTCGAGTCGCACTGTGTCGAGTCGCACTGTGTCGAGTCGCACTGTGTCGAGTCGCACAGTGTGTCGAGTCGCACTGTGTGTCGAGTCGCACTGTGTCGAGTCGCACTGTGTCGAGTCGCACAGTGTCGAGTCGCACAGTGTCGAGTCGCACAGTGTCGAGTCGCACTGTGTCGAGTCGCACTGTGTCGAGTCGCACAGTGTCGAGTCGCACTGTGTCGAGTCGCACAGTGTCGAGTCGCACTGTGTCGAGTCGCACAGTGTCGAGTCGCACAGTGTCGAGTCGCACAGTGTCGAGTCGCACTGTGTCGAGTCGCACTGTGTGGAGTCGCACTGTGTGGAGTCGCACTGTGTGGAGTCGTACAGTGTCGAGTCGCACTGTGTGGAGTCGTACAGTGTCGAGTCGTCCAGTGTCGAGTCGCCCTGTGTCGAGTCGTCCTGTGTCGAGTCGCACAGTGTCGAGTCGTAAAGTGTCGAGTCGTAAAGTGTCGAGTTGTAAAGTGTTGAGTTGTACAGTTGTTGCTGTTTCACTGTGACTGGAGTTTGGAGCAGAGACATTTATTTATTTTAACTCATCAATCACACTTTAATATTTTATTTTTTCCTTTTAATCAGCTGCAGTTAACACTAAAAACATGAAACCAGGACTAAACCGGGACTAAACCGGGACTAAACCGAGACTAAACCAGGACTAAACCGGGACTACCGGGACTGAACCGGGACTAAACCGGGACTAAACCGGGACTACACCAGGACTAAACCGGGACTAAATCTAAAACCGGGACTAAACCAGGACTAAACCGGGACTAAATCGGGACTGAACCGGGACTGAACCGGACTAAACCGGGACTAAACCGGGACTAAACGAGGATTAAACCAGAGATAATATCAGAGTCAAAGATCCGATACTGGTAAATTAGAAAAAAAAAACAAATATCATTCCGGATTTACATGTATATATGTGTATTTCCGTGTATTTCCATGTATTTCCATGTATTTCCGTGTATTTCCGTGTATTTCCATGTATTTCCGTGTATTCCGTGTACATGTGTCTGTTCCTCGGGGCCCTTCCTCTGGAGTGGCCCCTGAAAACTGAGACTCACATAAAACTCTGAAACGTGATCCGAGCTTCACAGGGACGTGAACGGCACCAGAGTACTGCAACTCAGAGAGAGTTTAGACCCAGAGTACTACAGAGAGTACTACAGAGAGTACTGCAAAGAGTACTGCAGAGAGTACTGCAGGGAGTACTGCAGGGAGTACTGCAGAGAGTACTGCAGGGAGTACTACAGAGTACTACAGAGAGTACTGCAGGAGTACTACAGAGAGTACTGCAGGAGTACTACAGAGAGTACTGCAGGAGTACTACAGAGAGTACTGCAGGGAGTACTGCAGGGAGTACTGCAGGGAGTACTGCAGGGAGTACTGCAGTATAAGATGAACCGCTGTTTCATACTGGAGTTTACTGCAGGGAGTACTGGTACAGGGAGTACCCCAGGGATACTGCCAGTATAAGATGTGGCCAGCTGTTTTAGAGCGCCCCCGTGTGGCTCATACTGGTACAAGTCTAGAGCGCCCCCGTGTGGCTCATACTGGTACAAGTTTAGAGCGCCCCCGTGTGGCTGTCAATTATATATTTTAATAATTTCACGTTTAAGTCGCGGCTTCGACAAACTATGAAAAAAGTGACACTAATCGTCCAGAAAACACAGTAAATGGACGTCGCTAACCTGCCGCCGCCACGCTCCAAACAGGAAGTGATCATGAGCGCACTTCCTGCTCCAATTCACTTTAAAACTTAACAACTGTGACCCCTAACAACTAGCATGCTAACACACACTTCATGATTATCAATATAAAGCCCTTTATCATCAGCCCGTGGCCCTGTCCAGCCTGTGGAGCTCGCACTTTTGTCTCATTTTGTCAGTGGTTTGGTCTGGTCCATGTTAGAAGTTGGAGTCTCACTGATTGTTTGAGGAGGACATGTGTCTTTATGCAGCTCCACCTCAAAATGGAGCCTCTGGAGAATAAGTGGAGGAGGTGGAGTTTTTGACTAACACGTCTGTGAGGTCAGAATTCTCGCTGATAGACACATGTTCAGAGACTATCTGCCTCACAGTATTTTGACCTGACAGACACATTTTAAACACAAACTCTGCACCGGCCCTTTAAACTGTCACCGTCCCTTTAAACGGTCACTTTGATTCACTTCTTTGTCCTTCCTCTTGCGTCACATTATTCTGATGAAACTGGGACGTGGGACAGAGCGGCGTGTTTGACCCGTCCTGTGGTCACTGGGACGTTTGTCTAATCATTGTCTAATTTCTGTGGAAAAACCAGAGAAACCTGACGATCTGGAATCTTTTATCTGTATTTATCTGTAAATTCACTGATTCACTAGTTTAATCTGGGTTTTTATAAATACACTGTTTCCTGGTGCTTTTTTTCTGCATGAATAGTAGTTTTTGCATGATCGCCCCCTGCAGGTGCAGTGGAGAGATGCACCAAACCAGCTTTTTCTGAAACCGATGTCGATATTTGGCTTTAATTATCTGATGAAACCATAAAATGTATAAATGTAAATAGCGAACCTGCCACCGTATTACAAACAGGAAGTGATCGTGTGGCACTTCCTGCTCCATCGACTCTGGCTCCAATTCACTTTCTATTGAAAAACTCTGTCCCCCCTCTCTGTAACTGCTGCGGCCTCCTCCCGGTGGGACATGAACACCTCCCCAGGGAGGCGTCCAGGAGGCGTCCTGAGCAGACGGCCGAGCCTCAGCTGCTCCTCTCGACGTGGAGGATGTCAAAAGTAGTTTATTATTATTCTACATTTTAGTTCATTTTTATCTTACTGGAGAAAAACGTGGCTGTGGCAGAGAGCGCAACTAATGAGGGTCTCAGCTGAGCCCCACCTTTATTTAAAATAGTTTGTTCCATATCTCGCCACTAGATGGAGTAAATGTAAAATGTTAAGGACAAACATTAAATTAAACACTGGTACATGTGTTCAGGACGTGTCTTTACCACCGTCCCCCACCGTCCAAACACGAGCGGGTCCAGGGGGCACAGGGAAACCTGGTGAGGGGCACGTAGCACAGATAAGAACATGTCATCTGGAACCAGCCCCGGGCCTGAGTCAGAGAGGAGCTGGAGCTGCCCCTGAGCCCCACCTGCCCCCCCAGCCCCACCTGCCCCTGAGCCCACCTGCCCCCGAGCCCCACCTGCCCCCGAGCCCACCTGCCCTGCCCCCCTGCCCCGCCTCACCTGCCCCCGAGCCCCACCTGCCCCTGAGCCCCACCTGCCCCCGAGCCCCACCTGCCCCCGAGCCTCACCTGCCCCCGAGCCTCACCTGCCCCTGAGCCCCACCTGCCCCCGAGCCCCACCTGCCCCTGAGCCCCACCTGCCCCCGAGCCCCACCTGCCCCTGAGCCCCACCTGCCCCTGAGCCCCCTGCTCTTTGGTACTTTTAAGCGCCTCTTTCCCTGGTTTATGTTCAGAAGTGTCTCTGTGTTTGTCCCTTTTTGAATATTCTGTTATTGAGCAGTGCACTGAACCGGCACTAACCCCACAGTCGATAGAAATTGTACTGCCAACCCTGACGTAAGCCGCCCAGACCCACGTCACGGAGCCCGCCCTGCGTCCCGTGTCCCGCCCCGCGTCCCGGAGCCCGCCCCTCGTCCCCGAACCCGCCCCGTGTCCCACCGAGCGTCCAGAGCTCGCCCTGGTCTCACACCGAGCGCAGCGTGAAGCGTTCAGGGTGGAGGGCACGATCGCGTTCAGAACAAAGTTTAAGATCTGAGGAGAGGAAGAGAGGAGCCGCCCCCATGACTGACCCTCGAGACTCCACTGCCCCCTACAGGCGTGGAGGCGGCACTGCAACATGACAGGTACAGGCGGAGAAAACTGTTGATTTAAGACTCTGAAAAGTGAGATTTTAAAGCTACCATCACTTTTTTAAAACCTATTCTCACCTGGCTCCTCCCCCTCACCTCACCTGGCTCCTCCCCCTCATCTCACCTGGCTCCTCCCCCTCCCCACCTGGCTCCTCCCCCTCACCTCACCTGTGTTCTCTGATCGTCTTCTGTCAGGCTAAAGCTGGCTCACTACCAGATTGCAGTAACGTAGATGGCCTCTAGTGGTGATGTGTGAGAATACAACAGGAGCATGAAATATGAATCTGCTAAACGAGTCCAAGAATCATGTTTCAGAACAAGTTTGTGGAGTTTAAACTACGGGGTTAGCAGATTTTACACAGGATAAGACCCACGGGGAGGGCATCTGACACACGGGGAGGGCATCTGACACACGGGGAGGGCATCTGACACACGGGGAGGGCATCTGACACACGGGGACACTTCAGACTAAACTACAGTGTGATGTTGGGCAGATAACTCTGCAGTGTAGCTCTAAAAAAAGTGCGGTTATTGTTTGTTTCATAGTTGTAAAAATGTCTCAGATCAGATGAGTATTTGATCCAGACTTCTCCGTCTCTGGTCCCGTCCCGTGTTGTTCTGTGACGCCCGGTGGGGGGGGCGGGGGTCCGTGCCTGTGCCGTCTCCGCTCTCATCTGGACAGGAAGAGACGCTCGGCCTCCCGCTGCTTCAGCCAATCACGGCGCAGGCTCCAATTAGCGCCCAATCAAAACAATTAGCCCCAGTCTGTTACCGGGCAGAATCCGTGAGGCCGGGACGCGCCCCACAGGTCGGGACGCGCTGTCGTCTGAGGTCGTTTGATTTGGGACGGGTCGATGCCCCTCCCCCTGTAGAGAGAAAGGGAGGGGAGGGGTGAGTGGGGCAGCCGGAACGGATTCAGGGGTGAGAGGGGCGGGTACAGGGGTGAGAGGAGTGAGAGGGGCGGGTACAGGGGTCAGAGAGGCGGGCACACAGGGGTGAGAGGGGCGGGCACAGGGGTCAGAGGGGCGGGCACAGGGGTCAGAGGGGCGGGCACAGGGGTGAGAGGGGCGGGTACAGGGGTCAGAGGGGCGGGTGCAGGAGTCAGAGGGGCGGGCACAGGGGTCAGAGGGGCGGGCACAGGGGTCAGAGGGGCGGGCGCAGGGGTCAGAGAGGCGGGGCAGGAGTCAGAGGGGCGGGGCACAGGGGTCAGAGAGGGCGGGCACAGGGGTCAGAGAGGCGGGCACAGGGGTCAGAGAGGCGCGGGTACAGGGGTCAGAGGGCGGGCACAGGGGTCAGAGGGGCGGGGGCACAGGGGTCAGAGGGGCGGGTACAGGGGTCAGAGGGGCGGGTACAGGGGTCAGAAGGGCGGGTACAGGGGCAGCTCGTTTATTTAACTAAAATGTTTTTGTCAAATAATAAAAATGAAACATACCTCAAAGAAAATATTAAATAGTGAGACTCGCGCCGTCGCCAAACGGAAAATAAAACTCGATATCGATACTAACAAACAGACTCGATACTCGATATCAATTCCGATACCACAATAATAAAAACGCTCTTTACACAATATACTGTGATTTTCAACATTAAATGGTAGAACTTTTTTATTTTGCCATGTGTCTTATGTCTGTGTAAAACCTCAGCTCTAATCCAGGACTATTCCAGGTCCATAACAGGATTATTCCAGGCCTGTTCCAGGATTATTCCAGGCCTGTTCCAGGATTATTCCAGGCCTGTTCCAGGTCATAACGGGGGCAGTCTGCTGATCTTGTGGCTGCCTCCGGCTTTAATCAGGTTGGACCTGATGTGGCCTCTATCGATGTGACACCAGGCACCAGAATCACTCAGAGATCAATACTCCACACAACGGCTCACGAACCGGAGCCGGAGTGTTCAAACTATGGCCCAGGGGCCAAATGCGGCCCTCAGATCAGTTTTTATTGGCCCTCAGGCTCCTTTAGTTTGGAGCTCCTTTCAGAATCTAAAGTCCAGCTGGTGTCAGAGCGGTCTGGACGGGGTTAGTGGAGTTTGCGTGTTCTCTCTGTGGTTTTAGTAGTGTTTGCGTGTTCTCTCTGTGGTTTTAGTAGTGTTTGCATGTTCTCTCTGTGGTTTTAGTAGTGTTTGCATGTTCTCTCTGTGGTTTTGTGTGTAGTGTTTTGCATGTTCTCTCTGTGGTTTTAGTAGTGTTTGCATGTTCTCTCTGTGGTTTTAGTAGTGTTTGCATGTTCTCTCTGTGGTTTTAGTAGTGTTTGCATGTTCTCTCTGTGGTTTTAGTAGTGTTTGCATGTTCTCTCTGTGGTTTTAGTAGTGTTTGCATGTTCTCTCTGTGATGTGAGCGTTCTCACTGTGACATAAGTCTCACTCTTGTCTAAGGTCAGTGTTTGTGTCGTTTCCTTCCTGATGAGGCGTTTGAGGAACATCTGACTTTTCCCACACTTTAAAGAACATAAACAGGATCAGCGCACGTGTGTGAGCGTGCACGTGTGTGAGCGTGCACGTGTGAGCGTGTGAGCGTGAGAGCGTGCACGTGACCCGGGGTGACCTCCGTCTCTTTCATGTCACATCTGGACTCCACATCTGCAGATCAGATTTACATTATAATTTTACACTTTTGAGACTTTAAAGCAGGGTCTCAAACGCACGGCCCGGGGGCCAATTGCAGCCCATGAGATGATATTTTGTGGCCCGCAGGACAGTGTGAAAGTTTAATGTTAGTGTGCCATTACCATGTTGCGTTTAGAAAGTTTCGCCAAATCAGTAAAACCCAAACACAAGTCACTAGCGCCGTGTTCTCCCGTCACAAAAGATTCAACAAATAACGATGTAGATCCAAAAAATCCACAAGAATTTTCCCTCATGTTTGTTGAAAACAGCGATGACTTTTGAGAAGATTTTTACAAAGCTTTTTTTGTGGAATACATGATGTGGCCCAGTCTCACCCAGACTCATTTGAGTTTGAGAACCCTGCTTTAAAGTGTCAAAAGAATCGAAAATCTGATACTGATCGATACTAAAACGAGTATTTGAGGATTTGAACAAGTATCGATACTAAAAGTATCACTGACACGACAGAAATGAAGCTTTTCCCACCTTCACTAGAATCATGTGGATCATTTCAGTCTCGACTGAACTGACGGTAAAAATCACCACTTGATGACATCACAAGGTGGAGCAGAGCGTTCTGTTTGTTCAGTTGTTTCGTTTGGTTTGAGTTATTTAAAAACTGGAGACGTTCAGGAGACAAACGAGAGACAAGAACCGACGTCAGAGCAGAAAAAAGAACAATGCACGAACAAAAGCAAGGTCGAGGTGTTTTTAGACTGAGGAGGAGGAGGAGGAGGAGGAGAGGGAGAGGGGGGAGAGGGGAGAGAGAGGAGGGGGAGAGGGGGAGGAGAGGAGGAGGAGGAGAGGGAGAGGAGGAGGAGGAGAGGGGGAGAGGGGGAGGAGGAGGAGGAGGGGGAGGAGGAGGAGGAGGAGGAGGAGGAGGAGGAATTACTTTAAAATACTCCAGTAGAAGTACAAAGTCGTCGGGGTTTAAAGTATTTTTGAAAAGTGCTGCTCAAGTCACTTAAACTTTAACTGTCACAACATCAGATTTAAACATGTTTCAGACAAAATGAGACAAACTGAAGAAGAAACTCAGATGCCCTCCCCGTGTGTCAGATGCCCTCCCCGTGTGTCAGATGCCCTCCCCGTGTGTCAGATGCCCTCCCTGTGTGTCAGATGCCCTCCCCGTGTGTCAGATGCCCTCCCCGTGTGTCAGATGCCCTCCCCGTGTGTCAGATGCCCTCCCCGTGTTGTTCTGTTTTTGTTGTGTGACATTGTTGCAGTGCAGGTGTTTGTCCACTCGATGGCGCTGTTTCCTCTCTTCACATTGAGCTGTGACATTGTTACTGATTAAAAAAAAACTGAGTGAAGACGGTTTATTTAAAACTATTATAAAGTTGTTGTTTTTTTTCATTTTGGTTTTGTCTCACACTAAATACAGATGTTTGGTGCTGTGAGCCTCTCCACAGACGTGATTCGACCTGTTTCTGTGGTTTGTCCCTGACTCTAAAGACTCGTGTTTTTCATGTTTGTGTCGATTCACAGACACAAAATGTTTGATTTAAGATGAAACGTCTCAGATTTTTGTAAAATATGTTTGAAATAGTTTTTGTCCTGGGACTGAAACTAAATCACAAACAAATCCTCTCTCTCTCTCTCTCTCTCTCTCTCTCTCTCTCTCTCTTCCTCTTCCTCCTCCTCCTCTCTCTCTCTTTCTCTTTTCTCTCGTTCAGTTTATTTTTATCCCTGTGACATCACGGCTCTCGGCTGCGTCACAGAGGAGGGGGGTGGAGGAGGGGGAGGGTGGAGGGGGTGGAGGCTGTAGTGGGACGGAGGGGGAGGGGGGAGGGGGTGTTTGAGGTAAGCCCCCGCTGTAGCCACGCCCCCTCAGACGTGTGGGACCAATCAGAGGCCGGAGTCGCCCGGAGAGTGAACAGAGTCAGAGAAAGATCCACGATTCAGACGAGAAACGACTGAGAGAGGAAAGGAGGAGGAGAGGAGAGGAGAGGAGAGGAGGAGGAGAGGAGGAGAGGAGAGGGTGGAAAGGAGGAGAGAGCAGGAGAAGAGGAGGAGAGAGGAGAGAGGAGAGGAGAGGAGGAGAAGAGGAGAGGGTGGAAAGGAGGAGAGAGCAGGAGAAGAGGAGGAGAGAGGAGGGGAGAAGGAGAGGAAGGAGGAGGCACAGAGAGGAGGAGGGTCCAGAGTCACATGGTCCATAGTTGAACCTGGAGGTCAGAGGTCAGAGGTCACATGGGGGCTTCTCTCTGTGACCTGGTTTATGTTTCGTTTTTCTGTGATTCACACGGAACAAAAACAGGTTCAAATTTAAAAATCTGCTTCTGTCTGTGTCCAGTTTCTCTGCTCTTCTTTTTTTTTTTCTGGCCTGGGTCAGTTCTGTGAGACTGCAGTGACCACCAGAGGCCACAGGGGGGCAGCACTGACTGTGGTTATGAGTCCAGTGTGAGTGTGGAGAGTCTGGGTCAGAGGGGCTGATGGCACAGACCGGCCGCCTCTCTTCACTCAGTCTGTCCCAGGGCAGCTGTGGCATAAACACCTGTGAAAAACGAGGATCTAGCTCCGATTTTCTGTTTTTTCTGACGCTCGTTTCTGTCGCAGGTTCGACGTGGAGAATGGATTGTCCGTCGGACGCAGCCCCCTGGACCCTCAGACCAGCCCCGGCTCGGGTCTGGTGCTCCAGGCCAACTACCCCCACAGCCAGCGCCGCGAGTCCTTCCTGTACCGCTCCGACTCCGACTACGACCTGTCGCCCAAAGCCATGTCTCGGAATTCTTCTACGGCCAGTGAACTGTGAGCACCTCAAAGCACCACTTTTATTTTAGCATTTTAGCATTTTTATTTGTATCTTTCTCCATGTTCTAACACTTTTCACTCATCAAAAACTCATCTGAAGAGGTTTTAGAGTCATTGCTGCATGTTTGAGTCATCTAGAGATCTCTCCCAGGCTCTATTCAAACCCTCCTGTACGAGGCTCCGCCCACAAGTCTACATCACCCACGCTCCACACGACAATCCTCCAGAAATATACAAAAACCTCTGAAAACAGGGCGGCCCAAAAGTCACTGACACTTTTAAATCTTCAGTAGCTCCTTTAATTCTTAAGTTTTACTCACCAAATTTTAACAGTAGATAAACTGAACCTTCCCAGATTTTTGGCAATATAAACGGTTAAAATTGTTCATTTACACTTGAACTTATCACTACTGAAACTAGAGGAAGTAAAAATGACCTTATGTCTCTTATTTGATCCTGATGTCACGTTTGAAGTGGTTTATTGTCTGAGGTTTATTCACAAACACCTTTTCTTTAAGAAGAAATCAGGACGAGTCAGGTCTGTGGAGATCACATACTGCCCCCTGTCTGTGAAAAACACTTATTATTCCTTTAATGGCATTTACTCTTGGGGCATCTCTGGTATTAAAATGTGGACGGTAACACCGCTGGGTTTGTGAATTTGACCCATGTGACTCAAAGTACCACTGTACAATGAGGGTTTGTTCCTTGGTGCTGGATTTGCTCAGATTAATGTCGGAAGAGTCGTTCTAAATGCTCTGAAAAAATAAAATAAAAATATTTAGAAACAAAAGAGTTATGACGTTTTTTCACCTGTCAGTGACTTTTGGGCCACACTGTATGTTATGTGTTAGTTTTTACCCCATAGACGTCAAACATCCTGGAAATCTTGGAAAACCTGGAAAATAACTGTCCTGTTTATTTTGGGTTTACTCCTTTAGTTGTTTATTCGATTAATCGGTCGATCTCAGTCAAAGTAGTGGACTAGGGCACGTGTAAAGTTACGTAGTGCATCTTTAAAGTCTCTGATTTTTACTGTTTTAAAAATGTGAAAAAACCTGAAGAACTAGTTCATTTTAAACATTTCCTCACTGACTTTACGCATTCAGAACATCCTAATTACTCACCACGATGAGTTTATGAGCACCAGAGCGGCTAATGCTAACAATGGCTAGCATGCTAACAGTGCACTTCCTGATTCTGGGGCAATAAAAACACTTTCTAATCAGACTCAGAAGCACGGCGGGATTATTTTGAGCTGTTCACGAGGCACATTTTGCTCCTTTGACGCCGTTTCAGTTTCACTTTCATTTTCATTTTCAAGTTGTTGCGTTTTTCTGTTGCAGACACGGAGAAGACATGATCGTGACGCCGTTCGCTCAGGTCAGTCACAGAAAACACACCCGCGCCGAGCTACAAACACGCACACGCTCGCCTCTCCACAGGGAAATAACCAAATAAATAACTGTGGAGGCAGACGCTATGCTAGAAAGGTTCCACAGTGTGTTTTTAGCTAAAATTGACTCGCGAAGGCTTCCGTAGTTTGTGTTTTTGCGTAGTTTGTGTAGTTTGAGTTTGGTCATAATCTGAGAGCTGATGTCAGTCGCAGAAATGACCAGAACCAAATGAGATTTCACAGTTTTGTCCTGTTTGAGTCGCCGTTTCCATGACAACACAGCCCTGAGTAAAGACGATGTAATGAGAATATAAACGCACAAAATGGACGCCACAGAAAACAGACCTGGAGTTGTGTTTTGTTTCATTCACATGTTTGAGTCGCACTTCAGTATTAGTCTGTCTCTCAAAACGCTCTGTTCCACCTTGTGATGTCATCAAGTGGTGGTTTTTAAAGTTAACTCCTCCCCCTTTCACCTTTAGTTCAGTAGAAGATTGACATTTATTCCGGATTCGCTGAAATGATCCAGATGATTCTAGAAAAGAAGGTGTGTGGAGTTTAAAAACGCAGTGGAGCACTTCATGATGACATCACAAGGTGGAACGGGGCGTTTTCAGTCTGAGAGAAGAGCGCGTGCGTTCAGAGCATCCTGATTACTCTCCGTGATGAGTTTATAAGCACTTTTCATAATTTCATAATAGTCACTGTAATGCTAACAGTGACTAGCATGCTAACAGCGCACTTCCTGACTGGAGGACAGAACGTGGAGCTGATGTTTGTGTCCTTCAGGTTCTCGCGAGTCTTCGGACGGTGAGGAGTAACTTCGCGGCGTTGACTCATCTCCAGGACCGAGTGGGAAACAAGTAAAAGCACGAAGAATAAAACCGTTTTATAATTCTGAACAAAAACTGAAAATGTGTTTGTGAAGCAGGAGAGCGACGAGTCACAGCCAACCGCCGCTGTGCAAGCCCTGCCTCTCAGGTCAGTAAACAGGAAGTGATCACGTGCACTTCAGCTCCATCCACTCTGGCTCCAGTTCACTTTCTATTGAAAAACTGTGTCTCTCTGTCTCTGCTGCTTCAGACTCATTTTGGTCTTAAATGTTCGTATTAACCCTCGACATGATCCTGGGGTTTTTATTTCACGTCTGTGTCTGTAAATCAACATATGAACATTAATAACAGACACATCAGGTCCTTCTTTCCCCGACGTCGCTCCTGTTAGCGTTAGCAACAGGTTTGATTGACAGTGTTGCTAAGCGCTCGCTCGTGGAAAGGGGCGTTACCTTGAACAGCCTCGCTCCTGATTGGCTCTTTCGTTGCTATGATACTTGCGGCTCTAACTTCAGCCTCGATGAGCTGCAGTCGTTTCATAAATGACTCTGATCTTTGTTTCTCAAACTCTTGTTTTTGACCCTCCAGAGGAGCCGTACCAGAAACTGGCCATAGAGACGATGGAGGAGCTGGACTGGTGCTTAGACCAACTGGAAACTCTACAGACCAGGCACTCTGTCAGCGAGATGGCCTCCAACAAGGTACTCACACCTGCAGGGGGCTCACTATGACAGGGTACTCACATCTACAAGGTACTCACATCTACAAGGTACTCACATCTACAGGGGGCTCACTATGACAGGGTATTCACTATAACAGGATACTCACTATGACAGGATACTCACTATGACAGGGTACTCACATCTACAAGGTACTCACATCTACAAGGTACTCACACCTGCAGGGGGCTCACTCTAACAGGGTACTCACATCTACAGAGTACTCACATCTACAAGGTACTCACAATAACAGGGTACTCACTATAACAAGGTATTTACATCTACAGGGTACTCACTATCACAGGGTACTCACTATAGGATAATCACATCTACAGGGTACTCACTATAACAGGGTACTCACAATAACAAGGTACTCACACCTGCAGGGTACTCACATCTACAGGGTACTCATTAAAACGGTACTCGCGACAACAATGTTCTCGTGATAACTGGGTACTCACTATAACAGGGTATTTACATCTACAGGGTACTCACTTTAACAGGGTACTCACATCTACAGGGTACTCAGTTTAACAGTTAAACACTGCCCGAAAAGTTTTAAGATGGTCTGAAAACTCAGATTAAAGTCTAACAAAGCTTTAGACAGAGCAGTGCGTCCAGTTAGCATCATGTTGATGTTCTGTGATACTTTCCTCTTTAAGTCTCGTCCCGTGTCAATCACAAACCTCCGGAGCTGAAAGAGTTAACCCTCCTCTGTCCCGCCCCTCTCCCTCCTCTCAGCCAATCACAGCGCAGGCTCCGGTCCAGCCCCTGAAATGCTGCGAGCTGATTGGCTGCAGGGGGAGCACTAGTGCACAGGCCGTGTGAGGGAGGTGTAGTTTCACGGGAGAGTTTCAATGTGATTATTCCAGCCGTAGTAAACAGACCACGCCACGCCCACGCCACAGCCACGCCCACGCCACGCCCATGCCCACGCCGCCGAGGATCATGGGAACGGGTTTGTGAGAGAATTAGTCATTTTGGAGGATTTTTTTCTGAGTTTTGAGGAGTTGAAATGCTGAGGTCACCATGTTTTATCTGTGGGTTCACTTCAGACTCAGACGGGTGAGTGTGTCAGATGCCCTCCCCGTGTGTCAGATGCCCTCCCCGTGTGTCAGATGCCCTCCCCGTGTGTCAGATGCCCTCCCCGTGTGTCAGATGCCCTCCCCGTGTGTCAGACGCCCTCCCCATGTGTCAGATGCCCTCCCCGTGTGTCAGGTGCCCTCCCCGTGTGTCAGATGCCCTCCCCTTTAAATATCTCTCACACTTTAGTTTGTGATAGTGTGAGTGGTGTTTATTTTTAGACACAGTTATGGACAGAGCGAAGGGTCAAATGTCCCGTGTGAAAAAAGGACAGAACTGTGCTCTCAAAAATAAAGCTGCATGAAGTAACATTATTAACAGAGAATCTAAAATAAACTGTTTAATGTAGAAAATCACAGTTTATCGTCTAAAGAGTTTGTATCGTCATCGTGGTATCGGGATCAGTATCGAGTATCGAGTCTGTTCTGTAGTATCTGTAGTAAGTTTTAGCTTCGTGACACTGTTTTACACTTTAACTCTGGACCTGAACTGGCCGCCCTCTGGTTCATGGGCAAATGCTCGACCCACTGCACCACTGCAGATCTACAGTGAAACAGCAGAACAGACGACAGACTCTCTCCATCATTATCTCCTCTCTCTTTCATCTGTCTCCCTCTCTCTTTTTCATTTTTATCTCCCACTTTTATCTCTGCTCCCTCTCCTCCTTCTCTCTCTCCTTTCTCTCCCTTTCATCTCTATCCTCTCTCCTCCCTCTCCTCTCCTCCCTCTCTCCTCTCCTCTCCTCCCTCTCTCCTCTCCTCCCTCTCTTTCTTGAGTAGTTACCCCTCTCCTACTTCTCCTCTCCTCCCTCTCCTCTCCTCTCTCTCTTTCTTGTCTTTCTTGAGTAGTTACCCCTCTCTCCTCTCCTCCCTCTCTCCTCTCCTCCCTCTCTTTCTTGTCTTTCTTGAGTAGTTACCCCTCTCTCCTCTCTCTCTCCTCCCTCTCTTCCTCCTTTTTCGTGAGTACTTACATAACTCAGATGATCAGATGTAGAATCGTTCAGACTCAAACTCCTCGTTGTTCTTTGTTTTGTCGTCAGTTAAACTAACGTAACAGACGGGTCGATATTTCAGCCGATACCGATATTTGTCCCAGTGTCTCTGTTTCCACCGTCCCTCCTGAGTCTGTCCAAAAAGACACAGAGAGGACAGTGAGAGGACAGTGAGAGGACAGTGAGGGGACACGGAGGGGACAGTGAGGGGACAGTGAGGGGACACAGAGGGGACACAGAGGGGACACTGAGGGGACACTGAGAGGACACGGAGGGGACACTGAGGGGACACGGAGGGGACACGGAGGGGACACTGAGGACACGGAGGGGACACGGAGGGGGACACTGAGGGGACACGGAGGGGACACACGGAGGGGACACTGAGAGGACACGGAGGGGACACGGAGGGGACACTGAGGGGACACGGAGGGGACACTGAGGGGACACTGAGAGGACACGGAGGGGACACTGAGGGGACATAGAGGGGACACTGGGGGGACACTGAGGGGACACGGAGGGGACACGGAGGGGACACGGAGGGGACACTGAGGGGACACAGAGGGGACACTGAGGGGACACTGAGGGGACACAGAGGGGACACTGAGGGGACACAGAGGGGACAGAGGGGACACTGGGGGGACACTGAGGGGACACAGAGGGGACACAGAGGGGACACTGAGGGGACACAGAGGGGGGGCAGAGGGGACACTGGGGGGACACTGAGGGGACACAGAGGGGACACAGAGGGGACACAGAGAGGACACTGAGGGGACACTGAGGACGGGTCAAACGCAGGTTTAACCCAGAGACACTGAGGATTTTATTGTGAAAAGCTCAGAATGTTTTATGTTTTATTCTGAAAGTTTCAATCTGTTGTCACACATATATTTAGGTTAGTTTTATTCTGAAAGTCTCGATCTGTTCCCACACACACATTAAGTTTAGTTTTATTCTGAAAGTCTCGATCTGTTGTCACACATTGGGTTTAGTTTTATTCTGAAAGTCTGTTTCAGTCTCGTGCGTTTTGTGTTTCAGTTTAAGAGGATGCTGAACCGGGAGCTCACTCAGCTGTCGGGGACGAGCCGCTCAGGGAACCAGGTGTCAGAGTTCATCGCCAGGACGTTCCTCGGTGAGTGGCAGAGTGGTTAGCCCCTGAACACATCATCACTCCCCTCAGAAATAACCCCGCCCCCTCTGAACACATCATCACACCTGTCAGAAATAAACCCCGCCCCCTCTGAACACATCATCACACCTGTCAGAAATAACCCCGCCCCCTGTGAACACATCATCACACCTGTCAGAAATAACCCCGCCCCCTCTGAACACATCATCACACCTGTCAGAAATAGCCCCACCCCCTCTGAACACATCATCACACCTGTCAGAAATAACCCCGCCCCCTCTGAACACATCATCACATCTGTCAGAAATAGCCCCGCCCCCTCTGAACCTGTCATACATTTTTCATTCAAACTTTATAAATACAATTTTTTTGTTAAAATCAAAATGGAAACTGTGATAAAATGATGCAGAATTATAAAAATCCGACGTCGCTCGAGTCCAGACGAAAACAAAGAATTGTGGGTGTTTGTGGGAGGGGGGAGGGGCGGGGGGAGGGGGGAGGGGGGAGGGAGGATTTTTCCATCTCTGACCGAGCGAGGGATGGAAGGAGGGAGGGAGAGATGGAGGGAGCGATGGAGGGAGCAGACATTCCCAGACTTTGTGTGTGGCGTTACCATGGCAACAGGCTGCAATATCATCCACGACGGGAGGAGAGAGAGGTGACAGAGGGAGAGAGGGGGAAAAAGAAGAGAGGGAAGGAGAGAAAGGGAGAGAGGGGATGGAGAGGAGAGGGAGAGACAGATAGAAGGGAGAGGGAGAGAGAGAGGGGGGATAGAGAGAGGGGGAAAAGAGATGGGGGGGGAGAGAAAGGGAGGGCGAGATAGAGAGAGGAACACGGAGATGAGAGGGGGGAGAGAGAGAGGAAGACAAAGAAGGGAAGGGAGGAGAGAAGGAGAGAGGGGAGAGGCAGTAAAAGAAGAGAACAAAGAGAGAGGAGAGAAAGGAGAAGGAGAAGAGGGGAAAGAGAGAGATGAAAGGAAGAGAGAGATAGAGAGAGGAGAATGTAGAAGAGGGGGGACGTGCAGAGAAAAAGGTAGAGAAAGAGAGAGAGCGAGAGAGGGAGGATAGAAAGGAGAGCAGAGAAAGAAAGATGAGAAGGAGGGATGGATAGAGTGATGAGAGAAGACAGGGAGAGCGAGGCAGAGACAGATGGAGAGAGAGAGGAGAGAGAGGAGACGGAGTGAAAGCAGGAGAGAGAGAGGAGAGAGGAGACGGAGTGAAAGCAGGAGAGAGAGAGGAGAGCCGGAGGAGAGAGAGGCGCGTCTGAGCTCCGGCAGCACGAGGCGCCATGGAGCCCTCCCCACAGAGCCGATATGGTCCTGTCCTCTCTCCTCGGACACGATGAAGACGAGCGATCCTTTTCTCCGCGCCGTTCTCCTGATCGGAAATGAACAATCGTGTTTGGGCTGCGAGGAAGAGGAGGCACGATGAGCGAGGTGAGGAAGGCTGGCGCCGCTCGAGCGCTTTGGCGAGCTCGGACGTGAACGTGGGGACGGCGGCGGGGACGGCGGCGGGGACGGCGGCTTCGGAGCAGACGATGACTCGCTTCTCCAGAGACGGATGAGTCATTTTGACCCGGTGCGGCGCTGCAGGGCGACGCTGGGTCTGTCCATGTGGCTCGTTACAAGTGGCTGAGGGTTTGCCCTGCAGAGAGAAGGTTCCCGGTTCGATTCCCTGACAGTGCAGTTTGCATGTTCTCCCTGTGGTTCATCTGGGGGCTGCACTTCCCTCTGACTGAGCGTGTTAGGACATGACCCAGAAGTGAGAGGTTCAAACCCTGTTACTGTTGTGTCCATGAGCAAGACACTTCAGCCTCCTGGACTGTGTCTGAATGTGAATAAGTGTTTGTGTTTGCAGCGTTGTCACGATACTAACATTTCAAACTCGATTTTGATACTAAGGAACAGACTCGATACCAATACCGATTCTGATCAAACTTTAGACGATATTCTGTGATTTTAAACTTTAAATGATGTACTTTGTGTTATATGTGTGTGATCCTCACTGGTTTAGTCCTAGTTTAGTCCTGGTTTAGTCCTGGTTTAGTCCTGGTTTAGTCCTGGTTCGGTCCTGGTTTAGACCTGGTTTAGACCTGGTTTAGTCCTTGTTTGGTCCTGGTTTGGTCCTGTTTTAGTCCTGGTTCGGTCCTGATTTAGTCCTGGTTTGGTCCTGGTTTAGTCCTGGTTCGGTCCTGGTTCAGTCCTGGTTCGGTCCTGATTTAGTCCTGGTTTAGTCCTGGTTTAGTCCTGGTTTAGTCCTGGTTCGGTTCTGGTTCGGTCCTGGTTTAGTCCTGGTTTAGTCCTGGTTTAGTCCTGGTTCAGTCCTGGTTCAGTCCTGGTTTAGTCCTGGTTCAGTCCTGGTTCAGTCCTGGTTTAGACCTGGTTCAGTCCTGGTTTAGTCCTGGTTTAGTCCTGGTTTAGTCCTGGTTCAGTCCTGGTTTAGTCCTGGTTTAGTCCTGGTTTAGACCTGGTTCAGTCCTAGTTTAGTCCTGGTTTAGTCCTGGTTCAGTCCTGGTTCAGTCCTGGTTTAGTCCTGGTTTAGTCCTGGTTCAGTCCTGGTTCAGTCCTGGTTTAGTCCTGGTTCAGTCCTGGTTCAGTCCTGGTTTAGACCTGGTTCAGTCCTGGTTCAGTCCTGGTTTAGACCTGGTTCAGTCCTGGTTTAGTCCTAGTTTAGTCCTGGTTTAGTCCTGGTTTAGTCCTGGTTCAGTCCTGGTTTAGTCCTGGTTTTCATACTAGTTCTAGTTTGCTCTAGTATCTCATTTTTCGACACTTTTACCTGTGGCTCGTTTCCCTCTAACCTGCAGGTCAGTGGTTCAAATCCTGCTCAGATGTTCACACTGTTGTTGTGCCTCTGAGCAAAGACACTTTACCAACGCTGCCTGAGCCTGTATTAGGAGGGAGGGTCGATGGCGAGTTTGATGAATCCTGCAGCCGTACGACAGATAAAAGCCCGTCACATTAAGTCTGTTTCTAACCTGATGCACCTCTGTGTCTGCAGACAAGCAGCATGACGTGGAGATCCTGGGCCCGCCCCCAAAGGACAAGGAGAAGAAGAAACGTCCCATGTCCCAGATCAGCGGCGTGAAGAAGCCCACAGCGAGTCCGAGTCTGGCCTCCTCCTGCTCCATCCCACGCTTCGGAGTCACCACCCCCCACGAGAGTCTGCTGTCCCAGGTAAGACCACCCCCACGAGAGTCTACTGTCCCAGGTAAGACCCCCCAGGTAAGGTAAGACCACCCCCACGAGGGTCTACTGTCCCAGGTAAGACCACCCCCACGAGAGTCTACTGTCCCAGGTAAGACCACCCCCACGAGAGTCTACTGTCCCAGGTAAGACCACCCCCACCCCCACGAGGGTCTACTGTCCCCCACGGGGGGTCTACTGTCCCAGGTAAGACCACCCCACGAGAGAGTCTACTGTCCCAGGTAAGACCACCCCCACCCCCACGAGAGTCTACTGTCCCAGTAAGACCACCCCCCACGAGGGTCTACTGTCCCCCACGAGAGTCTACTGTCCCAGGTAAGACCACCCCCACGAGGGTCTACTGTCCCAGGTAAGACCACCCCCACGAGGGTCTACTGTCCCAGGTAAGACCATCCACATCCCCATCAGGGTCTACTGTCCCCCACGAGAGTCTACTGTCCCAGGTAAGACCACCCCCACGAGGGTCTACTGTCCCAGGTAAGACCACCCCCACCCCCCCACGAGAGTCTACTGTCCCAGGTAAGACCACCCCCACGAGGGTCTACTGTCTCCCCACGAGGGTCTACTGTCCCAGGTAAGACCACCCCCACGAGGGTCTACTGTCCCAGGTAAGACCACCCCCACGAGGGTCTACTGTCCCCCACGAGGGTCTACTGTCCCAGGTAAGACCACTCCCACGAGGGTCTACTGTCCCCCACGAGAGTCTACTGTCCCAGGTAAGACCACCCCCACCCCCACGAGGGTCTATTGTCCCAGGTAAGACCACCCCCGCCTGAGCTTTAAATGAACTCTCTTTATGAAACTCTGTGGCTCCCTGAATCTGGCTCGGTGAAGCTCTGGCTCACAGATCTGACTCTTGTGTTGCAGGAGATCGAGGACATAAACCGCTGGGGTCTGGACATATTTAAAATCGCAGAGTTTTCCGGAAACCGCCCCCTCACGGTCGTCATGTACTCCATCTTCCAGGTACAGATCTCAGTGTCCGAGGTTTGACTGGAAAGGTTTAGTTTAGGTTTTTCTTTGGAGGATTTGGAGGCGGGGCCTGTACGAGTCTCTGGGAGGTTCACGTCGTGTTTTGTCTTCAGGAGCGTGATCTTCTGAAGACGTTCCAGATTCCCACAGACACGTTCTTGACCTTCATGATGACCCTGGAGGACCATTACCACGGCGACGTGGCCTACCACAACAACATCCACGCCGCCGATGTGGTACAGTCCACCCACGTCCTGCTGTCCACGCCGGCGCTACAGGTGAGAACAAGAATCATACGAGCCTGAAGAACCATAAGAACCACAAGAGCCATAAGAATCATAAGAATCATTAGAACCAAAAGAGCCATGAGAACCAAGTGTTAAACTCACACTCACGCAGCCTTGACACATTTGTAATAATTTATTTTACATTATTTTTCCTCTTTCAGGCGGTGTTCACAGACCTGGAGATCATGGCCGTGCTCTTCGCCAGCGCCATTCACGACGTCGACCATCCAGGAGTCACCAACCAGTTCCTCATCAACACCAGTCAGTCCTGCCTCCTGTTTTAAGTCCATGTGTTAGTTTCATCGTGTGGTTCAGTTCAGTCTGACCTCGTGTCGTGTCCAGTTTCATCGTGTGGTTCAGTTCAGTCTGACCTCGTGTCGTGTCCAGTTTCGTCGTCTGGTTCAGTTCAGTCTGACCTCGTGTCGTGTCCAGTTTCACCGTCGGTTCAGTTCAGTCTGACCTCGTGTTGTGTCCAGTTTCATCGTCTGGTTCAGTTCAGTCTGACCTCGTGTTGTGTCCAGTTTCATCGTCTGGTTCAGTTCAGTCTGACCTCGTGTCGTGTCCAGTTTCATCGTCTGGTTCAGTTCAGTCTGACCTCGTGTTGTGTCCAGTTTCATCGTCTGGTTCAGTTCAGTCTGACCTCGTGTTGTGTCCAGTTTCATCGTCTGGTTCAGTTCAGTCTGACCTCGTGTCGTGTCCAGTTTCATCGTCTGGTTCAGTTCAGTCTGACCTCGTGTTGTGTCCAGTTTCATCGTTCAGTTCAGTCTGACCTCGTGTTGTGTCCAGTTTCGTCGTCTGGTTCAGTCTGACCTCGTGTTGTGTCCAGTTTCATCGTCTGGTTCAGTCTGACCTCGTGTCGTGTCCAGTTTCGTCGTTTCGTTCAGTTCAGTCTGACCTCGTGTCGTGTCCAGTTTCGTCGTTTCGTTCAGTTCAGTCTGACCTCGTGTTGTGTCCAGTTTCGTTCAGTTCAGTCTGACCTCGTGTTGTGTCCAGGCTCGGAGCTCGCCCTCATGTACAACGACGCCTCGGTGCTGGAGAACCATCATCTCGCTGTGGGCTTCAAACTTCTGCAGGAGGACAACTGTGACATCTTCCAGAACCTGAGCAAGAAGCAGAAGGACTCCCTGCGCAAGATGGTCATCGACATGGTGAGAAAAAGATGCTAACCTCCTCTTCCTCTTCCTCCTTCTCCTCCTCTTTCTCTTCTTCTTCCTCCTTCTCCTCCTCCTCTTTCTCTTCCTCTTCCTCCTCCTCTTCCACCTCCTCCTCCTCCTTCACTGACCGCAGCCTCTCTCCAGGCCACTGACATGTCCAAACACATGAACTTCCTCCTCTTCCACTTCCTCCTCCCCCTCCTCCTCTTCCTCTGTCTCTTTCTCCTTCTCTTCCTTTTCCTCCTCCTCCTTCTCCTTGTCCTCTTCCTTCTCCTCCTTCTCCTTGTTCTTCTCCTCTTCCTCCTTCTCTTCCTCCTCCTCTTCCTTCTCCTTCTCCTCCTTCTCCTTGTCCTCCTCCTCTTCCACCTCCTCCTCTTCCTTCTCCTCCTCTTCCTTCTCCTTCTCCTCCTCTTCCTTCTCCTCCTTCTCCTTGTCCTCTTCCACCTCCTCCTCTTCCTTCTCCTCCTCTTCCTCCTCCTTCTCCTTGCCCTTGTCCTCCTCCTCCTCTTCCATCTCCTCCTCCTCTTCCACCTCCTCCTCCCTTCTCCTCCTTCTCCTTGTCCTTGTCCTCCTCCTCCTCTTCCTCCTCCTCCTCCTCCCCCTCCTCCTCCTCCTCCTCCTCCTCCATCACTGACCACGCCCTCTCTCCAGGTGCTGGCCACTGACATGTCCAAACACATGAACTTTCTGGCCGACATGAAGACGATGGTGGAGACGAAGAAGGTGACCAGCCTGGGCGTGCTGCTGCTGGACAACTACTCCGACCGCATCCAGGTACAGCGCCTGTCGATACTGTGGGTTCTACATGTATGTCTATGGCAGAATGTTCAGCGGTTACCATGGTGACACGATGCGCACGTGAGCAAACGCTGACAAATAAATGAAAAAGTGAATTTAAAAACACATTTTCTGGAGCCTGTGATCGATCCGAGCGTTCTCCTGTTTAGACAGAGCAGTGCCTCCAGTTAGCATCACATAGGATAGATTGAGAATGTTTTTTCTTTATTTAAACCAACAAATGTGGCTTTTAATACGTCTTTAATGAATAAGACGAACATTTAAACATGTCCATTTAAAGTCTGAGTTTTACAGTTTCATTCAGACCATTCTAATTATTCACCACGATGAGTTTATAAGCACTTTTCACAGACCAGAGCAGAGTTTTACCGTCACAATAATGCTACGAACAACTATAACTGTCCAAGAATCATCGTAATTCATGGATGATTCTTGTTAGATGCAGACGGGGCACAGGAGACTTTAACTCACAGTGTCTCTGAAGATCAAGCACATGGACAGAGCAGGTTTCATACAGTTATTTTCTTTATTTCTTGCGTCTGCTCCAAACTACAGGTTTTTACTGACAGAGATTTGGCTGCAGACGTTAAAAACACTCAGGCTGATCTCTGACGATTTGAAGCTCCTGCGCTCAACCCTGAACAGAACAGACTTACATGTGTGATGTAAATGGATAAATGTTCATGTCGGTGTTTCTGGTCTCGTCTGGTCCAGGTTCTGCAGAACATGGTCCACTGCGCCGACCTGAGTAACCCCACCAAACCTCTGGAGCTGTACCGACAGTGGACCGACCGCATCATGGTGGAGTTCTTCACTCAAGGAGACCGCGAGAGGGACAAAGGCATGGAGATCAGCCCCATGTGCGACAAGGACAACGCCTCCGTGGAGAAGAGCCAGGTCAGAACAATAAGACCAACACTAACAAACTCAGTATAGAAGTCTTACACATGTGACAAACACCTCTGTGGAGAAGAGCCAGAACCATAAGAGCCAGAGCAGCTCTGAGCTTTACAGAAATGAGTCTTTCCTGAATCTGTTTATACTGATGTGTCTGTTTCACAAGAATAAAACACAGACGAGAATAAACCAAGGACCAGAAAGAACCTCCTGCACTGAGGATGAACACAGAACATATAACACATTTTTTTATCATCGTGACATCAGAATCTGTGGGAGTTTACTCCTTTGGCCGTGTCTCAGTTTGATGGTTGCACACACAAAGTACTGTTTGAAGTACTCGTTCGATGAAGGTGCTCCTCCGTGTTTCCTCTGTCGGCCCAAAGTGCTGAAATGGGCCAGGCCCACGCCGCAGAGCAAACGTCCACCGCCGTCTGCGCTAATGCTACGTCGCTAATGTTACATCGTGTAGAAAAACAGCTGCTAATGAGCTAAATGTTCAAATATTTTGAATTCTTTATCATTTAATTGAAGAAAAGTCAAAGTGTCGTCGTCACAGCCGTTTATTTCTGTTTAAACTGAATGAAGTAATGTTGAGTTAATCTTTCCCTTTGAATATCAACAGACAAATAAAACATTACAGGTGATTTATTTTCCTAATTGTCGTCAGTATTACATTAAGTAAATATACTTCTACCTCATGTAGAAGTCACACGTGGTGCATGATGGGAAATAGAAGGGCACAAAGTCCTTTAAACGCAGCCGACGAAGTGTAAACCGTCAAACTGAGACACGGCCCTAGTATTTAAAGTTTGAATTGTTACCATGGCGACAGCGTGTTGACCCTCCCTCTTGCGTCAGGTGGGCTTCATCGATTACATCGTCCACCCGCTGTGGGAGACGTGGGCCGACCTGGTGCACCCGGACGCTCAGGACATCCTGGACACGCTGGAGGACAACAGGGAGTGGTACCAGAGCATGATCCCACGCAGCCCGTCTCCAACCAGCCCCGAGGAGCACAGCCAGCCCGCCCACGGCAACCAGAACCCCGCCCACGGCAACCAGAACACCAGCCCCGTCCTCCACAACGCCGGCTCCGCCCACAAGCTCACGAGCCCCGCCCACCCGCTCGCGGCCGCCGCCCCCTCCACCGATAAATTCCAGTTCGAGTTGACTCTGGAGGAGGAGAGCGAGGAGGAGGAGCTGTGCGACCAGGAGAGGAGGTGTCACCTGTCGTCGTCCCTGTCGCCCCTCGACCCTCGCGCCTCCAACAGCCGCTACAGACCCCCGTCCCCCCACCCGGCCCGCAGCCTGGCCTCCATGTCTGTGCGCAGCCCCCGCCCCCCCAGGACGCTCGACTCCCCCGACCACGAGGGGGCGACATAACGAGCCGCGCGGCCTGTCCTGTCGCCGCGGCAACAGCAAAGATCCGCTCAGGTTTAAAGTGCATTTGACGGATTCGTTTATCTGTCGAACTCGGACGAGACTCGACCTGCGGAAGAGTCCAAATCAGAGTTTTACATCAGCGACGTGAAGTTTGTGAAGAAAAGTAGAAAACAAAAAGATGGAAAGAGCAGAAAGTACAAAACAGAATCCCTCCACCCATAAATGGACGTAGCTAACCTGCTAGCCGCCACCGCGTTATAAACAGGAAGTGATCATGGGCGCGACTCTGGCTCCAGTTCACTTCCTATTGAAAAACCGTGTCTCCTCTCTCTGTACCTGCTGCTATCAGACTCGTCCTTTTGTCTTAAATGAGGCGTTACCTTCAGCAGCCTCGCTCCTGATTGGCTCTTTGGTTGCCATGGTTGCTCCAGATTAGCCGCTATAAGTGCTAGCGTCGACGAGCTGTGGGGACGTCACAGTCTCGTCTTTACACTAAATCCTCCAAAACAGAGACACAGACCAGTTTTTAAACCTTCATTTAACTAAATAAAGCTTTGATCAGAACGACTGAGCAGAGGCGGGAGGAAACCAAGTAAAAGTATTTGAGCGTAGTATCTGTACTTTTACTCCACTACATTTCTGAACAGGACTGAAAAGTAAAAGTACTTTTCACATGATTTGAGGAGTTATTTTGAGTTTAAGCTTCAACTTTGAGCAATACAAAAATAAAAACACAAAAATCATGAGAAAAATGAAGAAACAGATTCACTTTGTTTCTGTTGAACAAAATACGTCTCATTTTGAATTTATATTTCTACATTTACACTTAAATGAACATTTGTGTGAAATATTTTTACTTTTTACTCTTAAAGTACATGTTTAAACAGGTACTTTGATACTTTTACTTAAGTAGATTGTCTCATGTGATACTTTTACTTAAGTTACCTCTGTATCTGTACTTTTACTGAAGTACTCGAGTACTTCTTCCACCTCTGCTGTTGTAGTTCTGAGGTTTCGTCTCGTTGATTTTATTGTTGCTGCTCACGTCCAACCAGGAAGTAAAACTTTATACAAACTTCAACAAAACCAGAAGAAACGAGGCTCAATATTTAAACGTCTTAAATATCTGGACGTTCACAGTGTCAGACTCGGGTCTGAATCCGTCAAATGCTCTTTAACTTTAAAGGGCCGAGTTTGGACTTGGTCTGGATTTTTCTTATTTTATTTTTCCAGTGTTTTATTTATGTTTTTATTAAAGTCTGAATAATCTGACAGTGGAGGAGATTTCCCCTCGAGTGCAATAAAAAACATCTGATTTCACTGGCAGATTATTTTTAGACTTAATTATTTTTATTTTTCAAGGCAAAATAATCCACCATTTTTATACTTTAATATTTATTTTATTTTAAATTATTTATGTTTTATTTTTTGCTTGAAAAAAAAAAAAAAGAGAAAAAGTTTGTTATTATTACAGCTGAAGATCATTTTGCCTTTGAAAAATATGAGCCAGAAACGAGTTTGATGAAACTGAATCAAACGAGTCGAATCAGTGAATCACAGATAAATCTTAAAGATCTTTGCTGTTGCCGTGGAGACGGAATCAGGCCTTTTCTGACCCCAAACATCAAGTCTGTAGAATCACCACCGTCCCTTTAAACTGGAGACACCCGATCTATAGACCCACGAGGGACCCGGAGCACCCAGGGGACCCGGAGCACCAGGGGACTCGGAGCACCCAGGGGACCCACAGCACCCAGGGGACCCACAGCACCCAGGGAACCCGGAGCACCCAGGGGACCCACAGCACCAGGGGACACTGGATTACCCATGGGACAAGCCACCCTGAGAGCACTGGAGCACCCATTGGAGACAGGAGCACCCATGGGACTCTGGACCTTGAGCACCCATGGGACAAGCCACCATGAGAGTATCCATGGGAGACAGGAGCACCCATGGGACACGCCCCCGGGAGCACCCATGGGACACGCCCCCGGGAGCACCCATGGGAGACTGTGCTTCGCGTCCTGCTCCTCTGTAGCGTCCCAGACTCGTGGTCGTCTCAAACTGCGCTGAAGGAAAAGTCTTCCTCAAGTTCATTTCTACGAGATGTTGGAAAGATTTGGGATTAAAAATGGTTTGGATTTGGGATTTTATTTAGTTTTTGAAATGATTTGTTGTTTCTCATGACCAGACCAGTGCGTTTTAGATTCTGTACGATGTGACTCAGGAAACTGGACTTGGAAAAACAATTTTTTTTATTTAAGGGATCAGTACACGAGCATTTTTATATCCGCTCCTGTTTTATCCTGCTGGAACAATGCGGAAAAGTGTGGCTTAAGTAGAACTAAAAGTAAATTTAAAAGCCCGAGAAAGGTTTATACGACTTTAGACGACGCTTTTCTGGTTAAAAAATAAATAAAAATGATTATTATTGTCCCTTTAGCACAAGCGCAGAACGATAAAACCCTTTGGAGCAGTTCTTAAAGTATGAATTTGTACAAATGGTACATCTCAAACTCTGCAGATGTCCAGAAACAACTGGAGTAAAGACAGTCGGGATTCTTAGATGTGCAGGTTTCACTTTATTCTTCATGAGTTTGAAACATGCTCTGTGAACTGAATCCTGACTGAAACACAGAATTTCTGCTCATTGTGGATTTAGACATCGTCCAGTCTTCCAATCGTCCAGAAGAACTGCTGAGGCCCTCGTGTCACGTCACAGTCCCTCAAACTCTGGTCTGCTCATCAGAAACTCAAACTTTTCTCATTCAAATCTGTCAACTGGACAAAAAGTTGCAGGTTTGAAGCAGCCAAACGTCTTCAAACCTGCAACTTTTTGTCATCTTTGTTCTTTTATGGAAGACTAAACACCTTAAATCCACCTGCGGCGCTGGAGTCTGCTCAGGGCCCAGAGAGGACACACTTCTGTAGCTGGACATACTTATGGACTTGTGGACATACTTATGGACTTGTGGACATACTTATGGACTTGTGGACATACTTATGGACTTGTGGACATACTTGGAGATACCTCGGGGACTGTGGATCAAACCCTTTAAATGAAAAGAGGAGGAGCAGAGGAGGAGTAGAGGAGGAGCAGAGGAGGAGCAGACTGTAGCCGCAGGACACGAGACGCCACCTGTAAAAACCTCCAGCTTTATTTTTCTACCAGAGACTATTTTAAACGTGTGTCTGTGTCTGTCTGCCCCATAGACTGTATATAAATGGACAGAGCTAACATGCTAACAGGAAGTGATCATGAGCGCACGTCCAGCTCCATCGACTCTGGCTCCAATTCACTTTACATTGAAAAAGCGTTGCTCGTCTCTCTGTCCCTGCTGCTGTCAGACTCGTCCGTTTGGTCTTAAATGTTCGTATTAACCCTCTACATGATCCTATTTTGCTATTTTGTCCCTAAATCGAGACGTAAGCATTAATAACAGACAAATCAGGTGCCTTCTTTCCCGTTAGCGTTAGCAACTGGTTTGATTGGGGAGTTACCTTCCAACAGCCTTGCTCCTGATTGGCTCTTTGGTTGCTAAGATACTCGAGCTCTGATTTCCAATTTTGAAATTTGGCTCCAAATTAGCCACAATAGCTGCTAGCCTCGACAAGCGTCCTATGGCTGGAGCTAGCCTCGACAAGCGTCCTTTAGCTGGATCTAGCCTCGATAGCGCCCTCTAGCTGTAGCTCTGTGGTCCACTTCCTTATACAGTCTATGGTGTCTGTGTCCGTGTGCTTTTTGTATCCGGTGCCTCCAGTTTCGCAGTAGCACTTTACCGTTTCAGCTCTCGCTTCATCACAAAGGGCTTCTCGTGGGGCTGTGGCTGCAGGACACAGGCTGAGGTGGTGCAGTGGTTAGAGCTGCTGCCTCACAGCGAGGAGGTCCCAGGTTTAAATCCCAGTAAAATTAACTCTTGCAATATTTGAATCTGACTTTGAGCGATCGGGCCCAGGTCACCAGTGGTTCAAACCAATCACAGAGCAGCGTTGTGGTTTGGGGCGGAGCCTGAGGTGAAGCGCCCGAACAAAACGAACACGGCGACACTGACGGATGTACCTCTGCGTGTTTGAGCAGAAATCCAGACTTTTTTGATTTGTGCATCTGTGGAGGGAAAGACGTCTGTAGCACCACAGCATGACCACATCCAGGGGTCAAGGGGTCAGAGGTCAGAGGGTCAGCAGGAGCCAAACACCTGGGTCCAGCTGGTCATACGTGAGGGCTTTTGTAAGTGACCCTTTTGTGGACTCGTTTTCTCAGTCACTAAGTCCCTTCTGTGAATACAACCTGTGTGCAAAGATAAAAGGTCAGGAATGGAACCACCAACCCTGCGGTGAATGGGCCCCTCTGCCTGTTAATACTGGAGCGTTTGTGCTGCAGCGACAGCCCCACACTGTCCCCACTGTAGACTCATGAGGAGGGGGAGGGTGGGGATGGGGTTAAATTCAGTCAAAGATGTAAAAAAGTAGCTGCAGAGCCTCCACTAAACTTTTTAAATCTAACGTGACTTTGTCTTGCAATTCCACAAACGGTTTTCCATTTTCTTTCCGCTGTATAACTGAGAAAGTCTTGACCCTAAATGGCCCCTCCTTTATGAGGGTGTCTTTGGCTCCCTCTGGTGGACAGTGCCATACGTCTGCAGCCTCTGATACTGTAGATTTCACACAGACTTTAGTGATTGTATCTCACAGACCTGCACCTGCACAAGTGAGACGGGTGAGACGGGTGAGGCGGGTGAGACAGGTGAATGTGTCTGAACGAGGTTCACCCAGGACACCGCTTTAAGTGTTCATGAGTGTTTCATGTTTCACAGGCTCTGATCATTTGTGTTTGTGCCATAGATTCTGACTGTACCAAGTTTCACCAGGGCTGCACCGGGTCACCAAATATAAATGATGGAGTGTTTTTATTTTATTTATTTTTTTTTTTTAATTTTTTCGTTTTATGATTTTATTTTATAATTTTATTTTATTTTATTTTATGATTTTAATATATATTTATTTTTTATTTAATTAAATTTTGCTTTATTTTATTTTTTATTTAATTTTATTATTTTTTTACTGTATTATTTTTTATTTTATTTAATTTTTTTTTTTTTTTTTTTTTTTTTTTTTTTTTTTTTTTGCACAGAATGGTTTTTGTAAGTCGAGGCAAAAATCTCCATATTTCCGACTCATTCTCCGTCAAATCTAAAAACACGATGGACCAGGGATCAAACCTCATCTTTTTGACCAGTTTAAAGAATCATTTTGTAACTTTTCTGGTTGGGCTCCATCATGCTTGTCTCCATGGAGATGCTTCTTCAGAAATGTTCCACAGCATGGCATTAAACTTACCCCTCGAGCATTTATTCAAATACAGCGTTTTTTTTACTGCTCAAATAAACCTTGACGAACGAAACAAACCTGCACTTTTACTGTAAGGGGGGGTCGCCTCTCCACAGATCTGACCAGTAACCTGACGGGGCGACCTGCTGCTTGTCTCCATGAAGTTAATGCCATACTGTGGAACATTCTAGGCAAAGCAATAACACAAAAACTTTACCAAAATAGAAAAAAAAAAAAAAAAAATGGGTAGGATTTTTATCAACCTTCCAGATAATTATCAGTGAAATAGTCTAAGCTGCACTTTAATGCCACACTGCGGAACATTCCAGGCTAAGCAATAACATCTCCAGGGCGACAGGCGAGGTGCGGAGTGCGGCATCTCCATCAGAAAAAGGTTAAAGGTTAAAGGTTACAGAATACACCTTTAAATCAAAACACATTTAAATGTTTGATGCCAGATTGGGAGTTTTTTCTCTGCTTCAGTCGTATGTTTGGTTTTGTTCGGCTCAGACGGATGATTTCGGTTCGTTCTGTGACCCGGCGCCGTCCTGTGACCCGGCGCCGTCCTGTGACCCGGCGCCGTCCTGTGACCCGGCGCCGTCCTGTGACCCGCCGCCGTCCTGTGACCCGGCGCCGTCCTGTGTCGAACCTGCTCTGATCCACGAGCCGCACACGACGATGTAACGAGGAATGTTTTATTTACCGCAGCATGTTCCATTTCTGTGCCACTGTCACAAACACAGTGCCTGAGGTGAGACGGGTGAGACGGGGGAGACGGGGGGAGACGGGGGAGGCGGGTGTAAGAGCCCAGACGACACGAAATCCCACTGTTTATGTCCATTTAAATCCATTTGAGAACTTCACTTCAGGACTGGACATGTTCACTGTTGGTTTCATATTTTAACTTCATAATTCTACAGGCTCATTATTTTTTTTTTATGAATTTTAGAAAACAAATCATCTGTGGGTTCCAGGTTTAAAGAAAAATTTGTATCATAACAATTAACAAATCAAAATGATCCATGTTTGAGTGATAAAAGTCCTCAAAATGGCGCCTATAAACAGGAAAAGTCTGTACAGAGATGTGCAGTGTGATGTCACTTCCTGGTCCATCAGCTGATTAAAAACAACTTTGTCTTTGCCGTTTAAAGTTTAACGAGGTAAAAAGCATCGAGCTGTGGACAGAACTGAGACAAAAAGTGCAGAAAGAAGCTAGGCTAGGCTAAGCTAGGCTAACGTTAGCATTTAGTGAGACACACACAGTGTTAATCCTGTTCTACCAGATTATTACGACATTATTTACACTTTGTGGCTAAACGTGCGACTTTGAAATGTGTCTGTCTCTTATTTGACGAAAAATGAACAAAAACAAAGTGAGAAAAAATCAGCCGTGACGTTTCTGGAAGTGACGTCATCACTAAGTTTAAAATGTAAAAAAGTTCTAATACGTAAATTTACAGCGAAACAAAAGTGGTTAAATTAAGATAAATATCGTGATTTTAAGTCATTTAAACTTTTGAAATGATTATTTTTGCAGAGACTATTTTTATTTTATTTTTTTGATTGATTTTTTATTTTGATTGTTGTTCAGGGGATCGTGAAACTCTGTGGGACACGCACAGTTTTTGAAAGAAATCTACAAACTTGTGATTATTTCTTTGGGATTGGCTCCTTAAACTTATTTTACAAAGACGATGTTGAACTTTGTGTCTGTTTTTGTTTCACGTGGAAAGACCCAGAAATGACACAGATATGAACCTTTATGTCGAGTCTGTGTCATGTGACCCCATCAGAGCCAATCACGTCCTCGTCTGCGTCAGTCACTCCGATGTGTCATTTATGCCAAAAGACTTCGGGAGTTCAGGGTTTTCAAAGTGGAAAATGCCAATAAATTATTCAGAAATGACAAGTGTTTGTTTTATTTTATTATAAGAGTTTTACAGGTGCATGAGTTTGATTTATATCAGGTGGATATTTGTGCTTTAGAGAAAGAGATTATGATTTAAAAACACAAAAAGAGACAAACTCAGATCGTTTCATTTTTTTTGTTACATAAAGATTTTGTCACAGTGAGAAACAAAACTTCAGAGAAACTTCAAACAAAACCAACGAGTAAAAGTTCAGTCCAAAAACGACTCGAGAAGAATCGTTTCTTTACAGAGCGAGTCCCTCGTGTGTTTGACCGAAGGAACGAAGAATCAAACATGTGTCAGGTCTAAAGCAGCGGTTTGTCTCAGCGGTTTGTCTCAGAGGTTTGTCTCAGCGGTTTGTCTCAGCGGTTTGTCTCAGTGGTTTGTCTCTGGTTTGTCTCAGTGGTTTGTCTCAGCAGTATCCTCTGTCCAGGTGAACGGGGACGCCTGTGCACACTGGAGGCTTTATACCCTGGAACACACACACGTGAAAACACAAACGCATAGAGGAGGAAGAGGAGCAGGAGGAGCAGGAGGAGCAGGGGGAGGAGGAGCAGGAGGAGGAGGAGCAGGAGGCGGAGCAGGAGGAGGAGGAGCAGGAGGAGGAGCAGGAGGAGGAGGAGGAGGAGGAGGAGCAGGAGGAGGACGTACCTGGTAGAGCTGACAGACCAGAGTGAAGAGGGAGGACATGGCTCTGTCCTGCTGCTCCTCGGTGTAAACCTGCAGAAACACAAACGTCGTGTTTGTTCAGATTAAACGGCTCTAACTCTAAATATTGTAGAAGTGGACGGGACAAACATGGCCGCACCCCGTTGAAGGTGACCCAGGGCAGGTGAGAGGGGGCGGGGCTGAGCGCTCGGGCCGCCGCAATGCTCCTGTTCACCAGCAGAGGGCCCTGTGACCCATTCACACACGACTGAACTGAGGCCCAGGAGAGAGCCGGAGCGTACAGGTGCAGACACTGAAACAGAGGTCAAAGGTCAGAGGTCAGAGGAGCGTACAGGTGCAGACACTGAAACAGAGGTCAAAGGTCAGAGGAGCGTACAGGTGCAGACACTGAAACAGAGGTCAAAGGTCAGAGGAGCGTACAGGTGCAGACACTGAAACAGAGGTCAAAGGTCAGAGGAGCGTACAGGTGCAGACACTGAAACAGAGGTCAAAGGTCAGGGTCAGAGGAGCGTACAGGTGCAGACACTGAAACAGAGGTCAAAGGTCAGAGGTCAGAGGAGCGTACAGGTGCAGACACTGAAACAGAGGTCAAAGGTCAGAGGAGCGTACAGGTGCAGACACTGAAACAGAGGTCAAAGGTCAGAGGAGCGTACAGGTGCAGACACTGAAACAGAGGTCAAAGGTCAGAGGAGCGTACAGGTGCAGACACTGAAACAGAGGTCAGAGGTCAGAGGAGCGTACAGGTGCAGACACTGAAACAGAGGTCAAAGGTCAGAGGAGCGTACAGGTGCAGACACTGAAACAGAGGTCAAAGGTCAGAGGAGCGTACAGGTGCAGACACTGAAACAGAGGTCAGAGGTCAGAGGTCAGAGGAGCGTACAGGTGCAGACACTGAAACAGAGGTCAAAGGTCAGAGGAGCGTACAGGTGCAGACACTGAAACAGAGGTCAAAGGTCAGAGGTCAGAGGAGCGTACAGGTGCAGACACTGAAACAGAGGTCAGAGGTCAGAGACTCACCGCCCGAGCGGCGTTGATCACGTCTGCGGACGACTCCATGCAGCTGATGATCTCTAAACCAGATGCCCCGGTCAGCTCCACCACACAGGCCTGAACAGACGAGGAAACAGAGGAAAGAAAGTGAGAGGAAAAGAGGGAGAACAAGAGGGGAGACGGAGAGAAAGAGAGAGGGAGGAAAAGAAGGAGACAAAGAGGAGAGACGAGAGAGAGGGATGGAGAGGGGGTGAGAGGAAGGGAGGGAAAGAGAGAGACAAGGGACAAGAGAGGGAGGATGGAGAGAGGAGAGACAGTGAGACAGAGAAAGAGGGTGAGAGGAAGAGAGGGAAAGAGAAACTGAGGAAAAGAGGGAGACAAAGAGGAGAGAAGAGAGAGGAAAAAGGGAAACAAAGAGGAGAGAAGAGAAAGGGATGAGAGGGGGATAGAGAGAGGAGGACAAAGACAGGTGGGCGAGAGAGGAAAAAAGCGAGACAAAAAGGGAGGGAGATGGAGAGAAAAGAGGAAGGGATGGAGGGAAAGTAAGAGACACAGACACAGAAAATGATGGAAAGAGGGGAAACAGAAGGAGGGAAGAGGGAGGTTGTAAAGAGTGAGGGCAGGGAGGAGAGAGGAGGAGAGGAGCAGACCTCGATCATGTTGACGCTGCACTCAGGCTCCTGACGCTGACACGGGACGAACGACTCAGACGGGACGTCCTGAGACAGAGGGAACACGTCAGGAACATGTGGAGTCACTGTGTGTGAGCTGAAAACACTGAACCTGAACCAGCACCTCCTCCTCCTCCTCTCTCCTCCTCCTTCTAGTTCTACTCCTCCTCCCCCTCCTCCTCGTTCTCCTCCTCCTCCTCTTCCTCCTCCTCCTTGTTCTCCTCCTCCTCCTCCTCCTGTCCTCTGTTCAAATGTCATTTCCTGGTCTCAAACAAACCTGGAGCTGTGTTTTGGTTTTTTTTTGTTTAATTCACACAAGTTTACCACAAACAAACCTGCAGATTTAAGCTGAGTTCTTCTCTCAAACTGAAAACACTCTGTTCCACCTTGTGATGTCATCATGTGGTGATACAGGAAGTGCTCCACTGTGTTTTTAAACTCCACACACCTTCACTAGAATCATTTAGATCATTTCAGCTCCTGGAGTTGCCTCTTATCTCGACTGAACTAAAGGTAAAAGGAGATGTTCACGTGAAAACTACCACTTGATGACATCACAAGGTGGAACGGAGCATTTTGAGTGTTAAAGCTGTAAATAGACTTATCTCCAGTTGTCCAGAAATACATTTTACATTCAATTTTCCCACAGACTTTTCGATAAAAGAGTTCAAAGAGGCTAATAGCTACGTGCTAACAGCTACATGCTAACAGCTACATGCTAACAGCTACGTGCTAACAGCTACATGCTAACAGCTACGTGCTAACAGCTACGTGCTAACCAGCGCGGTGCTAATCTCCATAATGTGATTGTTTTAAGTCCAAAAAACATATTTAAAACACACGATTCTGTGAAATGTTTTAATAACTCAGCACTTTATAAAGTTTCAGAGACAAATTTGAGATAAAATAACGGTCCTGAGGTCAGCAGTTCCACAGAGCTGATCCGTCTGAGCTTTTCTACTTTTTACACTGTTTGTGTCTGTGGGAAAAACGCAGGTGAAGTTTCCTCCTGGACAGTGGGAGGAGGTGGTGTAGTACCAGTGACCTGCACCTTGGCGGCGCTGTAGGGCACCAGGTGCACGCTGAGGATGTCCCGGAGCATGATCCACGTGGGGAAGAGCTGCTGGGACAGGAAGTGTCTCCAGGCGGGACACAGACTCTGGTAGAAGACGGACAGTGAGACGGGGGCGGCGTTCGGGGGCGGAGCCACGGCCCGCAGCTCCATGCACTGCTTCAGCACCTGGAACGAACACAAGGGGGCGCTATCTGTCACACTCACCCACACACGCATCTGCCCCGGCGACAGAAGTACTCCATTATATTAAGTACAAATACAAGCAAAAAAGTACCCAAAAGTAAAAGTATCACATGAAAAAATTGACTTTTGATTTTGTAAAATAAATTTCCCCAAAAAATGTGACTTATAGATGTTTTTTCTTCATTATTATGGATTTTTTGGAGGTGTGACTTACTCCAGAGCGACGAATAGTCCAGAAAATACAGGATCTGTTTAAAATGTACATGAAGAGTAAAAAGTAAAAGTATTTCACACAGACTTTGACGTCTTATAAAGCTTCAAATGTGATGATTCTGATAAAGATTTGAGCTGAATAATAAGTGTAATAGTGTATTTATTTAAGTACACTTTAACTTTAAGTACACTTTAAATACACTTAAAGTACTTTACTTTTACTTTGTTACTTTTTTGTTACTTTTCCTGCATTTTTCCAGAACAGAATCGTGTGTGAACAGAACAGACTCTGTGTTTTAGCTCTGGATATTTCTCAGTTAAATTATGAAACCATAAAACCATCCAGCGCCATCTAGAGGCAAAGTGACATAAGAGCCTAAAGATTTATGTCATTTTACATGATCCGACTGTTGTAAAAGTATCGAGAATAAAGACGATTTGTGTTTGTGAACGAACGATTCTGACATAATCCTCATTTTACTTTTTCACTTTGGTTCATAGTTTCTGTTGAGTTTTTATTCAGTGAATAAAGTGATTAACTCAATTTAGTGAAAAAGCTGCAAACAGACGGAGCCGAAACTCTGAAGATCACGAGGCACCAGACGACAACAATTTAAGAGGCATGACTTTAATCTGCAGCAGCTCAGACTCCAGCTCCTCAAACGAGTCTGAAGAACAAAACTCCTCATGTTTACGGCTCCTTATGTCCCCAAACGGCTCCTTATGTCCCCGAACGGCTCCTTATGTCCCCGAACGGCTCCTTATGTCCCCGAACGGCTCCTTATGTCCCCGAACGGCTCCTTATGTCCCCGAACGGCTCCTTATGTCCCCGAACGGCTCCTTATGTCCCCGAACGGCTCCTTATGTCCCCGAACGGCTCCTTATGTTCATGAACGGCTCCTTATGTACCCGAACGGCTCCTTATGTCCCCGAACGGCTCCTTATGTCCCCGAACGGCTCCTTATGGTCATGAACGGCTCCTTATGTCCCCGAACGGCTCCTTATGTTCCCAAAACAGCTCCTTATGTCCCCGAACGGCTCCTTATGTCCCCCGAACGGCTCCTTATGTCCCCGAACGGCTTCTTATGTTCATGAACGGCTCCTTATGTCCCCAAACGTCCGGCTCCTTTCCTGTCCCCGTGTTGGTTCTGCTGTCCCGTGTTGTCCCCGTGTTGGTCCCGTTTGTTCCCCGTGTTATGTGTGGTCCGAACGGCTCCCGTTATGTCCCCGAACGGCTCCTTATGTCCCCGAACGGCTCCATATGTCCCCGAACGGCTCCTTATGTCCCCGAACGGCTCCTTATGTCCCCGAACGGCTCCTTATGTCCCCGAACGGCTCCTTATGTCCCCAAATGTCCCGTTCTGTCCCGTGTTGGTCCTGGTCTGTCCCGTGTTGGTCCCGTTCTGTCCCGTGTTGGTCCTGGTCTGTCCCGTGTTGGTTCTGTTCTGTCCCGTGTTGGTCCCGTTCTGTCCCGTGTTGGTCCTGGTCTGTCCCGTGTTGGTCCTGTTCTGTCCCGTGTTGGTCCCGTTCTGTCCCGTGTTGGTCCTGTTCTGTCCCGTGTTGGTCCTGTTCTGTCCCGTGTTGGTCCTGGTCTGTCCCGTGTTGGTTCTGTTCTGTCCCGTGTTGGTTCTGTCCCGTGTTGGTCTGTCCTGTCCCGTGTTGGTCCTGTTCTGTCCCGTGTTGGTCCTGGTCTGTCCCGTGTTGGTTCTGTTCTGTTCTGTCCCGTGTTGGTCCTGGTCTGTCCCGTGTTGGTCCTTGTCTGTCCCGTGTTGGTCCTGTCCCGTGTTGGTCCTGTCCCGTGTTGGTCCTGTTCTGTCCCGTGTTGTTCTGTTCTGTTCTGTCCCGTGTTGGTCCTGGTCTGTCCCGTGTCGGTCCTGGTCTGTCCCGTGTTGGTTCTGTTCTGTCCCGTGTTGGTTCTGTTCTGTCCCGTGTTGGTTCTGTTCTGTCCCGTGTTGGTCCTGTTCTGTCCCGTGTTGGTCCTGTTCTGTCCCGTGTTGGTTCTGTTCTGTCCCGTGTTGGTTCTGTTCTGTCCCGTGTTGGTCCTGTTCTGTCCCGTGTTGGTCTTCTGTTCTGGTCCCGTGTTGGTCCTGGTTCTGTTGGTCCTGTTCTGTCCCGTGTTGGTCTTGTTCTGTCCCGTGTTGGTTCTGTTCTGTCCCGTGTTGGTTCTGTTCTGACCCCGTGTTGGTCCTGTTCTGTCCCGTGTTGGTTCTGTTCTGTCCCTGTTGGTTCTGTTCTGTCCCGTGTTGGTCCTGGTCTGTCCCGTGTTGGTCCTGTCTGTCCCGTGTTGTCCGTCCCCGTGTTGGTCCTGTTCTGTCCCGGTCTGTTCTGTCCCGTGTTGGTTCTGTTCTGTCCCGTGTTGGTTCTGTTCTGTCCCGTGTGGTTGGTCTGTCCCGTGTTGTTCCTGTTCTGTCCCGTGTTGGTCTGTTCTGTCCCGTGTTGGTTCTGTTCTGTCCCGTGTTGGTCCTGGTCTGTCCCCGTGTTGGTTCTGTTCTGTCCCGTGTTGGTCCTGTTCTGTCCCGTGTTGGTTCTGTTCTGTCCCGTGTTGGTCCTGTTGGTCCCGTTCTGTCCTGTCCCGTGTTGGTCCTGTTCTGTCCCGTGTTGGTTCTGTTCTGTCCCGTGTTGGTCCTGGTCTGTCCCGTGTTGGTTCTGTTCTGTCCCGTGTTGGTCCTGGTCTGTCCCGTGTTGGTCCTGTTCTGTCCCGTGTTGGTCCTGTTCTGTCCCGTGTTGGTCCTGTTCTCCCGTGTCCCGTGTTGTCCCTGTTCTGTCCCGTGTTGGTTCTGTTCTGTCCCATGTTGGTCTTGTTCTGTCCCGTGTTGGTCCTGGTCTGTCCCGTGTTGGTTCCTGTTCTGTCCCGTGTTGGTTCTGTTCTGTTCTGTCCCGTGTTGGTCCTGTTCTGTCCCGTGTGTTGGTCCTGTTCTGTCCCGTGTTGTTTGGTCCTGTTCTGTCCCGTGTTGGTCCTGGTCTGTCCCGTGTTGGTCCTGTTCTGTCCCGTGTTGGTCCTGGTCCCGTGTCCCTGTGTTCTGTCCCGTCCCGTTGGTTCTGTTCTGTCCCGTGTTGGTTCTGTTCTGTCCCGTGTGTGGTCCCGTGTTCTGTCCCCGTGTTGGTCCTGGTCTGTCCCGTGTTGTCCCTGTTCTGTCCCCGTGTGGTCTGTCCCGTGTTGTCCTGTCCCGTTCTGTCCCGTGTTGGTCCTGGTCTGTCCCGTGTTGGTCCTGTTCTGTCCCGTGTTGGTCCTGGTCTGTCCCGTGTTGGTCCCGTTCTGTCCCGTGTTGGTCCTGGTGGGTTCCATGTTCTTACCTTACATTGGAGGGCGATCTCCAGGGACCTGCACCACTGGGACGGGGGGTAGCGACAGGACGGTTTGGGATGGGACAGTGGCCCAGGAGCTGTGTCCACAGAGGAGCAGGACGAGCAGAGACAGAGGCACCAGCATCATGGACGTCCAGGAGAAACTGTCACAAGAGTCACAAGATCTGAACCACCTCCTCCGCCCACGAGGAGCGGGACGGCCCACGAGGAGCGGGACGGCCCACGAGGAGCGGGACGGCCCACGAGGAGCGGGACGGCCCACGAGGAGCGGGACGGCCCACGAGGAGCGGGACGGCCCACTTCAAACACACAGTATGAGGGATGTGTCTGATCTTTATACTTTATCGAGCTGGAAAAAGTATTGAAAATCAGATACTAATCGATACTGAAAAAGTATCAAAACTAGATACTCGTTTGAGCAGGAATCGATACTAAAAAAACACTGATAAACCTGGACTAAACCAGGACTAAACCAGGACTAAACCAGGACTAAACCAGGACTAAACCAGGACTAAATCAGGACTAAACCAGGACTAAACCAGGACTAAACCAGGACTAAATCAGGACTAAATCAGGACTAAACCAGGTCTAAACCAGGACTAAACCAGGACTACACTCCAGGACTAACCACAGGACTAAACCAGGTCTAAACCAGGACTAAACCAGGACTAAACCCAGGACTAAATCAGGACTAAACCAGGACTAAACCAGGACTAAACCAGGACTAAACCAGGACTAAATAAGGACTAAACCAGGTCTAAACCAGGACTAAACCAGGTCTAAACCAGGACTAAACCAGGACTAAATCAGGACTAAATCAGGACTAAACCAGGACTAAACCAGGACTAAACCAGGACTAAACCAGGACTAAATCAGGACTAAAATCAGGACTAAACCGGACTAAACCAGGACTAAACCAGGACTAAATCAGGACTAAACCAGGACTAAACCAGGACTAAACCAGGACTAAATCAGGACTAAATCAGGACTAAACCAGGACTAAACCAGGACTAAACCAGGACTAAACCAGGACTAAACCAGGACTAAACCAGGACTAAACCAGGACTAAACCAGAACTAAACCAGGTCTAAACCAGGACTAAACCAGGACTAAACCAGGACTAAACCAGGACTAAACCAGGACTAAACCAGGACTAAACCAGGACTAAACCAGGACTAAATAAGGACTAAACCAGGACTAAATCAGGACTAAACCAGGACTAAACCAGGACTAAACCAGGACTAAACCAGGACTAAACCAGGACTAAACCAGGACTAAACCAGGACTAAACCAGGACTAAACCAGAACTAAACCAGGTCTAAACCAGAACTAAACCAGGTCTAAACCAGGACTAAACCAGGACTAAACCAGGTCTAAACCAAATTCTCTGGCAGAAGGAGGGAGTTAAACCTGTTTCTTTCCAGGACGTGTTTGGTGAGTTTCTTTTATCAGATAAAAGACGTGAGCTGTGATTTTTTACTTTCGCTCTTTAGTTTTCTTTCTGGGAGGTTGAGTTTATTACATTTACTCATTATTTTTAAAGCTGTTTTTCTTTAGTCCAGGTCAGAGTCACGAGAGCCGTCGCTTCACGGAGCTGCACAAACTTCACCGACAGAAAGTTAAAAATCAAACCAAACGTCACTGATCAGAAACAGAAGCAGAACAAACAGGAGACAGACTCGTGGATGTGAGACTTTTACCTCGGAGCTTCTCTCGTGATTAAAGGATTTTCTGCAGCTGTTTTCTCGTCTGGCGCCTCCTGGAGTCCTGCCGCGGCGTAACACTCACAACGAGAAACTGTGTAATAATGAATCTTTAAATAAACTCCACAAATCTCCACCTCTGACGTCACTTTTGCTCCGCCTCCTCCGGCTCCTCCCTGTGTCGCTCCGCCTCCTCCGGCTCCTCCCCGTGTCGCTCCGCCTCCTCCGGCTCCTCCCCGTGTCGCTCCGCCTCCTCCGGCTCCCCGTGTCGCTCCGCCTCCTCCGGCTCCTCCCCCGTGTCGCTCCGCCTCCTCCGGCTCCTCCCCGTGTCGCTCCGCCTCCTCCGGCTCCTCCCCGTGTCGCTCCGCCTCCTCCGGCTCCTCCCCGTGTCGCTCCGCCTCCTCCGGCTCCTCCCCGTGTCGCTCCGCCTCCTCCGGCTCCTCCCCGTGTCGCTCCGTCGACGGGTCCTCCCCGTGTCGTCGTGTTTCCTCCCCGTGTCGTGGCCTCCTCCGTTCCCTGATCGCTCACCGACCTTTAATCGGGCTGTCGACGGACACGATATGTTTTAATTCGTTTACCGACTGATCATTTTTTTTCTTTACACTAAAGTTTAATAAAAGTCGAGGCAAAATCGTCATATTTTTGTTTATGAGTCGAACTGTCGAATAAAACTGTGATAAAATCAACAACAACGTGACTTTTTGAAGCTGTTTTTTAACTTTAGATTTTTACCGTCAGTGTCTGAAGATCTGAGACGAGACGAGACGAGACGAGACGAGACGAGCTGCTTCGACATTTCTGTGATTTTCCGATTTCAAAAAGTGAGAAAATGACTTTGAAGCATAAACTCGGTTTAACTCAATGAAGCTGCTGTGATTTTATGAAATGAAAGTTTCAAATATGAATCATCATTTTATAAAGAGACAGAGACAGAAACTTATAATTCAATTCTCTTTTATTTAAAGTGCGACACAAACGTCCTGACGTCTCTAAAGTCACATTTACAACAGTTTCAACAGAAAAGACTCACATGTTTCTCACATGTTTCTCACATGTTTCTCACATGTTTCTTTCTGGGCTGGAGCCACATGTTTCCACAGCCAGGCCTTTCCACGGGGAGCCAAACCAGAGCCAGGCCTTTCCACGGGGCCCCTGAGGGACGAGGACAGACAAAAGTCTGACAAAAGTCTGACAAAAGTCCGACAAAAGTCCGACTCGTGGCAGCTGCAGTTTCACTTTTAAAACTGATTCTCTTTGTTCTTCTTAAACTGGAGCATGTTTCAGTTTGTGTGGAGAGTAAAACTTTAAAAGTTTAAATAAAACCCTCCCCAGGCTCAGGGGAGGCGCTGGTTTCATCCTTGAACCTCACGATGTTACATCACACAGACTTTTATCACATTTAAACCATGTTTAAAGTTATTACCTCATAAAATCAAACTGATGCAGTAAAGACTTTTTCACTTTTCTGATCAGACTTTGGTCTTTTGTTCTTATTTTCTGCATTTTTGAAACAAACACTGAAATATTCTCCAGATTTTCCCTGAACAGCTCCAGCCACAGAGTCAGAAACTGAAAATGGAGCGAAAGAGAAGAACAGAATAAAGAACAGAATAAAGAACAGAATAAAGAACAGAATAAAGAACAGAATAAAGTACAGAATAAAGAACAGAATAAAGAACAGAATAAAGAACAGAATAAAGAACAGAATAAAGAACAGAATAAAGAACAGAATAAAGAACAGAATAAAGAACAGAATAAAGAACAGAATAAAGAACAGAATAAAGAACAGAATAAAGAACAGAATAAAGAACAGAATAAAGAACAGAATAAAGAACAGAATAAAGTACAGAATAAAGAACAGAATAAAGAACAGAATAAAGTACAGAATAAAGAACAGAATAAAGAACAGAATAAAGAACAGAATAAAGAACAGAATAAAGAACAGAATAAAGAACAGAATAAAGAACAGAATAAAGAACAGAATAAAGAACAGAATAAAGAACAGAATAAAGAACAGAATAAAGAACAGAATAAAGAACAGAATAAAGAACAGAATAAAACAGAACAGAATAAAGAACAGAATAAAGAATACAGAATAAAGAACAGAATAAAACAGAATAAAGAACAGAATAAAGTAAAGAACAGAAAGAAAAAGAACAGAATAAAGAAATAAAGAATAAAGAACAAAGAACAGAATATCGTCTAAAATCGACTAAATTCTGCACGAACCACAGAAACAAACCAAACGGCAGCGTAATAATGTTTTAAATAACGGAACATTTTTGAGCTTTTGTCTGTCCCACGTTTGTGCTGCGGCTGATGCTAACGCTGATGCTAACGCTGATGCTAACGCTAACGCCGCGCCCGGCTCGCTCCGCGCTCACAGCCACAGACACATGTAGTTGCATATTGTTACAGTGAAAAACGTCACACTGACAGTTTGAACCACGTGGACAGACTGAGCACGACTAACTGCAGCTAAAATGAGACGTCAAAGCAGAACCGCCGCACGAGGCCGAGCGGACAACGACACCGAGAGGTATTTATTTAAAGTGAAAGTAAACCGCCGCATGCTCTGACTATCTCCACCTGGTTCTTCTAAAAGGAACTGAAACATCGTATTATCCAAGTACATGCAGTGAGTGTGTCTCCATTTACACGTCCGACTTTCGCTCAACCGACGTCACTTTACGCCGATTTTCGTAGAAGTTCTTCGTAGAGACAATGTTTAAAATGGTAAAACAGGCCTGGATCTGTTTAAGTGCATATGACACGTTTTCATGCTTTTCTGACTTGATTTTGTGCTAGTTTTGCATCAGTTACGTGGTATTTTGTGGAAAAGAAAAGTAAAAATACAGGAAGATGTAAAACAGACTCTACCTACGTCATCAACGTGGCTAATTCTGCACAAAATTCACATCAAACGAGGCGTTTTTCTGGCAGTTTAAACCTAAATTTAACAAAATAAAGATGTTCTTATCAGTGTAGTTAATAGATAGTTTTAGTATCATAATAATTGTGGACTTTAGACCCGTTTTGGCCATTTTTAACGTAACGGTTGCCAGATAAAATTTACAGACTGACCTCTGCGTATGTCATGTCCAACCAGGAAGTAAAATTATAAACTTCACCAAAATTTAAAATGTACAAAAAGCAGGACAGTGTTTAAGTCAAATCTTAAACACGACGTGTCACATGCACTTTAAGGTTTCACTCTGTGTCGTTCCAGATAAAGAGAAGAAGATTATCACTGAACAGGTTTATTATATCATGACCTTTGACCTCTGACCTCTACGAAGAAAATCCAAGAACTTCACTTTAACCGTTTAAGTGCGGAGCCTCTGAGGTGAAACTGCCGGTGTCCTGTCCCGTCTGTGTCCTGTCCCGTCTGTGTCCTGACCCGTCTGTGTCCTGACCCGTCTGTGTCCTGTCCCGTCTGTGTCCTGTCCCGTCTGTGTCCCCCGTCTGTGTCCTGTCCTGTCCCGTCTGCCCCTGTCTGTGTCCCCGTCTGTGTCCCGTCTGTGTCCTGTCTGTGTCCTGACCCGTCTGTGTCCTGTCCCGTCTGTCCCTGTCCCGTCTGTGTCCTGTCCGTCTGTGTCCCGTCTGTGTCCTGACCCGTCTGTGTCCTGACCCTGTGTCCTGTCTGTGTCCTGTCCCGTCTGTGTCCTGTCTGTGTCCTGACCCGTCTGTGTCCTGTCCTGTCCCGTCTGTGTCCTGTCCCGTCTGTGTCCTGTCCCGTCTGTGTCCCCGTCTGTGTCCTGTCCCGTCTGCGTCCCTGTCCCGTCTGTGTCCTGACCCGTCTGTCTGCCCGTCTGCGTCCTGTCCCGTCTGTCCTGTCCCGTGACCCGTCTGTGTCCTGTCCCGTCTGTGTCCTGACCCGTCTGTGTCCTGACCCGTCCTGACCCGTCTGCGTCCTGTCCCGTCTGTGTCCTGACCCGTCTGTGTCCTGTCCCGTCTGTGTCCTGACCCGTCTGTGTCCTGTCCCGTCTGTGTCCTGTCCCGTCTGTGTCCTGACCCGTCTGTGTCCTGTCCCGTCTGTGTCCTGTCCCGTCTGTGTCCCTGTCCCGTCTGTGTCCTGACCCGTCTGTGTCCTGTCTGTGTTGGACCGCCATCTTTGTTCTGATCATGTGATTTCTCTGATTGGCTAATCCACTTGTCAATCAAACTTATCGGAACTTATAAAAACGAGGTCCCGGCCGAGACTCGTGAGGGCTGCGGGACTGTGTTCGTTTGTTCAGTGTTTTTGACGTCGTTTTGGAGTCTGGATCCTGTCGTTAAAACATCGAACACAAATCTGATCACAGTCACAGCTCGTCTCAATAATGAGATATTTTTCTTAAATCGTTGAGTCCTGTCGCCTTGTCTGGTCCAGGACTCCCAGGAGGGTCTGGGACTCTCAGTGTCGGGTCCCGGTGTCCTGTCCTCTCAGGCGGGTCAGGACTCTCAGGAGGGTCCGGGACTCTCAGGAGGGTCCAGGACTCCCCCGGCAGGTCAGGACTCTCAGGCGGGTCGAGGACTCTCAGGCCCGTCTGGTCGGGACTCTCAGGAGGGTCCGGGACTCTCAGGAGGGTCAGGGACTGTCAGGAGGGTCCGGGACTCCCAGGCGGGTCCGGGACTCTTTGACGAGGGGAGTCCGGGACTCTCAGGCGGGTCCGGGACTCTCAGGCGGGTCCGGGACTCTAACGAGGGTCCGGGACTCTCAGGAGGGTCCGGGACTCTCAGGTGGGTCGGGACTCTCAGGTGGGTCGGGACTCTCAGGCGGGTCAGGACTCTCAGGAGGGTCGGGGACTCTCAGGAGGGTCAGGACTCTCAGGTGGGTCGGGGGTGGGGGCAGGTGGGTCAGGACTCTCAGGCGGGTCTGGGACTCTCAGGAGGGTCAGGACTCTCAGGCGGGTCTGGGACTCTCAGGAGGGTCAGGACTCTCAGGAGGTTCAGGGACTCTCAGGAGGATCGGGGACTCTCAGGCGGGTCAGGACTCCCGGGCGGGTCGGGGACTCTCAGGCTGTAGTTTCACACTGTCAGTTTGCTCCGCTCTCACGTACATTTCTCTTTTAGTCTTCACCTTCACTTCTCTCATAAATGCATCTACCTCAGATGAACTATGTCCTACTTCTGACTCGACTAAAGCTCAGGCAGAGCCGCTAACGTGAGGTCCACGTGGGGATCGATGAGTTTTACTGGATACAAATCTTACAAATAATACATTTTTGACATATTCATAACCAGCATTTTCAAACACACAAAGTAACAAGAAAGAAACTGTCGCTAAGTTTCAGGTCAAAACAATGCTGTGCTTTAGTTAGTTTTTTTTTGTTTTTTTTTTTTTTTTTTTGAATCTCAGATGCAACACTTTTCAGTAGCACCTGCACCTGTCCACCAGCAGGCGGCGCACGCAGACATGAGCCGTGTCTCTGTAAAGACACTGTGCAAATACTCAGCTTTAAACAGCAGTGGTGCAGTCTCTCCGTCTCTGCACATTTGTAAAAACGACTGGAATATTCAAGTTTAGTGCAAACAATTTAGATCAACAAGAAAAGACAGACATCAGACTTTTGGTTTGAATCTTGTAACTGCGGCCGGGACATTTCAGAATTATTTTTATAGGATGAAACCTTGTCTTTAGTACAAATTGTCTAAGGCAAGTAATTAATGAAGCAAATACAAGATTAACAGTCTAAAGGGCGACGCTGTTCGTTTTAGATTTGGGGATTTTAAAGCAACACCACAAAACCTGATTATGTTTGTAGGACATAGAGTCTGTGATCGACGGGTCTTTACAGTGTGTTTTCTGAGTGTTTGTTTCCAGACCTCGAGTGGCTCAAGTGAAACGAGTCACTTTTAGAACATTGTGTCTGTTTGACGGTTTCTTTCGTTGCATAATTCTCGTGCAGATTTCAGAGAAGGGCTGATGTGAAGTTGTGTAGTGCTGCTTCAGTGATTCTCAGACTTTGTCTTAAAAGCTTCAGTGGGAGATTGTGGGACTTTTAGCTTCGATGGGAAACAGCCACAAGTTCTTAGCACCAATGATCATGATAAACACTCACACGTCTGGACTTTATCTGAGACGTCACGACCCAAACTCAAAGTGCTGTCCTCTACACGCTTCTTATGAAAATAGATTTAGTTGTTACCCGCAAGAAACGCTTCCACTTCCAGTCATAAAGTGCAACATGCGACAGATCGAGACATGTAAACAGACTGGTTCAAAAGAAACGACTCAACGTCGACTTTTCACTTTTCTGAAAAATATTATTGTTCACAGAAAATCACCAGAGCCCAGGATCCAGACACATGGAGGAAAGTGAAGAGTCGTCTTGTTCTAAAGAGTGTTCTATAAAGAGTGTCCTGTAGAGTGTCCTGTAGAGAGTGTCCTGTAGAGAGTGTTCTGTAGAGAGTGTCCTGTAGAGAGTGTGTCCTGTAGAGTGTGTCCTGTAGAGTGTCCTGTAGAGTGTTCTGTAGAGTGTGTCCTGTAGAGAGTGTTCTGTAGAGTGTCCTGTAGAGTGTTCTGTAGAGAGTGTCCTGTAGAGAGTGTTCTATAGAGAGTGTCCTGTAGAGTGTCCTGTAGAGTGTCCTGTAGAGAGTGTTCTGTAGAGAGTGTTCTGTAGAGAGTGTTCTGTAGAGTGTTCTGTAGAGAGTGTTCTGTAGAGAGTGTCCTGTAGAGAGTGTCCTGTAGAGAGTGTCCTGTAGAGAGTGTTCTATAGAGAGTGTTCTATAGAGAGTGTCCTGTAGAGAGTGTTCTGTAGAGAGTGTTCTGTAGAGAGTGTTCTGTATAGAGTGTTCTGTAGAGAGTGTCCTGTAGAGAGTGTTCTGTAGAGTGTCCTGTAGAGAGTGTTCTGTAGAGAGTGTTCTATAGAGAGTGTTCTATAGAGAGTGTCCTGTAGAGAGTGTCCTGTAGAGAGTGTTCTGTAGAGAGTGTGTTCTGTAGAGTGTGTAGAGTGTTCTGTAGAGAGTGTCCTGTAGAGAGAGTGTAGAGAGTGTCTGTAGAGAGTGTTGTAGAGAGTGTTCTGTAGAGAGTGTTCTGTAGAGAGTGTCCTGTAGAGAGTGTTCTGTAGAGAGTGTTCTATAGAGAGTGTCCTGTAGAGAGTGTTCTGTAGAGAGAGTGTGTTCTGTAGAGAGAGTGTTCTGTAGAGAGAGTGTCCTGTAGAGAGTGTAGAGTGTCTGTAGAGAGTGTCCTGTAGAGTAGTGTCCTGTAGAGAGTGTTGTAGTAGAGAGTGTTCTATAGAGAGAGTGTTCTGTAGAGTGTCCTGTAGAGAGTGTTCTGTAGAGAGTGTTCTGTAGAGAGTGTTCTGTAGAGAGTGTTCTGTAGAGAGTGTCCTGTAGAGAGTGTTCTGTAGAGACTGTTCTATAGAGAGTGTCCTGTAGAGAGTGTTCTATAGAGAGTGTTCTGTGGAGTGTTCTGTAGTGTTCTGTAGAGTGTTTTATGGAGTGTTCTGTATATAGTGTTCTGTAAAGTGTTCTGTAGAGAGTGTTCTGTGGAGTGTTCTGTAGAGTGTTTTATAGAGTGTCCTGAAGAGAGTGTTTGGATTTTCACTGAACGTGGAGTGATTTTCGACACACTGTGTGTCTTTGTTCTGACGGCTCACTCCTCGGCTCTAAATGAGCCACACTCTGGTTCACTCTGTGTGATTCTTCAGGTCTGTGCCACAGAACAAGAAAAAATCGGTTCTGTAACTGAACAAAATCCTTTTCCAGAAGTCCTGCCGTCGAAGGTCAAAGGTCAGAGGTCAAAGGTCAGAGGTCAGTCCTGGACTCTCATGTTTCTGTGTAAAGTTGGTTCTGAGTTTATGACTGGAACAGAAGCTCTTTAAAGGCACTTTCTGTATTTCACAGAGAATCTGCAAAATATTACCTCACGTTTGACTCCAAATGTAACAAATCCTCTTTTTCTCCTCCAACGGAAAAACTGAACTGAACTATTTCTCTGAAGAGGTGAAGTATTTTAGGTTTGAAAGTAACAAAATATAAAATGTAACACTAAAGCTAATGTAGAAAACAGAGACGAGCGGCCGGACGTCTGGACACGAGCTCTGACGTAACGTTTTCTACTTTTTACATTTTATATACAGACGGAAGACATCAAATATATGAAGTCAGACGGAAATATGGAGCAAAAATGGAAAAGTTTAATAAATCAGTGAAATATTTTTTATATTTTAGATTCAGAGTCAAATTTTTTAAAATATATAACATTTTTTTGTGTAATTTTGAGTTTATTTTCCACACGTGTCGTTCATAGTTTTGATGCTTCGTTGAGGATCTACAGTGTGAATAATCATGGAGATAAGAACAAAAATGTGAACCGTGTGTCCAGACGTTTGACCGCTCGTGTTTGATGCTACTATCGAAACCTTGTTGAGATGTTCTCCTCTAGGATCAGTCAGTTAAAGTGCTCGTCGGTCACAGGTTTGGCGTCCCTCACATGCAGGTAGAGCAGTGTCCGTCCTGAGCCGAGGTTCCCTGAAGAGGCCACTGAGCTCGAGCTTTGTGTTTGGACTGAAATGACCTTTAACCTTTCCATTTGTCCTCGTGTCCACCTCAAAACGTGCTGATAATTTAGGATTATTAAAGAGGATCTCCAATGAAACAGTTTGGATGCCGTTTTGGACGCTGCGGCTCCAGAACTCGACAGGATGGACGTTTTTGTTTAAGCCGATTTTGATCCTCTTCTCAGCGTATTCGACCTGAAAATCGATCTGAAACATCAAAGTTTTGCTCAAAATCCCAAACAGATTCATCTTCTGGTGTCACTATTATTAAGCAGAGACTTGAGAAGGTTCTGAACTCCACCTGTCGAGTATTTGTGAAGTTGTACTTTCCAATTGTGGCGAAATAGACGAGCGAGACCTTTGAACGATAAAACTCAGGACTGCACAATATAAAGAACAAAAACTTCAATTTTGCTTCATTATTTTTGTTATGACAGTGTAAAAAAGGAGATATTTTTGTCATGATTTCTCTTACGGTCCTGGTTTACGCTGGTTTTGGTCGTGTTAAACTTTTATTTTGACCTGTAAATTGGACACTTTACATTTGAGTTTTACTTTAACCCGACTCACATGTTCGTAGTTGTTGGATATTCTTGTTTTTTTCTCATATTGTGCAGCTCTAGTAAAACTTTCAGCTCGTTCCACATTTGGTTCGTGTTTGACTCGTTTTGTGCTGGTGACCTTGGCTGGAGATTGTTGTCTGTCTGAGTGGGGCTGGGGTCCTGAAGGGTCTCAGTGGGGTCGGGCTTATCTGGGGTCGTGGTTGGGGTCTTCACTCGGATCGTCTCTGAGGTCGTGGCTGGTGTCTTGGCTGGGGGCTGGGGTCTTCTCTGGGGTCTCAGGTCTTCTCTGGGATCATGACTGGGGTCTTCTTCTCCTCCAGGGTCTTCTCCAGGGGTCTTAGCTGGGCGGGGCTGAGGGCGGGACAGGGCTGAGGTCGGGTCAGGGGTGGGGTCGGCCTGAGGGTTCCAGGTCCGGGGTCTCCTCCGGGGTCTTAGCTGGGCGGCGGGCTCCGGGGGGTCTGGGGTCTCCCGGGTCTTAGCTGGGCGGCGGGCTGAGGGTGGGTCAGGATGGGGTCTTCTTTGGGGTCTCCTCCGGGGTCTTAGCTGGGCGGCGGGCTCAGGGGGTGAGGGGGTCTCCTGCGGGGTCTTAGCTGGGCGGCGGGCTGAGGGCGGGTCAGGATGGGGTCTCCTCCGGGTCTTAGCTGGGCGGCGGGCTGAGGGCGGGTCAGGATGGGGTCTCCTGCGGGGTCTCCTCCGGGTCTTAGCTGGGCGGAGGGCGGGTCAGGGGGTGAGGGGTCTTAGCTGGGCGGGGGGCTCCTCCGGTCAGGATCTTAGCCTCCGGGTCTTAGGGGCGGCGGGCTGAGGGCGGGTCAGGATGGGGTCTCCGGGGTCTCCGGGGTCTTAGCTGGGCGGCGGGCTCAGGGCGGGCCAGGACAGGGTCACATTCAGCTGCTGGTTGTGCTGGATGAGTGAGGTGTGCCGGTAGTGCAGGACCAGCTCTCTGAGGGAGGGGAACATGTTGAAGGGCTCAGCGAAGCCGAAGCCGCTGGACGTCCTGTAGATGACACAGTGCTTCACGGCGCCGTCCGCTCTGCAGCAGAGAACAAAAACATTCAAGACTTCTAACGTAAAAACACAAACACAGCACGTACGAAGCAGGTGAAGTGTCTTGCTTAAGGACACAACAACCACACCTGCTCCATCACTGAGCAGACTGAAATATTTGATTCTGTTCTGTGCTCGTTTCTCATTTCTGCTCCACATAAATGACTCACACGACGGAGCAGGCGTAGGATCCCTTTTGGCTCTGGCTGTCCCGGATGAGGAAGGTCCCGTCGCGTTTCCCTCTCAGCAGCTCCTCGGCCTCTTTCCTCCTCATGGCGCCCACGTACCAGCTGCTCTCCTCTGGGTCCGGCTCGTCTGCCAGCGTGTACGGGCTGAGGGAGGACAGGCTTTTGAGACACATACACCCTCGTGCGACAAACAAAACATAAACCTACGATAAACTGCTGAAGTTCAGAGGTTTGTTCGAGCTTTTCTGGTTCTAGACCGGCTCAGCTCGGTGTGGGACGGTTTGGAGCCAGTTTCGAGATGCTCCAGGTCCTTGGAACTGTCCTCGTGCTACTTCTACATCTGACACACAAAAAACTACTGCTGTGTTATTAATTAAACTCAAACAGAACCTTTGTTGTAGTTTTAATCGTGAGGCTGATATCAGTAATTCACTAAAATCGTTGAGTCATTTTGAGTTCCTGGCTCTGGGAAACATGGGTAACGCCGGGTTTTAGACCTAATGCGATTTGGGATCTCCCTAAAGTAATCCAAGCTCATCAAAAACTGTTCTGTTACTCGATCCTGGACACACTGCAGACACATGGAGACTATTTTTACGGAGGACACGGCAGCAGCCTGAGTGCTGATGAGATGAGAACTTCTCTG
>JAIEZT010000007.1:33385342-33467842 GCA_019594935.1 Periophthalmus modestus | reverse complement strand
GAGTATAAGTCACTCTGGAGTATAAGTCACTCTGGAGTATAAGTCTCTCTGGAGTATAAGTCTCTCTGGAGTATAAGTCTCACTGGAGTAAAGTCTCTCTGGAGTATAAGTCACTCTGGAGTATAAGTCACTCTGGAGTATAAGTCACTCTGGAGTATAAGTCACTCTGGAGTATAAGTCACTCTGGAGTATAAGTCACTCTGGAGTATAAGTCTCTCTGGAGTATAAGTCTCTGTGGAGTATAAGTCACTCTGGAGTATAAGTCACTCTGGAGTATAAGTCTCTCTGGAGTATAAGTCACTCTGGAGTATAAGTCACTCTGGAGTATAAGTCTCTCTGGAGTATAAGTCACTCTGGAGTATAAGTCACTCTGGAGTATAAGTCTCTCTGGAGTATAAGTCTCTCTGGAGTATAAGTCTCACTGGAGTATAAGTCTCTCTGGAGTATAAGTCACTCTGGAGTATAAGTCACTCTGGAGTATAAGTCACTCTGGAGTATAAGTCACTCTGGAGTATAAGTCACTCTCTGGAGTATAAGTCTCTGGGAGTATAAGTCACTCTGGAGTATAAGTCTCTGTGGAGTATAAGTCACTCTGGAGTATAAGTCACTCTGGAGTATAAGTCTCTCTGGAGTATAAGTCACTCTGGAGTATAAGTCACTCTGGAGTATAAGTCTCTGGAGTATAAGTCACTCTGGAGTATAAGTCACTCTGGAGTATAAGTCACTCTGGAGTATAAGTCTCACCATAATAATGAAGAAAAAAACACATATTTCACATATAAGTCGCACATCCAGACGAACTATGAAAAAAACAGCGTGACTTTTAGTCCGGAAAATACGGATTAAAAAGAACTCTATATTAAATAGAGTTGTCGACGGAAGTCGACGTCAGCACAAGTCTCTGAGAATTATGAAAAGTGCTTATAAACTCATTGTGCTGAGTAATTAGGATGTTCTGAATGCATAAGGTTAGGGAGGAGTGACTGTTTAAAATAAACTAGTTGTATTTTTCAGGAGGGTAAAAACGAGGCAAAGTGTCTTTAAAGATCCTCACAGCAGATACTGGTCCCTGATTTTCCTGAGCTGGACCAGGTCCGGTCTGAGGCTGTTCATTTTTTGGTCGACCTCTGAATACGCCCGAGCTTTTGTCTGGAGCTCGTCCTCCAGTCGCTTCTTACTGCTGTGGATCTCCTCCACCTTCAGCTGCAGGCCCTCCGAGTCGCTCTGGACCCTGGAACACAAACACAAGTGCAGTTTGTGCGATATATCCCGAAAATATCAACATCGTGACGCAATGATCGATATCATAAGAACATACACTTCTCTGTTTCACTAAAGTGTGCTGTTTTTGGAGGTTTAAAAGGACTAAAGGCTGATTTTATCCATGATTTTTCTCATGAAGTCCTACATGAGTCTTGGTTTTTTGTTTCTGAAGTTTTTATTTTGACATTTTCTGCATTTTTTTTGCTTTAATGAAGTCTGCGTAATCCCTCGTCCAGGTCTGATCCAGGGCAAAAGACAAAGTTTAAATCTGTCAACTGGACTAAAGGTCGTTGGCTGCTCATCCAAGCCGTGGCTTGGATGAGCAGCCAAACATCTTCACTCCTACAACGGAAAACAGTTCTAAAATATTCCAGCTCGTTCGGTACTTTCCGCCCCTCCAGACCCGGGTCCAGATGGTGCGTTGCGCTCACCTCTCTGCGCTGCTCAGCGACAGAAACATGTCGATATATTCTTTGCTGTAGCGCTCGTGGGTCTCGCACTCCTCCTCAAAGATCCGAATGATTTCACTGAACGCCTCGATGGCCGTCCTCTTACTCTGCAGCTCCTGGAACATCCACACAGAGTTATCCACATGGTGACCAGAGATGGAGATAGACTCAGATGTTCTTTTTGTCAGGCCTGATGTTCATAAGATTAAAATTGTTGAGAAGATTGTTTAGAATCCAGAGAAGCCGATGGCTGATGAGCTCTGTCGATGTTTTTCAGCCGATGTGTAAAGTCAATTTTCCCCGAATGATTTCATTTTTATGTATTTCAATTATATCACTTTTTCAATAGTCCAAAGATAACTTTTTGTGCAACATCGCCTGGCAACCGCACTGTTAGCGTCACTACTTCCTGCTCAGTTTTATTTCTGTGGAGTTTTGGCCAAGTCTCACTAAAATGTATAAATATTTTTAGATAAGACAGTGAACATAAGGCCGTGTTACCTGAGACGTCTCTGTGCTCGCCGTTACCTGAGACATTTGTGCTTGCTGTTTCCTGAGATTGAACTCCTCAGGGTGTTACCTGAGACGTCTGGTTGAACTCCTCAGGGTGTTACCTGAGACATCTGGTTGAACTCCTCGGTGTGTTACCTGAGACGTCTGGTTGAACTCCTCAGCGTGTTACCTGAGACGTCTGGTTGAACTCCTCAGGGTGTTACCTGAGACATCTGGTTGAACTCCTCAGGGTGTTACATGTTTGTTCTCACTCCTCGGTGTCTTACCTGAGACGTCTGGTTGAACTCCTCGGTGTCTTACCTGAGACGTCTGGTTGAACTCCTCAGGGTGTTACCTGAGTCGTCTGGTTGAACTCTTTGGTGTGTTACCTGAGACGTCTGGTTGAACTCTCAGGGTGTTACATGTTTGTTTTCACTCCTCGGTGTCTTACCTGAGACGTCTGGTTGAACTCCTTGAGCAGGTTGTCGTACTCTTTGCTCTTCTGTTGGTATCGATCCTGAAACATTCGCAGCTGTTCTCCAACTTCATTTATGTCGACCTCCATCAGAACCTGCAGAGCAAAACATGGACCATTCACCAAGAGCTCAGTTCCTCAAACATCTCCTCCTCAAACATCTCCTCCATCAGAACCTCCTCAAACATCTCCTTCACCAAACATCTCCTCCTCAAACATCTCCTCCTCAAACATCTCCTCCTCAAACATCTTCTCCTCAAACATCTCCTCCTCAAACATCTCCTCCTCAAACATCTCCTCCTCAAACATCTCCTCCTCAAACATCTCCTCCTCAAACATCTCTCCTCAAACATCTCCTCCTCAGGTAAAACATCTCCTCTGCTCAAAACTCTGCTCCTCCTCAGTTCAAACTCTGCTCCTCCTTTGTTTCCTACGTAGTCCAGTCACAGCTAAACTAATTTATCCCACTGACACAATAAATCAAGAACAGACTGAGAGAGCAGAGCAGAATGAATGACTTCAGTCGTTTAGTTTGCGTCTATAATGAGCCAGAGTTATTAATCTAACCTTTTATGGCTAAAATTTAACCAACAATGTCCCAGTTGTGCAAAGAAACAGTCAGAACGATAAATACTGACACCAAAATATAGATTGTTCCATCTTTAATTTAAGAATTTAAGATATTTTTTAAAGAATCCCACACAGCTCATATCTGCAGTAGAACGTCTAAACTGCAGGTACAAGATTTTTCTGTAGAACTGGGTGGTTGTACTTTTGACCCCCACTCCCCCGACTGCCCTCTGACCCTGGTGCAATCTGACCCCTCCTGACCCCACACCTTCACACCCTCGTGACCTCTGACCCCTCGGCCTTCTGACCAAATCCTCAGCTTAAACACGGCGACTCGTCTAAGTGACCGGACCAGCGCGAACCATGTGGAAAGTTATTTATAACTTCATGAGCTGGGAAAAAGTTTATGATCTGAAAAAAGGCAAAAATCAACATAAAATCTGATCTTTGGTGAAGGTTCGTCTCAGCTGAACACGAGCAGTTTGTGTCTGTCTCAGTCGTCCAGGTCTGATCCAGAGTAAAAGACGGAGTTTAAATCTGTCACTGGACAAATCGTTGTAGGAGTGAAGACGTTTTGCTGCTCGTCCAAGTTTCTTCTTCAGTTCTGGTCAGATTCCTGCTGGACTCTGCCTTATATCTGCCTGAAGGAGGCGCTAATGACACTGAAACTGGAAACAGCTTTTGTTTACGGTTTCGACCTAACGAACCTGTTCAATCTTTAACGACCCCTTATTGTTCTCTTTGTTCCTATTTGCTTTGGGTCTGAGAAGAGAGTGAAGTTCAGATCTGAGCCAGAGAAAAGAAATGGTTCGAGAGGAGAGTTAAAGAAGATATTTTTGTTAGGAAAGAGAATCCTTCTTTGAACAGAAATGGAGCCTTAGACGTCACCTCTCACCGATCTACACCTCCATCCTCAGACCCAAAACAAAGAGAACAATAGGAGGCTGTTAAAGGTTGAATAGGGCTGTTTAAGCTGAAACTAGAGACAATAGATGTTTTCAGTTTCAGTGTCGTTAGCGCCTCCTTCAGACAGATATAAGTCAGTGTCCAGCAGGAATCTGACCAGAACTGAAGAAGAGACTTGGACGAGCAGAGAAACGTCTTCACTCCTACAACGATTTGTCCAGAGACAGATTTAAACGTCGTCTTTTGCTGTGTCGAATCCCCGTCCAGACGTTCTAACAGCTCGTGCTTCTATGGATTTATTTATTTAAAAGGAACAACGCACATTAATAAACACCAGTAAAAAAAATACACGTGTAAATGTGAAGTCGCTGCACAACTAATTTTCATTCTCAGTCCCTCAACATCTAAAACGGGACAAGAGACAGACAACACAAACAACTCCACAGATCACAAAAAACCCACACTCCAAACGCTCTAAAGTGCTTCAGTCATTCTAATGTGCTGTAGTATTATAATAAATAAGTTAATTTAGTTTAAAGTCAGTTCAGTCACATGTGTGAGTGTCTCCTGCCTCAGAGACGAGACGCTGGAGTTTACAGAGTCTCAGGTCTGAAAACATTCACATATTTACATCTTAATGACAGTAAAAACACAGTAAAAGCTCAGATTGTGACCCACCTGCTGGTATCTGGACACAGGGTAGAGGAGCCGCGTGTCCAGTTTGGAGTTGTACTGGGCCAGGGACTTGTGGTGGTAGTAGTGGATCAGGTCCATGACGGAGGAGAAGCCCAGAGGCTCGGAGAAGCCGTATTGTCCCTCACGCTGAAAGATCTTTATGAGTCTGTTGGTTCCGTCTTTTCTGCAAACGCCAAAACACAAAGCTCCAGGATTTAGCTTCAGGTTTTACAGCTCGACTGAGTCACGTTCAGAGAAGAATTATGTTTATGTTCATTTATGTTTGAAGCAGAGACACAGATCTGAAGAAAACAAACTGTTGTATTTACCACGACTTTTTACCAGAGTCATGCTTCAGTGTCACATTTATAACACCGTCTGTCACTCACTGAGACTCAGAGAAATAAAACTAAAACACGCATCAGATCATCTTAGATCAGTGTCATAACATTTCAAACTCGATTTCGATATAAGGAACTGACTCTAGAGCGATCACGAAACCACGATGAAGAAACATGCTCCTTTTAATAATGAGGCGTCATTTTTATATATAAAATAATCCTGTTTTCTTTATGTTTTATATTTACTCTGATCAAACTCAACGTGACATTAAACCTGTTCAGGAGCAAATTTGATCTTGTTAATGTGATTTTTTGAAGTATCGATTCCTTCCTAAATGAAAATCTCGTTTCAGTTTGAGTTTTAATATCAATGTGTCTGATTTCAGATTCTGAGTCTCTGTTTGTCGCAGGCGGAGTGTGGACGTGTGTGTTCAGGTCTGTGTCTTTACCTCAGGGTGAGGGTATATTCCCCCTGAACTCCACTTGAAGCATCTCGAACGAGGAATGTGCCGTCAGGTGTGTTTCGCATGATTTCATTTACCTCGTCCCTGAAAGAAAAGTCAAAATGAGTTTTATTTAAGGACGATTATTCTGTTTTCTGATCTACGTTATAATGTTTCCTCATCTAAAACATAACACATTTGTCTTTTGTTTCATTCAAACATGTTTAACACAAAACTCCTGCATGAGTTCTTCTCTCAAACAGAAAACACTCTGTTCCACCTTGTGATGTCATCATGTGGAACAGAGCATTTTAACACTAATAATAAAGTGTGACTCAAACATGTGAGAATGAAATACAAGCTCCAGGTCTGTTTTTGAGCAGAGAACAGTGTTAGACATGGATTAAAGTTCAGATGAAAACATTTGACATAATACAGTCCGTCCGTGTCCCTCAGTCGTCCAGGCTAAAAATATAAAACCTGTCACTGGATAAAAAAGTGAAGTGAGTGAAGATGTTTAGTTGCTTCTCCAAGACACTTCTCCAGGTCAAAGTTCAAACAGTTTCTGTTTGTTGGCTCGATCTGTTGAGCTGCACAAAGTCTCACTGTGAGTCACACTTCACTCAAGCCTCTAATGAGTGATTTCACACTTTTATCATGATGTTTAAGTCTGTCTCCTGACGCCGTCCTCACAACCACATCGAAACAAAGAAAACAGTGGAGCTGCTCAGCATGCTAATAGCCAGGATGCTAATAGGTGTGAAAACACCTTTAGGGGCTTGAATGATTATTCTGACTCGGGCACAGTGCAGACTGAAGCCTAACTCCACTGCTCCTCCTGGAGGACGCCTTAGGGAGGGGCGCCCCCAGGTGGGAGCGGTGGGAGAAGGATGAGGAGCCAAACCTCGTCACTCCTACAACTGTTTGGTCTACTCGGGGCGACAGGGCCTTTTCTGTGGCAGCGCCCAAACTGTGGAACAGTCTCCCTTTGTCTGTCCGATCATCTGAGTCTCTTACTCAGTTTAAGTCTAGGCTCAAAACTCATCTTTTCTCCCTGGATTTTAATATTGTCTAGATAAAATGTCTTGGTACTTGCACTGTCATTTTATGCTCTTTTGTATAATGTAATTTTACCTCATTGTCTGATGTTTTTATGTGTTTAATTATTTTATGTGAAGCACTTTGGTCAGCTGAGGTTGTTTTTAAATGTGCTGTATAAATAACTTGAATTGAATTGAATTGGTCCAGTTGACAGATTTTATGTTTGTTTTGCTATAATACAGGACTTAAAAAAAATAAGTTGATAAAATACAAAAAAGTGATAGAGACGCACCTGGAGATGTTGCCCCAGTACCAGTCGGCCTCGGACAGCTCAGACTCACACGTGCAAACGTGACACGCTGCCAGAGCTTTGGGGGTTTCACCGAGAGGGAAATCTGAAACCATCAATAAAAAACAAGTCACAAAAATACAAACTGTCACAGAGTTGACACAATACAAACATTTCACACTCGATTTTGATACTAAGGAAAACTCAATACTCCCATCAGCACTGACTGTGATACTGTGATGATAAAAACACTCAGACAGAATGTCATTATCAGCCTTAAACCACAGCACTGTTCTCTTCATGTGTTGTATCTACGTCAGTGTCCAGCAGGTCCACACTGGTCCTGGGTTTATACTGGTCTGTGAGTCTGATATTTGTTCTGATACACCTCAGGATCATTCTAAATTAAATCTGTCTTTATACCAGTAATAGTTTAAATAATTGTCTAAAATCAGCCTGCTCCGGGACCTTACCTCCGTCTTTGGCTTCTGAGGCTGTCGTGACGCCGTTTAGATGGACTGAGGAGAGGTCGGACGGAGCTGCACAGTCACTTTGGTCCATGGCTCGCTCCGAAAACTCTGCAACAACACCATAAACGTGAGCCTAGTGCAGTCGGGACACCAGCGTGAAGTCCGGACCCTCTCTCTGCTCTGTGGACCCTCTCTCTGCTCTGTGGACCCTCTCTCTGCTCTGTGGACCCTCTCTCTGCTCTGTGGACCCTCTCTCTGCTCTGTGGACCCTCTCTCTGCTCTGTGGACCCTCTCTCTGCTCTGTGGACCCTCTCTCTGCTCTGTGGACCCTCTCTCTGCTCTGTGGACCCTCTCTCTGCTCTCTGGGACCCTCTCTCTGCTCTGTGGACCCTCTCTCTCTGCTCTGCTCTGTGGACCCTCTCCCTGCTCTGTGGACCCTCTCTCTCTCTGCTCTGTGGACCCTCTCTCTGCTCCGTGGACCCTCTCTCTGCTCTCTGGACCCTCTCTCTGCTCTGTGGACCCTCTCTCTGCTCTGTGGACGCTCTGGAGGAACACCTCTTTGTGCAGCATGTGGCCGTGTCCGGACCAGCCCGCTGACAGGTGGCACAGTCTGGGTGCCTAAAATACCGGGAGGGGTTCAGCTCTGCACCCGTGAGCCGCCCCGACCTCGCCTCGCCTCAACACAAAACAACAGCTGTGTGAGGAGCTGTGAGGAGCTGTGTGAGGAGCTGTGAGGAGCTGTGTGAGGAGCTGTGTGAGGAGCTGTGTGAGGAGCTGTGTGAGGAGCTGTGTGAGGAGACTCTGCTCTGTGGAGCTGTGTGAGCTCTGTGAGGAGGTCTCTCTGCTGTGAGGAGCTGTGAGGAGCTGTGAGGAGCTGTGAGGAGCTGTGTGAGGAGCTGTGAGGAGCTGTGTGAGGAGCTGTGTGAGGAGCTGTGAGGAGCCGTGAGCAGCCGTGAGGAGCTCTGTGTGAGGAGCCGTGAGGAGCCGTGAGGAGCTGTGTGAGGAGCTGTGAGGAGCTGTGTGAGGAGCTGTGTGAGGAGCTGTGAGGAGCTGTGAGGAGCTGTGTGAGGAGCTGTGAGGAGCTGTGAGGAGCTGTGAGGAGCCGTGAGGAGCTGTGAGGAGCCGTGAGGAGCTGTGAGGAGCTGTGAGGAGCTGTGAGGAGCTGTGAGGAGCCGTGAGGAGCCGTGAGGAGCTGTGAGGAGCTGTGAGGAGCTGTGTGAGAAGCTGTGTGGAGCTGTGAGGAGCCGTGTGAGGAGCCGTGCGGAGCCGTGAGGAGCCGTGAGGAGCTGTGAGGAGCTGTGTGAGGAGCTGTGAGGAGCTGTGAGGAGCTGTGAGGAGGTGTGAGGAGCTGTGAGGAGCTGTGAGGAGGTGTGAGGAGCCGTGAGGAGCTGTGAGAGAGCTGTGAGCAGCTGCGTGAGGAGCTGAGAGGAGCTGTGAGGAGCTGTGAGGAGGTGTGAGGAGTCGTGTGAGGAGGTGTGAGGAGCTTGAGCCCGGGACCTGCTCGTCTCCTGCTCTATTAACACAGCTTTAACTGTGAAGGTGCAAACCTGCCAGACTAACGACAGATGATGTCATCAACATTCACTGGGGGTGTGATGCTAACTGGAGGCACTGCTCTGTCTGAAACTCTGTTAGACTTTGATTTGAGTTTTAAAACAATCTGACCAACAAAGAAATTGACAAGGATGAGCTGATTTGTGCTGTTAACCAAGTCTCTCAAATAACAGTACAGTGGCAAGCTAGCTAGCATTAGCATTAGCATTAGCATTAGCATTAGCCCACAGTTTTTCAGGTTTCTGTGTAAAATCAAACAGGACCATGAGCTCGGACTGACCACAGGCTCTTTAAATCACTTTGTATTTTTTCTTCAGTTTCCAGACGATCTAAAAATGTGGCAGTGTGTGTTTGCTAACGTGTGCGTCGTGTCGCCATGGTAACTGCTGTATATTCATCCACAGAAGTACATGCACTACACCCCCAGACTGACCTCACTACTAAATATCACGATTCAGTCAAGTCAAAGAATTTAACCATATTATTTAAACAAATCTGTAATAAAACAAATTAAACTAGATAAATATGAATTCAACATTAGTCACACACTACGCCAGGAAATTTAAACATGTAGATAAAAACATTTCTGTCTTCTTTTTTTTGTGTTTAATATATAATCCTTATTTATTTTATTTCATTTTTTGCTTCTTTGTATATGCACATCAAAAGTGGATCTCGGGGGAAACAGGTGGGAGGTCTGAGGTTTAAAAAGGGGAAAATATCATAAAAATGTCACTTTTATAGCTGCAGACGAGATCAACATTTGAATAAAAAATTTGATTACAAAAAACCCCAAACATTTCTGTAAAAGGTGTTAAAAGTGCGGCTCTTGTTAACAGACGAGCGTATTCCTCAGTGACGTTTGTTGAGGAATGCGCCTCTGAACATGGGCCTGGCTGAGCGGAGCTGTTTGCACTTGCTGTAAACGATCCCTGGAGCTCGTGTAATGGCATGCTCCGAGATGCACTAAATTTCTGCTGCGGACAGCGCTGTATGCGGCTGGAATGGAAGTAACGCAGTGAAACATTAGACGAGGAGAGAGCCGATTAACTCTGAAGAACACTCAGACGAGCAAAAACTGAGGCCAAACATGCCCCAGATTCACACAAACGTCTGAAAAGTGGACGAGAAAGAGCCTCAAGATCAGAACGACACAAGGACCCGGGGTCAGAAGATCACACTGTGTCAGAAAATAAGATCACACTGTGTCAGAATATAAGATCACACTGTGTCAGAAAATAAGATCACACTGTGTCAGAAAAATATATCAACACAGTGTCAAGAAAAATAAGATCACACTGTGTCAGAAAATAAGATCACACTGTGTCAGAAAATAAGATCACACTGTGTCAGAAAATAAGATCACACTGTGTCAGAAAATAAGATCACACTGTGTCAGAAAATAAGATCACACTGTGTCAGAAAATAAGATCACACTGTGTCAGAAAAATAAGATCACACTGTGTCAGAAAATAAGATCACACTATGTGGCTCCACTCAAATATATAACAATGGGATTTAAAATTTCATTAGGACCAATGGTATTTTTTGAATAAAACAAGGTAAAAAAAAAAAAAATACTTGAAATGTGAATAAAATTGTAATATGTTGGAAATCATTAACGTCTGACAGTGAAGCAGGGCCGGCTCTAACCACCAGGGGCCCTGAGCAGAATGTGTCTCGGGCCCCCCTGGCAGTGGATGTACCTGGTCAGATGTTGGTGATTCACATTTTACACGTTATGACCAAACTCATCATCGTGTCCAACTGTGTCTCTATTTATACGACCAAAAGACTGAAAATTATAGATATATATATATATATAAATTAATATACATACATATATATATATACAACATACCACACACACACACACACACCACAACACATATATATATTTATATATACACACACACACACACACAGCAGTATATATATACATACATACACGGCACACATATAATATATATATATATATATACACGTATATATATATATATATATATATAAATATTCACACCGGACCTTTCTACTTCAGACATAACATTTCCTATATATATACACACTGACACACAACACACAGTGAATATATACACGTGTATTATATTTTATATATATTTATATACTGAATACATCACACACTCACACTCAGCTCTGTAAACACCTGAGCTCTGTTTATCAGTGCAAATGTCTGGGCTCTTGGGGGGCCCTCTGGTGGAGGGGCCCTCAGCAGCAGTACTGCTTAAAGGCTGGACCAGCCTGTGTGAAAAAACGTCTTTTATTCTACAGAGATATAATTCAACTTTTCTTTCTGCTTCAGACAAAACATTTCCTGCTGGTCCAACTGAGCAGAACTGAGACGTGAATATATCACACGTGTGTTTTGTTATTTGGTGCTTTTATCTGAACATTCACACACTCAGCTCTGTCTTTATGTGTCATACAGGTTTAAGGCAATTTCTGCCGATGTCTTTTGATGGAGGAAATTTGCAATTACTGCACAGAGGGAATTCAGACTTGGACGGAATTATTTTTACTATATGTATCATATATGTTTTTTTCTACTAGCTATAGATATATACGATATATATATATATATATATATATGGATCAATACCATATATATACCTGTTTTTATTTTTTTTTCTAGACCTCTGATCTGATCTGACACGTCTCAACTGCAGCAGATCCAGGGCTGAGTTTTCTGCTTTTTAATAAAACCAGCTCCAGAAATCACATAAACCTCAGATCTTCTGCAGATAAGTACAGTGCAGTGTCTCATCGTCGGTTTGTTTGTTATAAATATGTCAAGATCAAACAGAAGAAACTAGAGACATACAATTTAAAGAAGCCCTTTTTTAAAATTATTATTATTATTATTATGATTATATATTTTTTATTTGTCTTTATTTATTATTATTCTTTTACAATTATTATTATTTAATTTTATTTATAAAGTTCAGCATGTACTGTCTTAAAAATCTGATTTAATCTGATTTTCTGTGAGAACTCGTCCCGACCCGTCACATTTGGTTGGGCGGGACTGACGGGCGGATGAACCAATCAGACGCAGAGATCCACGTCCAAATCACTGACGACGACGGAGAAATGATGTGACGCTGAGTAAGAGACGATATTATATCGAACATATTTCACATCAAACACTTTTATCTCCACAGACTGAGGCGGATGTGGAGACACATCTTTATTTTCACTGTGGAAAAAACAGCTCCTCACAGCCCTGAGGTTGTGCTTTTTTAATCCTGGTTGTTTATTCTCCACAAATATAAAAGTATAGTATATGTGTTTGTATAAATGCAAATAATCCAAAAATAGTCTAAAGTCTTTTTTCATATTTGTATCTTTGTATAAACCTGAAAACTGATGTATTTCTCCAAAGTGCAGAGCTTCACATTGTTTCTACTGAACAAGTCAATTTTTCATGTAAATATAATAAAATATTGCTCTGACTGTGACACTTTTGTTTCTTAAATATTGCACGTTTCCTCCCGACCTCAGACTGAAGCTGGGCCTTACCTGTCTCTGCTGGTGAACTCTCAGGCCTCGTGTCGTTCTGGAGGGAGGACGTCCCGACAGGCTTCACCGTGTCCTGGTTCCTGAGATGGAGCGACGCTAACTTCGACGAGAGGCCGTCCTCGAGATGCTCGGACTGGGATTCGGCCATTTTAAAGAACTGAAGAGTCTTGGTCCCAGATGGGTGGAGGTGGAGAAGCGACAGAAGGCTGGATGCTGCGGTTTGAAGAAGTCACATAGTATCAACTTTTTGTGAGACTCATGTTTGAGGTGGAGCGGTCCGAGTCAGGGCTGCCCTGTGTTGTGGAGGTAGAGCATGTTCTTCACTGTGGTCACGAACGATCGGAGCGTTAACAAGAAGAAGTGCAAAGACATCTCTGGAAAATCCAACCCGATCAGTGAAAACTCCGTCCAACAACAGCCTCCGACGGGACACGGGTCGAGTTCAGGGAAAAACGGAAAAAAACGATTGTGCCGTCGACCCAACGAACACAGGCCTGAAGCATGACTGTCCCTCAGAGACACGTCTTCATTTTAATCTGAACGACAAGACAAAGTGTGTGAAAATACTAAAATAAAATACTAAATATAATATAAAAATACAAAAAATAAAGCAACTTCAGCCGCCAGTGCAAAGTATTTGACCTGATTTTCTACAAATATAAAACATAATAAAAGTCTGACAGTTTTAATCCCATAATGCAAAGTGTTTTTTATGTGATTTTATTAAGTAATGACGACAAAATTCACTTTAATAATTAAAAAATTTAAATATTCTTTGCAGGTCGAGGCTCGTGAAATGGCGTCTGGAGAAAACGATCGTAGGCGGGAAATGAATCGTTTCTTATCGAATCTTGTTTTAAAAATCCACTGAATTAAAACTTTGCATAAAAAAAAACAAAAAAAAAATCATAGAAAAACAGAAAAATCATAACTAAAAATTTGCGTCACGATTGTGATGAGTTCACTCAGTTTAATCCCCGTTACCTCAGTCTTAGATTCTAAAACGCTAAATCTGTTTTCCGTCTAAAATCGTCTTAAACAGGACGTGTTTCACATCATCCACAGCGGGATTTATTTGTGCGGCTGTAAACTTCGAACTTTCCGTAAATGTTAAATAAAATGTTTGATCATTTGGTTCATGATTTTCTGATTTACGCAGATTTGACTTGTGCTGGTGTAAAAGTTGCGTTTGTGTCTCCGTCTCGGTTGGACGTCGTGGATCTACAGACGTCAAAGTGCAGGAAATGGCGTCTGCTTTGAAAATGGTAAAATCGTACGCAGCTATAAAACCTGTCGGGACTGATGGAGTTACAGCTCGTACCTCATCAGAGCCGGACGTAGATGAGTCATATTTAATAAAGTTTGAACTATTTTCGATAAACGCCATGAGTCGATCGAACAAACTGTATCGCGATCCAGAAATCAAACTGCAAAGTGGACGTGTTAAATCTTTACTTCTACAACAATATTAAACTTAAAATGCATCGTTTTTGCATCGTCCGACTCAAAACTCCGATCGTCGAGCTCGTTTCTTTGAACCGCCTTCGAACACGTCTGGATTTCTGTGTAACTCCTGCTTTTGTATCGTCTGATGTCGCAGTATCGCATCGAAAAGTATCGTCCTTCGGTGGAAGACGGTCCCTTAAACCGGGCGGCTTCGCTACGCCATGTTGTCCCTCCACCTCCGAGCTCGCCACCGTCCAAACCCTAATCTACGAAACGCTGCGAAGGATTTACACGCTGCAAACTTCTGGTGCAGTTCACGTTTGGAGTGACGCAGTTTGGATGGTCCAGCGTCTGCGTCTGTGCAGGACTGGGCACCTACCTGGGCCGTGGCGGGCAGAGGAACGTTTCATTGACCTCCATGAAGCTCGGCAGAGACGTCGGCGAGCGCACACGTGGCTCCGCGCAAACCAACCACCGTCCTGGGTCATCACGCCATCATGTGTCCCTCCACCCCCCACCAGCGTCCTATCATGGACCGCCATCCCCAGCTTCAAAAATCACCCTCTCTCCCGTCATGTCCATTTCTTCAGAATTCCACTTTTTCCTCGCGACGGCGTCCATCAAAACTCCAGATCATCCCGTCTCCAGCACGTTTGGGATCGTGGAGGAAAATCAACTTCTCCAAATGCATTTCACACTTTTTTCATGCCGTCTGGTCGTAAACAATCTGAGTCATGAGGAAAAACATCCAGCAGAAGTGTTCAGGAAAACATTTGCTCCTGTTTTGTCTTGAGTGAAACAAAGCCCAGAAAAAAGTGCAAAAGCAGTGAATGAGAATGAGCCGTGTCACTGTGAGACGTGTTATTCACAGTTTAGGAGCGATGCTGAGACTGGAGGAAGTGGGTGGGAAAAAGCCCAGTCTATATAAATAAATAAAGACGGGATGCCACTGTTGCTATACGGAGGAGAGGGGCTTAGGGCTGAGCTGAAATCTGATTGGCCGGGCTGTTGCCATGTGCGCGGGAGACGGCGGAGATGCGGCGAACAAATCAAGGAAAGCTTCTAATATTAGACTGTATGTATCCAGGCAGCGGGAGCCCGTGACCTCTCCACTCTGCAGCGTCACGTCCCACTTCACACATCAGCGTCATGGAGCCAGCCGCCCGGAAGAAACGCTCCAAAAAGAGGCTACGCACGAGCGGGAAGAGCATCCCCCTGTCCCCGTGATCCCCCCTGTCCCCCCCAGTCTCCTCCGTCCCCCCAGGCTCTCCTGATCCCTCCCGTCTCCTCTTTCCTCCCTGATCCCCATCATCTCTCCTGTCCCCCCGGTCTCCTCTGTCCCCCCGATCCCCCCATCTCTCTCCTGGTCCTCCCTGCCCCCCCTGTCTCCCCTGATCCCTCTGATCCCAACAGTCTCTCCCCTGTCCCCCTGATCTGCCCTGTCTCCTCGCTCCTCCTGACCCCTCTGGTCTCCCCTGATCTCCTCCCAGATCCCCTGTCCCCCTGGTCTCCCTGTCCCCCTGTCCTCCCAAAATCCCCGGTCCCCCTCTGTTCTCACTGGTCCCCCCCATCTCCCCCTGACCCCCCCCCCCCCTCCCCCCCCAGTCCCCCCCTTGTCCCCCTGATCCCCCTGGTTCCTCCAATCCCCTCTGTTCCACTGGTCCTTCCAGTCCCCCCCCCCCCTCATCTCTCTGTCCCCTCCGTCCACCCCCTGTCCCCCCGTTCTCCCTGTCCCCCTCAGTCTCCCCTGTCCCCCTCAGTCTCTCCTCTCACCCTCAGTCTCCCCTGTCCCCCTCTGTCTCTCCTGTCCCCCCTCAGTCTCTCCTCTCCCCCTCAGTCTCCCTTGTCCCCCTCAGTCTCCCCTGTCCCCCTCAGTCTCTCTTGTCCCCCTCAGTCTCCCCTGTCCCCCTCAGTCTCTCCTGTCCCCCTCAGTCTCCCCTGTCCCCCTCAGTCTCTCCTGTCCCCCTCAGTCTCTCCTCTCACCCTCAGTCTCTCCTGTCCCCCTCAGTCTCTCCTGTCCCCCTCAGTCTCCCCTGTCCCCCTCAGTCTCCCCTGTCCCCCTCAGTCTCCCCTGTCCCCCTCAGTCCCTCCTGTCCCCCTCAGTCTCCCCTGTCCCCCTCAGTCCCTCCTGTCCCCCTCAGTCTCCCCTGTCCCCCTCAGTCCTCCTGTCCCCTCAGTCTCCCCTGTCCCCCTCAGTCCCTCCTGTCCCCCTCAGTCTCTCCTGTCCCCTCAGTCTCCCCTGGTCCCCCTCAGTCTCCCCTGTCCCCCTCAGTCTCCCCTGTCCCCCTCAGTCTCCCCTGTCCCCCTCAGTCTCTCCTGTCCCCCTCAGTCTCTCCTGTCCCCCTCAGTCTCCCCTGTCCCCCTCAGTCTCCCCTGTCCCCCTCAGTCTCTCCTCTCCCCCTCAGTCTCCCCTGTCCCCCTCAGTCTCTCTTGTCCCTCTCAGTCTCCCCTGTCCCCTCAGTCTCCCTTGTCCCCCTCAGTCTCTCCTCTCCCCCTCAGTCTCCCCTGTCCCCCTCTGTCTCCCCTGTCCCCCTCAGTCTCCCTTGTCCCCCTCAGTCTCTCCTGTCCCCCTCAGTCTCCCTCTGTCCCCCTCAGTCTCTCCCCTGTCCCCCTCAGTCTCCCTTGTCCCCCTCAGTCTCCCCTGTCCCCCTCAGTCTCCCCTGTCCCCTCAGTCTCTCCTGTCCCCCTCAGTCTCTCCTCTCCCCCTCAGTCTCCCCTGTCCCCCTCAGTCAACCTGTCCCCTTAGTCTCCCCTGTCCCCCTCAGTCTCCCTGTCCCCCTCAGTCTCTTTGTCCCCCTCAGTCTCCCCTGTCCCCCTCAGTCTCCCCTGTCCCCCTCAGTCTCTCCTGTCCCCCTCAGTCTCCCCTGGGAAAAGAGTCTCTCCTCTGACCCCCTCAGTCCGTGGTTTTCTCATCAATATGTCCCCCTCAGTCTCTCCTTCTCAGTCAGGTCAGTCTCTTTAGCCTCAGAGTTTGTCCTGACCTGTCCCCCCTCAGTCTCTCCTGTCCCCCTCAGTCTCCCCTGTCCCCTCAGTCTCCCCTGTCCCCCTCAGTCTCCCCTGTCCCCCTCAGTCTCTCCTGTCCCCCCTCAGTCTCCCCCTGTCCCCCTCAGTCTCTCCTCTCACCCTCAGTCTCTCCTGTCCCCCTCAGTCTCTCCTTACCCTCAGTCTGACAGAAGTCTGTCCTCCTCAGTCTCTCCTGAACCCCCTCAGTCTCCCCTCCCCCTCAGTTCTCCCCTGTCCCCCTCAGTCTCCCCTGTCCCCTCAGTCATCCTGTCCCCTCTACAAGGACTCCCTCAGTCTCCAGATCCCCTGTCCCCCTCAGTCCCTCCTGTCCCCCTCAGTCCCTCCTCTCCCCCTAACAGTCAAATACTTGTCCCCCCCTCAGTCTCCCCTGTCCCCCTCCACCCTGCAGTCTCTCTTGTCCCCCTCAGTCTCCCCCCTGCACCCTCAGTCTCCCTTGTCCCCCTCAGTCCCTCCCCTGTCCCCCTCAGTCTATTTTCTCTTTATTTTGTTGCATCGGCTCCAAATCTATGAGCCGTGAAACACAAAAGCATCGAGATTTACACAGAAAAACACCTGGATTTGTTTTGTCGGATGATAAAATGTGTCTGTGGAGAGGCTGGATGTTTTAAAGACATTTGTAACATGACAAACGAGACGCTCAGTGAGAGTTTGCATCATGTTTTATATAATCAGATGACACCAGATGATCGTGTCTTACAGTGTTAGATCATAATCACATTGTCAGATAAAGCCACAACACGGAGTTTTATCCTGTTAGATTCCACTGGACGCTGAGTCGTGCACCACCTCCTGTAAAGTGACAGTAAAGCCCCTCCTGGTGAAGGTCAGAGCCTCTCTCCTGAGTCCGGGGTCGTCGTGAAACTTGCCCAACATGACGCTGGTGACGGTGTTTGTGTTGATCTTCTGCACGCCCCTCATCACCATGCACATGTGTCTGCAGAGAACACAGCGTCAGCACCTCACTTTAGACACTTTTATGACACTTTTTTATGTACTGACGCGGCCTCGATGACCACAGCGACCCCTGCTGGCTCCAGGGCCTCGTTGATGGCCTCTGCGATCTGCGAGGTGAGACGCTCCTGGACTGTGGCACAGATCACACCGTGTGGAGTCAGATTCAGGGACAGTTTGAGACGCTCAGGTCAGACTGAAGATGAACTCACCTTGTAGCCGCCGACTGAAGACCTCAACGATTCTGGAGAAAAAGAGTCAAACGTCGCATGAGACACAGGTTTTGTTCAGTGTTTTATATTAAACTTGTTTGACAAACCTGGCGAGTTTACTCAGACCAACCACCTTCTTATTGGGGAGGTAGGCGATGTGGACCTGACGGAGAACCACACGTTAGAGCAGCTTTACACTGTGGAAATCTGCATTATTCAAGTCTTTACTTTTCCAAAGAACGGCACCAGGTGATGTTCACAGAGGGAGAAGAGCTCGATGTCTCTGACCAGCACCATCTCCTCGTGGTTTTCATCAAATATGGCGTCGTTTAAGATGTCTGTGAGGAGCAAACGTCAGTCAGGCTGCAAAATGTGACGTCTGATGCTCCACAAAGAGAATCATTCTGAATTATACTGTGGTTTAGCTCAGAGTTTGAGATTAGCATCATTCAAATAAAGTAAAGATCAGAGTAATCCAGATGTTTAGTGTAATCAGCTCAGCACCATCTTCTTTAAGTGACAAACAGGTCAGTGAAATGACCCAAAAGACAGAAGCTTTGTGAGTCTAATGGTGTTTATTACAAAAACAGAGTCTGACAGAAGTCTGAGTATCTCAAACCAACGTGAGAAGAACCTGAACAAAGAAATCCCCCCATATTTATATCCAGAGAAAGTCTCCACTACACAACTTATCATCAGTCGATCTACAGGGACTTAAGTGTCTCCAGATGTTACACGTCTCAGTGTCGGACACGTGAATCTGTAAAGTCTGTCACATCTGCACATGAAGCTCTGGAAGAACCAACAGGCCAAATACTACACCCTCAGCGACGGAAAAGTGACACAAACGCCCCTCACCCTGCACCACCTCCTGTAAAGTGACTGTAAAGCCCCTCACCCTGCACCACCTCCTGTAAAGTGACACACTGTAAAGCCTCCTCACCCTGCACCACCTCCTGTAAAGTGACTGTAAACCTGTGTAAAGTGACGTAAAGCCCCTCACCCTGCACCACCTCCTGTAAAGTGACACAAAGCCCCTCACCCTGCACCACCTCCTGTAAAGTGACTGTAAAGTGACAGTAAAGCCCCTCACCCTGCACCACCTCCTGTAAAGTGACACAAAAGCCCCTCACCCTGCACCACCTCCTGTAAAGTGACTGTAAAGTGACAGTAAAGCCCCTCACCCTGCACCACCTCCTGTAAAGTGACGGTAAAGCCCCTCACCCTGCACCACCTCCTGTAAAGTGACGGTAAAGCTGTAAAGTGACAGTAAAAAGCCCCTCACCCTGCACCACCTCCTGTAAAGTGACTGTAAAGCTCCTCACCCTGCACCACCTCCTGTAAAGTGACGGTAAAGCCCCTCACCCTGCACCACCTGCTGTAAAGTGACTGTAAAGCCCCTCACCCTGCACCACCTCCTGTAAAGTGACACAAAAGCCCCTCACCCTGCACCACCTCCTGTAAAGTGACTGTAAAGCCCCTCACCCTGCACCACCTCCTGTAAAGTGACAGTAAAGCTCCTCACCCTGCCACGTCTCCTTGTATCCTTTGGTGAGGAACTGCATGGCTTTGGCTGCTCTCAGTGGAGTCTTGAGGAGTCCCTCTCGCTCCACGTCTTCTCCCAGCTCCTTCAGGATGCTGCTGTAGGCCTCCTCGGTGCAGACTGTGCTGTTTCTCTGTTTGTCGTCGCTCTGGTCCTCGCTGAACATGTCCAGATACTTGTGGTCGGATCGGCTCATGTCTGCGGCGTCTGTCGGCTCTGGAGCTGTGGTCTCCTGCTCGTCTCCGTCTCTCTTTTTAAGTGATGTTAATTCACTGTGAAATGTACCTTGAATAACTGTGTCCATTGTCCCTCCCCAAAAGCGGAGTTGGGTGGGTGGTCACGTATGTTCCGCCTCATCATCACACTAATCCATTCTCCGCCGCCGCACACGCTCAGACCAGGACATTTGACTCGTCTTGTGACTTTTACTGGAGAGATTTGAAGAGATGCCATCACTCACGAGATCGAGTAAGAATAAACTGAGTATTTGGAGGAAACAACCACGACTGAGACGAATTTAAACATGTTACTTTAAGTGTTTTAGCCTTTTAACGACCATCAGCACGTTTCACTTTTATGTATCAATATAAGAAACATGAAAAACATAAAAATGAGGCGCAACTGTGGTGAAGGGTTAAAGAGGAGGATTATACTACTGTGGGGTATTAAAGAGGAAGTATTATACTTCTGTGGGGTATTAAAGAGGAGGTATTTAGTCCGGAGACTCCAGAACCTTCACTTTTTCTGCTGGTCGTCTTGTTTTTTGGATCATTGTCGTGGTGGAAGGTCCAGGTCCATGTGCAGCTTCTGACCTGATGAGAGTAAATCCTCCAGTTTTTCCTGATAAAAAGCTGTGTTCATGTTTCCCTCAGTTTGACCCAGTCTCCTGTGGGTTTATCCCTCACTCGTCTCCAGAACATCAGGGATCCACCTGTTTTACAGCAGAACGGTGCATGTTTCATCCTGGGCCTCGCTGACTCTCCAGATGTAACGTTTCTTTGGTCTAATCTGTCCAGATGATTTTGTTCCCGGTTCTGAGGCTTGTCTCTGCTGTTTGCCGTGTTGTTCGTGTGATACTTTGTCGAGTCCAGGTTTCTCCAGGTGTCTCCTCACTGAGCATCAACAGCCACATCACGTTTTCAGAGACTCCTATATTTCCACTGAAGTTAATTGTGTTTTTTTCTTTGAATCTGAACAATTTTCCTGGTAGTTGTGGCTGAAATTTTTGTCTGTCTGGTTTTGTTTGAGCAGAATCCTTCATTTTCCACTTTTAGTTTTTGTTTGAACACTGCTGATTCTCAGTTCGTTGGATGTCTTTTTATTTGCCTTTACCTTTACCTTACTTTTTCCTGCAGATCCTTGGACACTTCTTTTGCTTCCCCCATGACTCCAGACACATCAGGAGGAGGAAAGATGCACGAGTCTGTGAGGAGAAACTTTTACACTGAAACAGGCGACGGGACGGTCGCCTTCAGGAGCCAAACGCCTCAGTGCAGCAGGACGACGTCACCAGAGCCTTAAACTTTAGATCAGATCATTCAGGTGGTTTCTGTGTCATTATGATGTTTTAAAAAGGAAACACAGTCGGACTTGTTCACACACATCAAACACTTGTCATGATCTTCACCTGAACATGGATCATCTCTGTCAGACAGACATGTTCACTCTGAAGCACCAGAGACAAATATGTCTCCTCCACATCCCTGAATGTGAAAGTCTAGTGTGACGAGCCAGACGACCAGGCCTCAATTTAAACCTGTGCTAATTGTGTTTTCTAGCTCATTATGACATAACGTCACATGCACTTGTTTTCTAAGAATAACCATCTGTAGATCTGCTGGAGATTTGCTGATTCCTGGAGACGTCATAAGACGAGTCAAATGTCGCAGTCGTGTGCAGCAGAGGAGAATGGATCAGTGTGAGGAAGAGCGGAACAGGACCTGAGGAAGAGGAAACAGGACCTGAGGAAGAGGGGAACAGGACCTGAGGAAGAGGAACAGGACCTGAGGAAGAGGAACAGGACCTGAGGAAGAGCGGAACAGGACCTGAGGAAGAGGAGAACAGGACCTGAGGAAGAGGAGAACAGGACCTGATGAAGAGGAGAACAGGACCTGATGAAGAGGGGAACAGGACCTGAGGAACAGGAACAGGACCTGAGGAAGAGGAACAGGACCTGAGGAAGAGCGGAACAGGACCTGAGGAAGAGGAGAACAGGACCTGATGAAGAGGAGAACAGGACCTGATGAAGAGGGGAACAGGACCTGAGGAACAGGAACAGGACCTGAGGAAGAGGAGAACAGGACCTGAGGAAGAGCGGAACAGGACCTGAGGAAGAGGGGAACAGGACCTGAGGAACAGGAACAGGACCCGATGAAGAGGGGAACAGGACCTGAGGAAGAGGGGAACAGGACCTGATGAAGAGGGGAACAGGACCTGAGGAAGAGGGGAACAGGACCCGATGAAGAGGGGAACAGGACCTGATGAAGAGGGGAACAGGACCTGATGAAGAGGGGAACAGGACCTGAGGAAGAGGGGAACAGGACCCGATGAAGAGGGGAACAGGACCTGATGAAGGAAGAGAGAAGGGGGAACAGGACCTGATGAAGAGGGGAACAGGACCTGAGGAAGAGGGGAACAGGACCTGATGAAGAGGGGAACAGGACCTGATGAAGAGGGGAACAGGACCTGATGAAGAGGGGAACAGGACCTGATGAAGAGGGGAACAGGACCTGATGAAGAGGGGAACAGGACCTGATGGAAGAGGGGAACAGGACCTGATGAAGGGGGACAGGACCTGATGAAGAGGGGAACAGGACCTGATGAAGAGGGGAACAGGACCTGATGAAGAGGAGAACAGGACCTGATGAAGAGGAGAACAGGACCTGATGAAGAGGGGAACAGGACCTGATGAAGAGGAACAGGACCTGAGGAAGAGGAACAGGACCTGAGGAAGAGCGGAACAGGACCTGAGGAAGAGGAGAACAGGACCTGAGGAAGAGGGGAACAGGACCTGAGGAAGAGGAACAGGACCTGAGGAAGAGGAACAGGACCTGAGGAAGAGCGGAAACAGGACCTGAGGAAGAGGAGAACAGGACCTGAGGAAGAGGAGAACAGGACCTGATGAAGAGGAGAACAGGACCTGATGAAGAGGGGAACAGGACCTGAGGAACAGGAACAGGACCTGAGGAAGAGGAACAGGACCTGAGGAAGAGCGGGAACAGGACCTGAGGAAGAGGAGAACAGGACCTGATGAAGAGGAGACAGGACCTGATGAAGAGGGGAACAGGACCTGAGGAACAGGAACAGGACCTGAGGAAGAGGAAACAGGACCTGAGGAAGAGCGGAACAGGACCTGAGGAAGAGGGGAACAGGGACTGAGGAAGGACCAGGACCCGATGAAGAGGGGAACCTGATGAAGAGGGGAAACAGGACCTGATGAAGAGGGGAACAGGACCTGATGAAGAGGGGAACAGGACCTGAGGAAGAGGGGAACAGGACCTGAGGAAGAGGGGAACAGGACCTGATGAAGAGGGGAACAGGACCTGATGAAAGAGGGGAACAGGACCTGAGGAAGAGGGGAACAGGACCTGATGAAGAGGGGAACAGGACCTGATGAAGAGGGGAACAGGACCTGAGGAAGAGGGGAACAGGACCTGATGAAGAGGGGAACAGGACCTGAGGAAGAGGGGAACAGGACCTGATGAAGAGGGAACAGGACCTGATGAAGAGGGGAACAGGACCTGATGAAGAGGGGAACAGGACCTGATGAAGAGGGGAACAGGACCTGATGAAGAGGGGAACAGGACCTGAACAGGGACTGAAAGGGGGACAGGACCTGATGAAGAGGGGAACAGGACCTGATGAAGAGGGGAACAGGACCTGAGTGAAGAGGGGAACAGGACCTGATGAAGAGGGGAACAGGACCTGATGAAGAGGGGAACAGGACCTGATGAAGAGGGGAACAGGACCTGATGAAGAGAGGGGGAAGGACCTGATGAAGAGGGGAACAGGACCTGACCTGATGAAGAGGGGAACAGGACCTGATGAAGAGGGGAACAGGACCTGATGAAGAGGGGAACAGGACTGATGAAGAGAGAGAACAGGACCTGAGGAAGAGGGGAACAGGACCTGATGAAGAGGGGAACAGGACCTGATGAAGAGGGGAACAGGACCTGATGAAGAGGGGAAACAGGACCTGATGAAGAGGGGAACAGGACCTGAGGAAGAGGAAACAGGACCTGAAAGAGGGGAACAGGACTGAGGAAGAGGGGAACAGGACCTGATGAAGAGGGGAAGGAGGACCTGATGAAGAGGGGAACAGGACCAGGACTGATGAAGGGGAACAGGACCCTGATGAAGAGGGGGAAAAAGGACCTGATGAAGAGGAAACAGGACCCGATGAAGAGGGGAACAGGACCTGATGAAGAGGAAACAGGACCTGATGAAGAGGAGAACAGGACCTGATGAAGAGGGGAACAGGACCTGATGAAGAGGGGAACAGGACCTGATGAAGAGGAGAAACAGGACCTGATGAAGAGGGAGAACAGGACCCTGATGAAGAGGGGAACAGGACCTGATGAAGAGGGGAACAGGACCTGAGGAAGAGGGGAACAGGACCTGATGAAGAGGGAACAGGACCTGATGAAGAGGAGAACAGGACCTGATGAAGAGGAGAACAGGACCTGATGAAGAGGGGAACAGGACCTGAGGAAGAGGGGAAGGACCTGAGGAAGAGAGGGGAACAGGACCTGATGAAGAGGGAAAACAGGACCCGGATGAAGAGGGGAACAGGACCTGATGAAGAGGGGAACACCTGATGAAGAGGGGAAACAGGACCCGAGGAAGAGGGGGAACAGGACCCTGATGAAGAGGGGAAACAGGACCCGATGAAGAGGGGGAACAGGACCTGATGAAGAGGGGGACAGGACCTGATGAAGAGGGGAACAGGACCTGATGAAAGAGGAACAGGACCTGAGGAAGAGCGGAACAGGACCTGAGGAAGAGGAACAGGACCTGAGGAAGAGCGGAACAGGACCTGATGAAGAGGGGGGACAGGAGGACCGAGGAAGAGCGGAACAGGACCCGATGAAGAGGAGAACAGGACCCGATGAAGAGGAGAACAGGACCCGATGAAGAGGGGAACAGGACCCGATGAAGAGGGGAACAGGACCCGATGAAGAGGGGAACAGGACCTGATGAAGAGGAACAGGACCTGATGAAGAGGAGAACAGGACCTGATGAAGAGGAACAGGACCTGATGAAGAGGGGAACAGGACCTGATGAAGAGCGGAACAGGACTGATGAAGAGGAACAGGACCTGATGAAGAGGAACAGGACCTGATGAAGAGGAGAACAGGAGGACCTGATGAAGAGGGGAACAGGACCTGATGAGAGGAACAGGACCTGAGGAAGAGGGGAACAGGACCTGATGAAGAGGAAAGAGGAACTGGACCTGAAGAGAGGGGAACAGGACCCGAGGAAGAGGAACAGGAGCTGAGGAAGAGGGGAACAGGACCTGATGAAGAGGGGAACAGGACCTGATGAAGAGGAACAGGACCTGAGGAAGAGCGGAACAGGACCTGATGAAGAGGGGAACAGGACCCGATGAAGAGGGGAACAGGACCTGATGAAGAGGAACAGGACCTGATGAAGAGGAGAACAGGACCTGATGAAGAGGGGAACAGGACCTGATGAAGAGGAACAGGACCTGATGAAGAGGGGAACAGGACCTGATGAAGAGACAGTATGAGCCGTTGTACAGGCAGAAGCTGCAGTCTCTGACCTCTCCACACGGGGGCGCTGCTCTCTAGAGTTCGTGATGAGACACAATGGAGCGAAACACCTGAGAGTCAGAGTCGATCTTCCTCAGACTCTGCTGCATCGACGTCGTTGTTTCTCACTGGCTGTAATCATCATATTTATACAGTGGCCCAAAAGTCACTGACACTTTTAAATCTTCAGTAGCTCCTATAATTCTTAAGTTTTACTCACCAAATTTTAGCAGTAGATAAACTGAACCTTCCCAGATTTTTGTCAATATAAACGGTTATAATTGTTCACTTACACTTGAACTTATCACGGCTTAAACTAGAGGAAGTAAAAATGTCGTTTCATCTTTTTTCAGTGTCCACTATTCTGGGTTTGTCTCTGAACAGCCTGATCCAACTCACTTTACAGAACATTTAAATCATTTCCAGACTTATGTCTCTTATTTGATCCTGACATCACGTTTGAAGTGGTTTATTGTCTGAGGTTTATTCACAAACACCTTTTCTTTAAGACAGACCCACAGGAAGAAATCAGGACGAGTCAGGTCTGTGGAGATCACATACTGCCCCCTGTCTGTGACTCAAACTACCACTGTACGATGAGGGTTCGTTCCTCGGTGCTGGATTTAATCAGATTAATGTGGGAAGAGTCGTTCTAAACGCTCTGAAAAAATGAAGTAAAAATATTTAGAAACAAAAGAGTTATGACTTTTTTTCAACTGTCACTGACTTTTGGGCCGCCCTGTACTTCTGAAACTTATGAGGAAGTGATTTGAATGAATGAATAAAAGTCCACTCCACACTGCGAACGAGATGAAACGATAAGATGGAAGATGAGACGTGTTGCCTCAGTCTCCACGTCAGCACAGAACATCCACGTGTGAAAAAAAGGGAGAAACGAGAAGTACATAAGTTTATTGTCGTATATACACTGCACAGATTCATATGGACACGTTGCATAGAGTTAGTGCAGAAGTTCACAGATGTTAAAGACACAGTTACATGTTTAAAGTCATATTTAAGAGAAAAAATATATGTGTTTTATGTTACTGCCATTTGTAACACGTGTCTCCAGAAATCCACCCCAGAACATGACAAAATCTCCACATTATTTTAAAGTAGTTGGGTCTAAACGACACATTTAGGTCCAAAATGAGTCAAACATAAATCATGAACAATAATAATTAGTGCGAGTGCAAAGACGAGGAGGCGCCGTCTCACTTCTGTCACAGACAAAACGAGACTTGAGATGAACAAAACCAGAACAACGGCAGTTTATCAAATAATAATAACTCAAATATAATAATACAGGCGCTTTAAGAAGTTCTATAAATACTTTGTGTACGATTCCAGTGCAGCGCAGATCAGTCTGAACCCGGCCAGGACTTATGAGGGCTGCTGGGGCTCCGGGGGGCCCTCGGACTCCCCTGAAACACAACACACCGAATATGAGGAACAGAGCTTTAAAGAGGAGGTATGTACATCTGTGGGGTATTAAAGAGGAGGTATGTACATCTGTGGGGTATTAAAGAGGAGGTATGTACATCTGTGGAGTATTAAAGAGGAGGTATTTACTCGTATTAACTTTAATTTGAAATGTTTGAGCAAATAATGAGAATATTTCATTGTTTCAGTGATTTAGTTTCTTCCTGCTGTAACTGTCACTGTCGACACATAACGGCTCAGATAAAATACAGCCCAGCATCTTCTGTGTTAGAAAACAGCAAACTTCAGGCTGAGTTCTTCTCTCAGATAGAAAACACGCTGTTCCACCTTGTGATGTCATCATGTGGTGATACAGGAAGTGCTCCACTGTGTTTTTAAACTCCACCTTCACTAGAATCATCTGGATCATTTCAGTCGTGGAGTTGTCACTTTTCTCGACTGAACTAAAGGTAAAAGGAGATGTTCACTTGAAAACTACCACTTGATGACATCACAAGGTGGAACAGAGCATTTTGAGCTTTGCAGATGTTACAGACTAATAAAAAAGTGTGACTCAAACATGTGAATGAAACAAAACACGACTCCAGTCTGTGTTTGAGGAGTGAACAGTGTTAGAACATGGATTAAAGCTACAAGAGTCAGTTTAGTGTCATATTGACTCTTTAAAGAGTCGATACATTTCTAAGGCTCATATCGAGTACGACCAGCAGAGGGCAGCAGCACAACTTCAGGGAAGCTCAGTTTTTCTTTTTTTATTACATTTCTTTATTACTGCACAGAACATATTCAAAAGGAAAAACTAAACTGATTTCTGTATCAGTCTCCGCTCCAGTCTTATAGATTATACTGTTATAAGACTCTATTTTATCATGGTCAGTCTTTGGTTTTATGTTTCACTCAGTTTGGCTCAAATCTGTTATTTTTGAGCCTCCTTTTCTCCCCGTCCTGGTGCGAGCTCAGCGGAGTGACCCGGGGCAGGACCCGGGGCAGGACCCGGGGCAGGACCCGGGACAGGACCCGGGGCAGGACCCGGGGCAGGACCCGGGGCAGGACCTGGGGCAGGATCAGGTCCAGAGAAGCGGAGAGTCCTGAATCTGTGACACACTCACCGTCGCAGCCTGGGTCTTGGCGTAGTTCATGTGAGCGTAAAGCAGCAGCACCGCAGTGTCACTGTGACACGCCTCCAGTGCAATGGACAAGGCGTTACTCCCATCCTACAGAGAGGAGGAGAGGAGGAGGAGAGGAGGAGGAGGGGGGAGGAGGGAGGAGGGGGGGGGAGGGGGAGGAGGAGGGGGGGGGGGGGGGGGGGGGAGGAGGAGAGGAGGAGAGGAGGAGGAGAGGAGGGGGAGGAGGGAGGAGAGGGGGAGAGGAGGAGGGGGGAGGAGGAGGAGGAGAGAGGAGAGAGGAGGGGAGGGGAGAGAGGGGGAGAGGGAGGAGGAGGGAGAGGAGGAGAGGAGGAGAGAGGGAGGAGGAGGAGGAAGGGAGAGAGGGGGGAAGAGGAGAGGAGGGGGGAGAGGAGGAGAAGGAGGGGGGAGAGGAGAGGAGGGGGGAGGAGGAGAGAGAGGAGGAGGAGGAGAGAAAGAGAGGAGAGGAGGAGGGGGAGAGAAAGAGGGAGGGGGGAAAGAGGGAGACAGGAAGGGAGAATAGAATAGAAACATATGAAGTGTTAAACTCATACAGAACAACACACACAGTTTGTGAGGACACTGAGGTGGTACTAAGATCATTTTTTGAAACCTTAAGTAGCAGAGTCCAAACTTTCACGGCTGTTGTGAGGATCTGTAACTACAAAAGTATTTTCCAGACGATAAGTGTCACTTTTTTCATAGTTTGTCCAGAGCTGCAACTCAGAGACTTAAATGTGGAACCACACGAGGGCGCTCTAGACTTGTACCAGTCTGAGCCACACGAGGGGCGCTCTAGACTTGTACCAGTCTGAGCACACGAGGGCGCTCTAGACTTGTACCAGTCTGAGCCACACACGAGGGCGCTCTAAAACTTGTACCAGTATGAGCCACACGAGGGCGCTCTAGACTTGTACCAGTATGAGCCACACGGGGGCGCTCTAGACTTGTACCAGTATGAGCCACACGGGGGCGCTCTAGACTTGTACCAGTATGAGCCACACGAGGGCGCTCTAGACTTGTACCAGTGTGAGCCACACGGGGGCGCTCTAGACTGTAGTACCAGTCTGACAGAAACACAGAAGAAGACGCGGTTCTTCTTCTTCTTCTTCTTCCTCTGGAGTTTTTTGGCTGGTGCGACTCCAGAGCGATGTTAAGTCTCACGGTGGGAAAAACAACCACAACATTTAAGCTTTAAGCACAGACACGACTTCTGAGACGTGTAAAAGTGACAAAAAGTTTATGTAACAATATGAAATAATCTGAACATTTGTGTTTCTTGCAGCTTCGTCAGATCTGATTCAACTTTTCTCACTTTTGTGTCTATATTTCATATTTTATCCTTCAGATTTGGAGTAGTTCTACCCATTTTTTCCCTTGTACTTGAGTCATTTCTTTGTACTTTTACTCTGCGTAGTATTATTTTGAAGTAACAGTACTTTACTCGAGTACTTGGTCTCGGCCTGTTCTTAAATGTCGTTTGTGATCCGGCTTCTCCCAGACGACATCACCGACAGAATTCCAGCTTTTCCGATTTGCCGAGTGCGACTGTTCAAACTGTAACAGTCCTGCAGCCGCACAGCGAGGCCCAGATCTGTGTCGGGGCAGCGGCTTTTACACAAAACAGGAAAAACATGTCACATTTTTACAGAGCGCGGTGGGGGCGGGGCCAGACGACAGATGTAGAAACGCTCTGGCCCCTCAGACGCAGGACTCGACTTCCTGAGACAGAATTAATGTAAAGTCCAGATAAACCAGCGGCTCAGACGAGTTTAGATTCTACTGCAGAGGCTCAGGGGCCAGGACACGGGGCCGGGGCCGAGACACGGGGCCGAGACACGGGGCCGAGACACGGGGCCGGGACACGGGGCCAGGACACGGGGCCGGGACACGGGACTGAGACACAGGGCCGAGACACGGGGCGGCGAGACACAGGGCCGAGACACGGGGCCAGGGCACGGGGGGCCGGGACACGGGGCCAGGACACACGGGGCCGGGACACGGGACTGAGACACAGGGCCGAGACACGGGGCGAGACACAGGGCCGGGGACACGGGGCCAGGACACGGGGCGAGACACAGGGCCGGGACACGGGGCCGAGACACGGGGCGAGACACAGGGCCGGGACACGGGACCGAGACACGGGGCCGAGACACGGGGCCAGGACACGGGGCTGGGACACGGGGCTGGGGCCGGGACACGGGGCACGGGCCGGGACACGGGGCCGGGACACGGGGCCGGGACACGGGGCCGGGACACGGGGGCCGGGGACGGGCCGGACAGGGCGGAGCAGGGACACGGAGCCGGGACACGGGGCCGGGGGCCCGAGACACGGAGCAGGGACAACGGGGGGACGGGACACGGGGCCGAGACACGGGGCCGAGACACGGGGGCCGAGACACGGGGCCGGGCTGAGACACGGGGCAGGGACACGGGATGGAGACACGGGGCCGAGACACGGGGCCGAGACACGGGGCCGGGACACGGGGCCGGTGCACGGGGCCGAGACAAAACCCACAATGTCGATGAAACGTTCTGCACCGACGAAGGTTTGAACTTTGTGTTTAAACAAGAGAAAAATGTGAGAAAATGTTAATGTGTGAGAAAAGTGTATAAAGTAAAAGCCGACGCGAAACTTTGAATCCTAAATGTGGATCGATTAATCTGAGGAAATAAGTGTGTGGCCCTGTCCGGAAGAGCGGGAATGTTGAGGGAATGTTGAGGGAATGTTGAGGGAATGTTGAGGGAATGTTGAGGGAATGTTGAGGGAATGTTGAGGGAATGTGAGAGCGCCGCGCGAGCCGTGTGTGTGACCCCTCGTCCCGTCTCACATGGTCCAGGAGGGAGATGTCGCAGCCGGGCGTGTCCAGCAGCAGCTTCACGATCTCGATGCTCGGCGGGGTGTTTCGCTGGCGCACGATCAGGGGGCCGTGGAGGGCCTTCGTCGTCCTGGATGTTCACGTCGGCGCCGCATTCGAGCAGAGAGCGAACCATCTCCAGACGCCCGTGACTGACGGCCAGCATCAGCGCCGTCTGCCCCGCCTGGACACAAAGGAAACGTTACTGCGCCAACTCTGCAAAAGGACGATCCAACGGCAACTTTAGGGACAAATATTTGCTTTTTTTCTCTTTTTTTGTCTAACAGTTTTTGCGTCACAAGTTTAGACTAACATCCCTCCGGTCGCCACGCCCTCCGTCGCGTCTCGAGCCAGAACCAAAAAATAATCATCCAATCAGATTTGTGTGTTTTTTTTCCACATGTAAAACAAAGGATCTCATTGGTCGCCATCATTCACAAACAAAATCACACTTCTCTCCCGTCAGATGAACAGAACTTCCTGCTTCGCTCAATGATTCCACAGAAATCCTCCCTGTTTTTCAGTCTCCTGTGATATTTTCTTTCCTTTCTTTTGCGTGGCCCTCATTGGCTAATCCACCTGTCAATCACGCCCATCAGTGATCAGACTCAGATCTTCACAAAGGGAGTGAAGAAGTTTGGATGTTTTCTGGATCCAAGACAAGACACGTTTGAACATTTGTGGATCAGAAGTTTGTAGATTTCTTTCAAAAACAGTAAATCTCCCACAGAGTTAAATATAAGCCCCGCCCTCCATCTGAAACTATGACCTCAGCGATTTCGAGAGCCTGTTCTTTCTTATTCTGTCGCTTTCCCTCAGTGGGTCCATGTAAAGCCTGATGAGGAGGACAATGGCAAACACCTATAGACCTCAATAGCAGGAAGTGACATAACCTGTGTAGATGGTCACACGTGATTATCAGAGAAATCTCACCAACAGTTTGTTTAGAAAGAGCCGAGAGCAGGACCACGCTTTGTTTTTGACGCTTTTTAAAGAGTGTCGGCTCAAACTGTCCCTTGGTTCACTGATCACAGACCCGGTTTAGCTCTGATGGACTGATTTGACTGATTTGTCTTTTATCTCAAATAATAAAGGGTCTGGAGTAAAAACGTGAAGCTTTTTCTACTTAAATAACCTCGTCCTGGTTTAGTTTCCTCGCAAATCCACTGATATCACCCTGTGTTTTTTTAAACAGAGGGATACAAGCCTGGTCCCTGCTCTCCTGCCGGGTCTCGAGCCAGAAACAAACGTCAATCAGATTTATATTTTATTTCAGTTTTTATTTCAGCTTTTATTTAGTAGCCCAACATTTTCCTTCTTTTTTCCTCATAAACAGCCATATTTGTTTTGCATGTTCCTGATTGGCTAATCCACCTGTCAATCACACCCATCTGAACGAGCGGGAGATTCACCACTGACCAGACTCACATCTTCATAAAGTATTAGAGAAGTGTGTGATCTGAGTCCCATTTAAAGACATTGTTTAGACTGATAAACTCATCCAAATATCGTCTGTTTGAATGTTTGTGATGAGGAAGTTCTAGATTATTTAAACACTTATGACCTCGGAAACAGGAGACTTTTTCCCCAACAAGAAAAGGAAAAAGCACAGTGTCCCTGATTTATCTCGGGGGTTATGTTCTAAAAATAACCCACAATAGGCAAAATCCACAAAGTATCAGCTTTATTTTTTAGTTATTCTCTCTGTTTCTTGGCTGTAAAACCGCTCACCGCACACTTTATACACTTTTCTCACACAGTCCCTCAGCCAATCAGGACGCAGAACACACTGGTCTACAGTCCCTCAGCCAATCAGGACGCAGAACACACTGGTCTACAGTCCTTTAGTGAGGGACAACTGTACTGAAAACTAAATTATCTGTACAAACACAGGATCAGCAGTAACAGTTTGAGTTCTCCAGAGGTCAGACCTGGCTGGCCTTGGCGTTGACGTTGCCCTGGCTGAAGAGCTTCTTGACGACCTCCATGTCGTCGTCCTCCTTCACCGTGGACAGAGCCGCGAGCATGATGGCCGTGTAGCCCGCTTTGTTCTGTTTGTCCACACTGCACAGACCTGCACACAACAGAGGCTGAGGACACGGGACAGACGCTGTGCCCTGGGACGGACTGACGGGAGTGTGGCTGCCAATCTGCGGCATCTATAACCACCCGCCGATAACCCACCGATAACCCACGAATCACCCACCGATAACCCACCGATAACCTGCCAATAACCCACCGATAACCCACCAATAACCCACCAATAACCCGCCAATAACCCACCAATCACCCGCCGATAACCCGCCGATAACCCGCCAATAACCCACCAATAACCCGCCAAAAACCCACCAATAACCCACCAATAACCCGCCAATCACCCGCCGATAACCCACCAATAACCCACCGATAACCCACCAATAACCCACCAATAACCCGCCAATCACCCACCGATAACCCACCAAAAACCCACCAATAACCCACCAATAACCCACCAATAACCCACCAATAACCCCGCCAATCACCCACCGATAACCCACCAATAACCCACCAATAACCCGCCAATCACCCACCGATAACCCACCAATAACCCACCAATAACCCGCCAATAACCCACCGATAACCCACCAATAACCCCACGAATCACCCCGCCGATAACCCACCAATAACCCACCAAATCACCCACCAATAACCCGCCAATCACCCCACCATAACCCGCCAATCACCCACCGATACCCCCACAAATAACCCACCAATAACCCACCAATAACCCACCGATAACCCACCAAAAACCCACCGATAACCCACCAATAACCCGCCGATAACCCACCAATCACCCACCGATAACCCACCAATAACCCACCGATAACCCACCAAAAAACCCCCCCGATAACCCAATACCAATACCCACCGATAACCCACCGATAACCCACCAAAAACCCCACCGATAACCCCCAAATACCGATAACCCACCAATAACATAACCCCACCAATAACCCCACCAAAACCCACCGATAACCCACCAATAACCCACCAATAACCCACCAATAACCCACCAATAACCCACCAACCCACCAATAACCCACCAATAACCGCCCATACCACCGATAACCCACCAAAAAACCCACCGATAACCCACCGATAACCCACCCAACCAACCCCGATAACCCACCAATAACCCACGAACCACCCACCGATAACCCACCAATAACCCACCAATAACCCCACGAACCACCCACCGATAAACCACCCAATAACCCACCAATAACCCACCATAACCCACCCACCGATAACCCACCAATAACCCACCAATAACCCACCAATCACCCACCGATAACCCACCGATAACCCACCAATAACCCACCAATCACCCACCGATAACCCACCAATAACCCACCAATAACCCACCAATCACCCACCGATAACCCACCAATAATTCTTACTGAATGTTGGTCCAGTTTCTCAGGGTTTTGTCGTGTTTTAAACTTAACACATTTTCAGAGACGCGTCTGGACTGAGGCGTCTACGACCTGAACTTTTACTACGACTCGTCTTTGGAGTCTCAGGTCAATATAGTTTGAAAGGATTTGCAGATCACTGTATTCTATATTTTTTCGCTTCATTAGAACTGGGGTCGTATGTGACGTTTAACACATTTAAAACTAGACAAACCGGGCGAAGTGTTTTGCCAAATGACACAAAAACAGTGTCTCAAAATGTGCAATAATTAGAAGTTGGAAGTTTTTACTGCGTCAGAAAAACAGTTGTTGATGAACGTGCTCTGAGCTGAACCGTGTCGTACCCGTGTCGAGCAGCAGCCCCACGACGCTGAAGTTGGAGTGCGAGACGCTGTAGTGCAGCGCCGTGTTCCCGTTCCCGTCCGTCATGTTGACCACGTGTTCCAGCAGAGCGGCCGACACCTCGGAGAAGGCCATGAGGTAATCGGACACTCGCGACGGCACCGACGTCTTTGCGCTGGACACTCGGAACCACTCCATCTGCACCGTGTGGGAGCTGGCGAGCTGCGGAGGAGGGCGAGGGGGCGGAGTCAAACAGGCAACTTCATATTCAAGAAAAGAAAAACATCTAAACACTGCTGCTCAAAGAAAGAAAAATCACACTGTATTCTGTATTTAATCTGGTCTAAAATTTGCACTGTGATGCTTGTGTGTCCATGTCAGTCGCTCTGGGGGTGTTCAGCATGTGTGTCTATGGCGAAATGTTCAGCAGTTTCCATGTCACACGATGCACAGATGAGCAAACCGATCAACACGAGCCTTCATGGTCCTGTTACGGTGTTTTCACTTTCACCTTTTTGTTGAAAATCAAACTGAAAAACTGTTAAAGCTAACGCTAACATTAGCATTAAAACTATTAATGCTAATGCTAGCATTAGCATTAAAACTATCAATGCTAATGTTAGCTCCTGACTGTAATGTTGTGTCAGAGCGACTTTCGAATCATCTCATCTATTGTGGTTGTAACTAGTCAGTAGTCGAGTTCTTTCTGGTCAGACTGTGTTAGATTAAAGTTTAACAGAGCTTCAGACAGAGCAGTGCCTACAGCTAGCATCACGCCCCCAGGGAGCAGCAGCAGCAAAGTATAAAGTATTGATAATACTTAGTGATACTGAGTATCTAATCTGCAACAACGAGAGATTATAACTAAACCGGGTCTAAACCGGGACTAAACCGGGACTAAACCGGGTCTAAACCGGGACTAAACCGGGTCTAAACCGGGACTAAACCGGAACTAAATCAGGACTAAATCAGGACTAAATCAGGACTAAATCAGGACTAAACCAGAAACGTTGTTACTCGTGAGTAAATGTGTTGATTTCTGTAAAATCGTCGCGGCGACGTCGTCCTGCCTCGTGTGTCGTACAGGCCGGTCGCTCTTACCACGTCTTTACTCTGGGGGGCGCTGTGGTCGTCGTTCAGGTGGTTCTTCAGGATGAGGCAGGCTTCACGCATCTTTGAGCTCAGTTCAAACCTGAAACAGCACAGTTTGACTCAGTTTGACTCAGTTTGACTCAGTTTGACTCAGTTTGTCTCAGTTTGACTCAGTTTGTCTCAGTTTGACTCAGTTTGACCCAGTTTGACCCAGTTTGTCTCAGTTTGTCTCAGTTAGACTCAGTTTGACTCAGTTTGACTCAGTTTGACTCAGTTTGACTCAGTTTGACTCAGTTTGACACATCAGCTCACTTGTTCTTACTAAGTCCTTGCAGTGACAACATGCTGGGGGTGTTCTACGTGTATGTCTATGGTGGAATTTTCAGCAGTTACCATGGAGACACACATTAGCAAACACTGACAAAAAAGTAAAAAAACAAAAACAAAAAATCTGTGATCAGTCCGAGCGTTTGTGGTTCAGTTTAAGAGTTTGATTTACAACAAAACGGTGAAAGAGACTGAAAAACTGTTGGCTAATGCTAATGCTAATGCTAATGCTAATGCTAATGTTAGCTAGCTTGTGACTGTAATGTTATGAGAGAGGGACTTGTTTAACAGCACAAATCTCTCACTTATTCCACCTAAATGAGATTTTCTGGTCAGATTGTTAAACTAAAGCTCAACAAAGCCTCAGACAGAGCAGTGCCTCCAGTTAGCATCACGCCCACAGTGATGCACAGGTCACATTTAGAGGTTAAAGCGTCGTACTTCTCTTTGACTTCCGGGCCGCTGTAGTCGGCGGCTCTCAGCGCCTCCTCGTCGGTGTCGCTCTCGTCCAGGTTCACGTTCCGCTCCTCCTCCGACGTCTCCACCTCCAGCACCGCCTCGTCCTCCGAGCTCTCCCCGTCCTCCGCCGCGTCCCCGCTGTCCCCGCTGTCCTCGCTGTCCTCACTGTCCCCGGAGGAGCTGCCGTCCTCCTCCTCCTCCTCCTCCTCCTCCTCCTCACTCGACGTGGACTCGTATCTGACACAGAGAACATGGTCATGGGCTTCACAGCGATCAGGAGGGACTGTTGCCATAGCGTTTAACAAAATATTGTATCTTTTAAATGGGAAAAGTCCTCAAAATGGAGGAGTCACAGTGTGACTCTGAAGTGCTGTATGTTTGCAAGTTTTCTCCCCGACAAAACCCACAATGTCGATGAAACGTTCTGCACCGACAAAGGCACCGACGAAGGTTTGAACTTTGTGTTTAAACGAGAGAAATGTGACCGAACTGTTAATGCCTGTGTGTTAATGCCTTACAGACAAGAAACAGTGAGAAAGTTAAAGCTGTGTGTGGTTGAGGGGTTTGTAACACGTGACAAGAGCCCACAGAATAATGTAAAAATAAAGTGTGTGGTGATTGGCGAAAATTTTACCTGTTGAGGATAATGTAAAAATAAAGCTGATACTTCACAGATTTCACCTGTTGTGGATTATTTTTAGAACGTGACACAGCACACAGGCTCTAAACTGCTGTGTTGCTGTTGCGTGTGTCAGGCTGTAGGTGGCGCTCACCCTCCGTTCAGGATCCCCACAAACTGCAGGCTCTTTTTGCCGGTGCTGCGGCTCTCGGAGCTGTTCCCGTCGCTCCTCTTCATTATGGATTTAAGCAAACCTCCTGCAGAGGGACACGAGACAGTTAGGACAGGAACGTCTGACAGAACAGACGAGAACGTCTGAGGAGAGAAGACGAGAACGTCTGACAGAACAGACAGGAATTGGGTTTGGAATATTTCCCAAATCTCAGGACATTTCTGACGCTCCCCCTCTTCTTTCCCTCTCCTCCTCCTCTCCTCCTCCTCTCCTCCTCTCCTCCTCCTCCTCCTCTCCTCCTCCTCCTCCCTCCTCCTCTCTCCTCCTCCTCTCTCCTCCTCCTCCTCCTCCTCCTCCTCCTCCTCCTCCTCCTCTCCTCCTCCTCTCCTCCTCCTCTCCCCCTCCTCCTCTCCTCACATTTTTTTCTTGTATCATGACCTAATATTTTGTCTTGAAACAAAAAGTAAAGTCTTTAACAGCCTCGCTCCTGATTGCTCTCTTCGGTTGCTATGATACGTGCGATACTTAAATTGTCGTCTATAACGGCTCTCGCTCGAGACTGAGGACGAGCTTCATGTAAAACACAGAATTTCTCATATTTGAGACATTTACAGACATTTAACAGGCTTAAGATTCACAGATGAGACATTTTCAGTTTGTGGATGTGATATAAGCTCATCAAACACTGAAGAATCGTGCGTTTTGCAGTTTTAAAAGCCGCTTTTTGGAACTACGTCTCACTAAATCCAACTCACAACTACTTTTTTGTCCAATCCAAAAGTAAACACAAGGATAAATCTGACCAGATCACGTGTCTTGTTGCATCTTGTCCCGTCCCTAATAAATATATTCACCATCTTCTATAAAAAGTCTTTGTTTTCTCACCGGTTTTAGGGGTGGAGGTCATGTCCTCCTGCTCCGCCCGCGTCTCCTCCTCTGCTCTGGCCTCCTGCTCCTCTGCGACTCCGAGCTCCTCGCACTGACACGCCGTGCTCACCATCTCCACCTCCGCCTCCTTCTGCTCCTCGTTTGTGGGCTCCTCCGTCTGTGTCCCCTCCTCGCTTTGCTCCAGATGCCCTCCCACGCCCACATCGCTCACCTCCACCCGACACCACACCTCCGCGTCCTTCACCTCCGCTGCTCTCGTCTCCGTCTGGACGCTCACAGTCTCTGGAGCTGCTAAAACACCTTTATCGCACAGAACTTTGGAGGCTCGTTCCTCCATCTTGGCTCTGAAGTTCTCCACCTCTCTCCCGGCTTCACTTAACTGTTCCTCCAGAGCCAAGATGGACTCCTGCTGGAACTTGATGGTGTCTTGTAGCGTGTCTATTTCTCGCTGTGCTTCGGAGGTGGCCCCGAGCATGCCCTCCATCACCCACACCTCCACGTCCTCCGTCTCCACCGCGGCCTGGATACTCCGCTCGTTCGTCGGACTCACCTCTGTCTCCGTGCTCCTCTCGTTCACCGTCACCACGGAGCTCACCGCTGCATCTCTGACGCCTTCACGATAATAGAAAACCGCTAAATGCATCGACTTTTCCTCTCCGACCCCCAGCGACCTCGTCTCCACCGCTTCTCCACCTTCATGCTCTCGTCTGTCTGTCTTCTCCTCACTGGTTTGTGGTGGGGTGTGGTTTGGAGCTTCTTCTGAAGTTTGGGTGGAGGACTCGCTCAGAGCCTGGTGCTGTTGCTGCTTGGTCACCTCCAGGGCGGCGCTCTTCTCCTGTAGCTGTAGCATTAGCATGTCTTTCTCAGCGCGTAGCCGGGCCACCTCCCTCTCCAGAGCCGGGACGCCCTTCACCTTCTCCTCCATCTCTTTGAGCTGCCTCAGGGCCGTGGCCATCTGCTCCCGCACCGTCTGCAGCTGGCTCGGGGGGACGGAGGAGCTGCTGCCCCCTGTGGGCGAGGAGCGCAGGGTTAATAATCAGTTCACCTTTAATAAAAGTATTTAAGAGTTGTGTGACAGGTCACTTTAAATGATCTATGTCTTTAGGATGTGTGTTTGAGGCCGTTGTAAGTCCAGACTGATATATTCTCTGTGTATTTAAATATTAACCTCAGTCTGGTCCAGGCTCAAACACCATCGTCCAATCAGATTCGTTTATTTCAGTGACATGTGAAACGAAGGAGCTCATTGGTCTCCATCATTTTGAACAAAACCACATCTCTCTCCTCAGATGAACAGTTTAGTGCTTCACTCACTGATTCTGCACAAATCTGACATGTTTTTCAGGCTCCTGTGATGTTTTTATTTTAAGGTTCTTTACAATTTCAACTGAAACCAGTGACTCGACACACGACACGCTCACAGTGAAAAAAACAGACTGTTACACCATCCATCCATGTTCTTCCTCTTATCCAGGGCCCGGTCACGGGGGCCTGAAGAGGGCTCCACCTTTTTCCAGTAAAGAACCATGGCCTCAGATTTGGAGGAGCTGAGTCTCTGTTTCACCAGTGAATATTTAATAGAGTCTGACCTAAATTTATTTATAAGTAAAATAATAAAGGCTGAATTGTCTGTGACTGTACCTGCGGGGGTGCTGCGCCCCGACGTCTGGGGGCTGGGTTTGGTCCAGCTGCTCGGGACAGACTGGGACAGTGGGGGGCAGAGTGGGACAGTGGGGGGGCAGAGTGGGACAGTGGGGGGGCAGAGTGGGGCTGAAGCGGGGCAGGCTGCACAGGTTTGGGAGCGGCTCCGTTCTGGTGGCTCTGCTCTTGTTGCAGTCGCAGGCTGGTCTCCAGCAGGGTGCGCTCCACCCGAGGGTTCCTCTGGGGGGGCGGGGGAGGGACCTGGAGCAGAGGAGTCGTTTAGATTTTACAAGATACAAAGAAAGAAGTGACAACATTACAATATGTACTTCAGTTTCTCAAGAAAAGAAAAGACACGATGAGCCGTCAGTTTGGACAATATAACAAAAAATATCATGATTTTCATCCTTATTTGGAGCAAACACGAGTTTTAATTTGATTTGATTTTGTCTCATTAAAGTCGAGGAGCGGGTGGGACGGGGGCTGTTCTCCAGATTCCTGATCCTCTCTAAGCGTCGCCTCGATGAAGCTGTGGTGACGTCAGACTCAGTCACTTCATTACAGTCTGTGGTTTTGTCCTAGTCCCTGTGTCCTTCTGCTTCCTTCTATGTCTCTCTGTGACCCTCTGTGACCCTCCGTGTCCCTCCGTGTCCCCCCGTGTCCCTATGTCCCTCCGTGTCCCCCTGTGACCCCCTGTGTCCCTCCGTGTCCCTCCATGTCCCTATGTGTCCTCCTGTGTCCCTATGTCCCTCTGTGACCCTCCGTGTCCCTCTGCAGTTTTACCTTGGCCCCGGCGGACAGGGGCGGGGCCGTGATGAGACTGACATGTGACAGCGACAGGTGCTCTGAGGGGGCGGAGCCGAGCCTGTTCCTGGGAGGCGGAGGGGGCGGGACTCGTCCGTCCTCGCTGCTCGGAGACGTGAGGGACTCTGTGGACGTCCAGCCGCTGCTCCTGCCCCCCACCCCCGGGCTCCTCTGGGACAGTCTGAGGCCTCGTCCCGAGCGTCTGGCGCCCCCTGGTGGAGCCCGGCGCGCGCCGTGCCCGCTCTCAATCTCCTCCACGTACTTCAGGAAGTCCAGGTCCAGCTGGAAGCCGTAGGGCGTCTGGACCGAGTACGAGGCCTGCTCCGGCTCATCCTGAGCGGGGAAGTGGAACGCCGAGCCCAGGTCTGGACAAACACAGCAATGCATTATGGGACTGCGGTCAACTCGACACTGTTTCACATGAGGAGCTCAGCAGCGACGCCCACAGCGGCGCCCACAGCGACGCCCACAGCGACGCCCACAGCGACGCCCCACAGCGACGCCCACAGCGGCGCCCACAGCGACGCCCACAGTGACACAGCGACGCCCACAGCGACGCCCACAGTGACACAGCGACACAGTGACACCCACAGCGACACAGTGACACCCACAGCGACACAGTGACACAGCGACGCCCGCGACGCGGCGCCCGCAGCGGCGCCCGCAGCGGCGCCCGCAGCGACGCCCGCAGCGACGCCCGCAGCGACGCCCACCCGCAGCGGCGCCCGCAGCGGCGCCCGCAGCGACGCCCCAGCGGCGGCGCCCACAGCGGCGCCCGCAGCGGCGCCCGCAGCGGCGCCCGCAGCGACGCCCGCAGCGGCGCCCGCAGCGACGCCCGCAGCGCGCGACGCCCACAGCGTAAACTCCACAAACTGAGACCAAATTATTCAAATGAAAGTCATTTGTTCCACCATAATCTGAACTCGTGCTGCCGATCGATTGGTCGAATAAAAAGGGGCGGGGCAAAAACTCAAAACTATTCTGACTGAAACTGCACTGACAGAACGACACCTGCAGGGGGCGCACATGCAAAAACTACAGGAAAAAGAACAAGGAAACAGTGGAGCCTGGACATTTATGTGTAAAAAAGCAAATTAAACTCCCAGAATTCACTCTCAAATCTGTGTCTTTCTGCTGTTGCTCCAGATAAATCATAAATAAAATAATTAAACATTTTGTTGGACTAAACGAGACAAAACGAGCCGAGCTGCAGATCCCTGACGTCTGTTTTCGTGAGAATAAGTTTCATTTTCACAGTTTCTCGTACCTGGGAGTTTGGGGTTGACTTGCACCGACTGCGTCATTTTTACTCTTCAGTCACAGCTCAGAGAAACTCCTGAAAAACACAAAACATGAGACTTTTATTATTCAGAGGCAGATTTAATGTTCGATTTAATGTTCTCATCACGATCTGAGGAGAGGAGGCGACTGTGACTCAGAGGATGTTTGACCTTGTTCCCTTTGGCAACACATTTAAACACGACATTCACTTTATTTCCACATTAAACCCGTTTCAGGCCCTGATCACGTCCGTGTTTGAGATGCAGATGTTTTAAATGAGCAGCTCCACCACAAAATGAGTCTTATTCAGAAGATTTGTGTAAAATATTGACTCTTTGCTGGATCTTTGTTTTGTGGAGACGTCGCGGGGTCAGATTTTCCTTATTCTGCTTCTCAAAGGTTAAAAGAAAAGACTTGATATGTAGAAAAGATCAACTATTCTACAAAAAACAGGGAAATGTGAACAATATTGTGTCAGTTTCTTGTAAATCACAGTTTATCTGTTGAATTATTTATTATTTATTTATTATTATTTTCATTTCATCTATTTTCACTTTTTTAATCACTATTTCAGCTCATTTTGTTTCATTTTTATGTCTGTGCCTCTTTGTCGTTGTTAAATGGAAATGAAAAATCTTCATAAACAAAAAATTATAATAAAATAAATCTACATCGAATTATCAAGTGATTTATAGTCCAAGAATCAGGAAGTGCGTGTTCTCATGCTAGTTCTGGCTCCTCTTCCCTTCGTCTCTGCTGTGGCTCGTTTGAAAAGATCAGATTTTGTGAATCGTGTAAAGTTTTATCCCACAAACAAGAACAAATCAAACAGAACTTTTACAGAACTGACAGTCGCACTCACACTGTACCTGACCTCTGACCTCTGACCCCACACTGTACCTGACCTCTGACCTCACACTGTACCTGACCTCTGACCCCACACTGTACCTGACCTCTGACCTCACACTGTACCTGCGTCTGCACAGACCTGACCTCTGACCTGAGTCACAGAAGCAGCAGCGTGATCCTGTGCTTCAGGAAGTGTAACTCCTCCCCCTACTCCTCCTCCTCCCAGACCCTCTTAAACCCGCGCCTCCTCCCTCCTCCTCCTCCTCCTCTCCTCTCCTCCCAGACCCTCTTAAACCCGCGCCTCCCTCCCTCTCCTCCTCCTCCTCCTCTCAGACCCTCTTAAACCCGCGCCTCCCTCCTCCTCCTCTCAGACCCTCTTAAACCCGCGCCTCCCTCCTCCTCCTCCTCCTCCTCCTCTCAGACCCTCTTAAACCCGCGCTTCCCTCCTCCTCCTCCTCCTCCCTCCTCCTCTCAGACCCTCTTAAACCCGTGCCTCCCTCCTCCTCCTCCTCCTCTCAGACCCTCTTAAACCTGCGCCTCCCTCCTCCTCCTCCTCCTCCTCCTCCTCTCAGACCCTCTTAAACCCGCGCCTCCCTCCTCCTCCTCTCAGACCCTCTTAAACCCGCACCTCCCTCCTCCTCCTCCTCCTCCTCCTCTCAGACCCTCTTAAACCCTCGTCTCTGGTCCCAAACAGCCCCATAAACCCCCGGTGCACTTCCTGTTTCGGACACAGCTGTTTCTCTGAGAAGCGAGGAGCATTTCCACAGAGAACAGAACAAAAACCTGCACATTTCTCCTCGTGTCCCGGCTCTGTGCAGATTTACTGTATCAGCCGGTCTTCAGGTCAAAATAAGTCCACTGCCGACTGTGAAAAGAGCTTATAAACTCATCCTGGTGAGTAATTAGGATGTTCTGAGTGTGTAACGTCAGTGAGGAGTGACTTCAAAATGTTTCAAATGAAGTAGTTCTGTTTTTCCTGGGATCCACATTAAAGACACTTATACCTCAATACTTTACGATGCTGGGCGTGATTGACAGGTGGATCAGCCAATCAGGGGCCTGCGTGATGAGGATGTGGTGCGTGTGAGGCGTTTACCCGTCTGTGGCGGCGTGAGGGGTTCCTGCAGCTGTTCAGGCCTGGTTCCTTCCTCCATGTACCTCACTGCCCTGTGGAGCACGACAACAGCAGTTAAAACAAGACTCCAGAGTTTAAACGTCACTTTGAGCCTCATTTTAAACAAAAACGAGCAGATTTACACGGCACAGGTTCAGACACAAACACGAGTCACTACGATCGATCGTTATCAGACAAAACCAGCCCAGAATGAACGTCTCTCTCATTAAAACAGAAAATTTATCACAAAACTGATCCAAATCAAGTTTAAATAGTTTGAGAGCCACAAAAGCACAAAACCAAACACTTTCAGTCACTTCTTTCCACAAAAACCTGAAACGTGCAGTGGGATCATCCTCTCGAGTGTTTTGCCAAAGGGCACATTTACACCTCGCAGTGGGAGGAGCACAGACAGATATGAGCCTCCTTATAGCGCGACGGCCTTGTGGTCGGCGTTCTTGTCTCGTTTTAGGACAGATTACATTCCTCGCGGGACGTCCCGAGCTGCGGCGCTGACGAGTCCCACGGGCTCGAAGAACGCCGCACGATGAAGACTCACGACCACGGACCGGTTATGTAAATGGACAGAGCTAACCTGCGAGCGCCGCGTTACAAACAGGAAGTGATCATGTGCACTTCAGGTCCATCGACTCTGGCTCCAGTTCACTTTCTATTGAAAAACTGTGTCTCTCTCTGTCCCTGCTGCTGTCAGACTTGTTTTAGTCTTAAATGTTCGTATTAACCCTCGACGTGATGCTGGGGTCATTTTTTTTAAGTTATTTTGAGTGTATTTATTAATGTTTTTAACTTATTTTCTTCATTTTTTTGTTATTTTGAGTTTATTTTTTGAGCTATTTTGAGTTTTTGTTGATTTCTTTTTTGTTTTATTTTTTTTTTAGTTATTTTGAGTTTCTTTATTTAAATTTTTTGTTTCTTGAGTTTATTTATTTATTTTTTGTTATTTTGAGTTATTTTTTCATTTTTTGAGTTATTCTGAGTTTTTCTTTTTTTTTTTTTTTTTTTTTTGAAAAACCGTCGTCTCTCTCTGTCCCTGCTGCTGTCAGACTCATTCTGGTCTTAAATGTTCGTATTAACCCTCGACATGATCCTGGGGTTTTTATTTCACGTCTGTGTCTGTAAATCAACATATGAACATTAATAACAGACACATCAGGTCCTTCTGTCCCCGACGTCGCTCCTGTTAGCGTTAGCAACAGGTTTGATTGACAGTGTTGCTAAGCGCCCGCTCCCTGTTAAACCAGTGGTGCGGGCTGAAGGGGCGTGACCTTCAACAGCCTCGCTCCTGATTGGCTCTTTGGTTGTCTCTGTACCTGCTTCAGCCTCAATGAGCTTCATGTGGAGCTGAAGCTGAGACGTCAAACTCTCTCAGTCTCTTCTTTAAACAAAAACTTTTAATCTTTGGTCACATTATGATAATGGAGGTTTTGTGATGATGGATTTATTGGACATATTTCACGTGATATTCTGCGAGATCTCACTGTTTCTGCAGAACCAAAAACATTTGAACAGTGTTTCTTTGTTAAACCAGAACCTGCACAAACCAAATACTGTATAAAACAAACAAAATGCACAAATTTAAACACGACAAGAGAGAAACGTGACGCCAACGAGCAACACAACTGTCAAAACTGTCAAAACTGTCAAAACTGTCAAAACTGTAGCTCTGACACTAAAGGTTTCAGTGGTGATGGTCTCCACACGGTTCCAGCTCCATCCAGAAGAGTTTTTACATTTGATGGAAGTGTCTTTAGTCTCTCTGGTTTCTCCTCGTCTGAGTTCACCGAGTCCAGCCCCAAAAGGAGCCGTCTGAGTGAAACTGCCTCGTTTACGGCTCACGTCACCACAGCTCGTTACTGCGAAGACACTGAGCTTCATTCATCAAAGTTTCCTTAAAAAATGTTTGTAACTTCCACTTTAAGACGTCGCTGAGACTCTGCACCGGAGTCACGACGTTTTCTTAAGGAGCCAAAAAAAAGAGCCACACCTGATTGAGCCGCATCCACACACCACCTCATTTACAGAAACATCCATGTGTTTAAGAAACTTTAAAATGTCAAACACTTGAACACACTCAGTTTATTTAAGTCTCCAGCTCATCAAAATAAACAGGACTTTCAGTTTAGATGGAGGTTCATGAGGCACAGAGGTGTGAACAGTGTGGAGGGAGGGGCCGGGACACAGGTGCACTCTGGGTATGAGAGTGACGGGGGTGACAGGTGACTGCCCCGTCCACCAGGGGGAGCCGCGTGTGGTGCTGCCCCCGTCCACCAGGGGGAGCCGTGTGTGGACCTGCCCCGTCCACCAGGGGGAGCCGTGTGTGGACCTGCCCCGTCCACCAGGGGGAGCCGTGTGGACCTGCCCCGTCCACCAGGGGGAGCCGTGTGTGGTCCTCATGTGGCTGGTTCTGGAGATGTGCCAGAGACAGACTGACATGAGCCAAAGCAGAGACAGTGAGTGAGGACAGGCTAACCACTCTGCCGCTGTGCTTCCCCTGCCCCGGGGCACATTCCTCCAGCGTGTCCCGACAGCTCGCCCCCTCCGCCCCCTCCACCCCCACCAGAAGACCCTCCACCCCCCCACCACCCCCCACCAGAGGACCCCCTCCACCCCCTCCACCCCCACCAGAGGACCTCCACCTCAGGGACAGGCGTCACTTCTGTGTTTAGAATGATCTGAAGTTACAGGCGACGTAAAGAGACGCTGTAGGAAAAACCAGAGAGTTTGAAAAGACACGAGCCAAAAACATCACAGGCATTTTGAATAAAGTCGGCCATATTGAATAAAGTCGGCCATATTGAATAAAGTCGGCCATATTGAATAAAGTCGACCATATTGAATAAAGTCGGCCATATTGAATAAAAGTCGGCCATATTGAATAAAGTCGACCATATTGAATAAAGTCGGCCATATTGAATAAAGTCGGCCATATTGAATAAAGTCGGCCATATTGAATAAAGTCGACCATATTGAATAAAGTCGGCCATATTGAATAAAGTCGGCCATATTGAATAAAGTCGACCATATTGAATAAAGTCGACCATATTGAATAAAGTCGGCCATATTGAATAAAGTCGCTAATTGTAAACACCAAGAAAACTGAAGTTTATCTGCTCAAATATCAAAAATGTCCCAAAACATCACCGTCATGTGGATTTAACATTTATAAAACAGAATGTTGATCAACGATTAGCAAAAATCTTCAATTCAAATGAATCGTTACGTCTCTAATCACGGTTCACCTGAAACAAAAACTGGATCTGAACATGGGTGAGTCCAAACACAGAGGTTTGAACATAACTCTGATCTGTAAATATAGACGAAAAACGATAATGAAACTCATTTAAACGACACAAAACCAAGAGAGTTAAACCACAAAAACTATTACTACTATACTGTTAAAACGGCTCCAGATTCTCTCGTCTTTTAGACCCACAAAATATAAAAATCGATTTATTACAAACTGACCTGAACTGACCCCGACTCGAGGATTTAACTTTCTCCAAACAAAACAGAACCACGGAAACAAAAAAGAAAAAACCAAACCAGGTCAAAGCGAGAGCCGGACAGGACTCACCAGGACTGAACCACGGGACTGAACCACGGGACTGAACCACGGACCTGAAACACGGACCTGAAACACGGACCTGAAACATGGGACTGAAAGAGGGGTCTGAAACAAGGGACCGAAACACGGAACCAGAACTAGACCAGGACTAAACCAGGACTAAACTAGGACTAAACCAGGACTAGACCACGTCTAAACCAGGACTAAACCAGGACTAAACTAGGACTAAACCAGGACTAGACCAGGTGTAAACCAGGTCTAAACCAGGACTAAACCAGGACTAAACCAGGTCTAAACCAGGACTAAACCAGGACTAAACCAGGTCTAAACCAGGACTAAACCAGGACTAAACTAGGACTAAACCAGGACTAGACCAGGTCTAAACCAGGACTAAACCAGGACTAAACTAGGACTAAACCAGGTCTAAACCAGGACTAAACCAGGACTAAACTAGGACTAAACCAGGTCTAAACCAGGACTAAACCAGGACTAAACCAGGACTAAACCAGGTCTAAACCAGGACTAAACCAGGACTAGACCAGGACTAAACCAGGACTGATCCAGGTCTTTACACTGATGTGTCTCAGTCTCACTGGGATAAACTCCATGGACCAGACTGAGGACTGTCCTCTCTCTTTTCTCTCTTTTCTCTTTCCTCTCTTCTCCTCTTATCTCTCTCTCTTTTCTCTTTCCTCTCTTCTCCTCTCTCTCTCTCTCTCTCTCTTTTCTCTTTCCTCTCTTCTCCTCTCATCTCTCTCTCTCTTTTCTCTCCCTACATTCCTTTGCTCTCTTTCTTTCCTCCCCCTCTCCTCATCCTCTCTCTCTTTTCCCCTCATTCTTTTACCTCTCTCCTCCTCCCACAGTCTTTCTCTCTCCCTTCCTCTTCTTCTATGAGACATAAGGCCACAGGAACAAAAGAAAGTGCAGCCATTTAACGTGGAAATCACAGCGGAATCGGACTCAGTATCGAGTATCGAGTATCGAGTCTGTTCCTCAGCATCAAAACTGAGTTGAACATTTTAGTATCGCCAACACGAAGTGAAGATGGGACGTTTGAAAAGGACTTCAATTTCCCAAAAGCAACAACATTATTATACAAGATTCTACTTTATAATTTCACTTCCTGGTTGGAGACGTGACATCATCGTTCCCTAGCAACCGTAATATTAATTAACCAGAGCTAAGACTTGTCGAAATTACACAACAAGTCTGATTAAACTAGTAAAAACATCAAAGCATTTAGATGTTTGGAGACGGGATTAAACATGAGAGCACGGATTAAAGCTCACACTGGAACATTCTGGACCTTTAACTTCTACGATTCAAGCTGGAAACTTCAAAACGAAACGACGTAAAGACGATTCTTCTGGTGTAAAGCGGCATTAGGGTCGTTTATTCTGAGCGTCAGAGCAGGACATGAACCAGACGACTCGTGGAGATAAGGACCTTATCCCGCCAACGCTCGCTCTGCTCTGGGTCGTGTCAGCTCCGCCCCCGTCCCGCCCCCGTCCCGCCCCCGTCCCGCCCCCGTCCCGCCTCCGCCTCCCGTAAACGCTCCAACCAAACCTCCACAATATAAAAACACAACTCTCCAAACATCTCGTTTTCCCCGAGTTTGGTCATTTTGGGGAAGTTGATCCTGAGACTTCCTGGTTGGACCCGAGCAGCAGATGTGAGGTAACGCCAGGACCGTTGCCATTAGCGACGGCGCAGTGAACAACCCCCACTCCAATGTACAGCACAAGAACGGCGTTATTTCTGTCAGACGGACGTTCAAACTGCGAGAGAACGTGCTCCTCGTGTGACTCGTTCAGACGCGTTTCTTTAACTTTTTTCAACTTTTTCACAAACTGAGACTCGACTCGTGTAAAAACGAGAAATATCGACCCAAGGACCAACCCAAAGACGCCAAACCGAGAGGAAAAAACACGAAAACCTGCGAGACGTAACTTCACTTTGATCAAATGTGTTTCATAGAACGTTTTTTGTTTCCTCAGGAGTAAATATAGACGATAAACGATCAGATTCAAACTAAAAACTGAAGAAGAACGAGCCACAAAAAAGTAAAAACTTAAACCTCACACGGTTCAAGTTTAAGAAGAAGTCGCCTCCCGTCAGGATCATCCAGAGTCACAATTCAGACAAAAACTGAAAGAAAATCATGTTTTTTGGTTTGTATTTACTGTGTGTGAGCTCGCATCTCCACAAACCCGACTCTCACTCGGCCTGGGCAGTGCGACACAAACTCATCTATCTCCATGGAGACGGTTTCCATGGTGATGTCCCGCCTCCAAAAAACAGCTGCGCTTTAAACTACAAACGGTTTAAACGCAAACTACAAACGATTTAAACACAAACTACAAACGGTTTAAACGCAAACTACAAACAATTTAAGTCTCCTCAGGTGTCACATGACCAGACTGACCCTGGACAAACCAAAAACATAAAAACTCACATGTTCTTTTTAAAAACCTTTCACAGGTTCAGTTCACACGACGTCACAGTAAATATCCCACAGTGGAGCTTTAAAGAGGAGGACCTGTGCAGAATGGAGCTTATGGAAAAGTGCAGTTTTCTCCCATGTTCTAACCTTCTCATTTTCTTCTTGCAGATATTAAACATAAACCAGACGACTTCACTCTGCGCTGGGCCTGTCCACGAGGAACAAAAACCAAACAGATTCCAGAGGAGTTTGACTTTAAAGTCGCTAGAACAAACTTTTCCCGTCGTGAAAAACAAAACTAGTTCATTTTTAACTTTTTCCCACATTCCTCACTGACCGGCCGCACCGCCTCACGCCTCATTCCTCGATTAATTATTTACTGCTACGACTTTACCAGCACTTTTCATAGATTTGAGAGAGCAGAGCTAAGCTAACAACAACTAGCATGCTAACAGTGCACCAGCAGGACACAAACCCGGACAAAAATGACTCTTTTCAACACATTTGTGGCTTTTATGGCAAATAATTCATCTCCCGTACAGTTATATCCATGTGTTTCAAAATTTAAGGCGAAAAAGTGACCGTTGCCATAGCGATTAGCAATAACAGGAACATGACATCACCTGAGAATGTGGAGGGCCTATTGTGTGGAGGCTCCGCCCTCTTCCACTGTCAGGAGCAGAGGACACTTTGACACGTTAAAGCTCATTTGTCATCAGCCTCTCGGAGTAAACCCAAACTTCCTGCCTCTGTTCCCGCTGATTCCGGGACGTGTTAGCGCAGTTTTCCTGCTCCGTGTCTTTTAGCGCCGCATAAATCCTGGATGTGTCTGCGCCGGATCGGACGCCACGAGGTAAATTACAGACAAGACACATTCCTCTGAAATGGCCCCGAGAGACGAGAGAGCGGCCTCATAAACACAACGCCTCATTATACAGAGGCACAGCTGATGAGGAGGAGGAGGAGGAGCAGGGGAGAGGAGGAGGAGGAGCAGGGATGAGGACCAGAGAGGAGGAGCAGAGACGAGGAGCAGGGACAAGGAGCAGGGACGAGGAGCAGAGACAAGGAGGAGGGACAAGAGACGAGAGAGCGGCCTTGTAAACACAACGCCTCATTATACAGAGGCACAGCTGATGAGGGGGAGGAGCAGGGGCGAGGAGGAAGAGGAGGAGCAGGGACGAGGAGCAGAGAGGAGGAGCAGGGACGAGGAGCAGGGACGAGGAGCAGGGAGCGGCCTCATAAACACAACGCCTCATTATACAGAGGCACAGCTGATGAGGAGGAGGAGGAGGAGGAGGAGGAGGAGCAGAGAGGAGGAGCAGGAGGAGGAGCAGGGAGCGGCCTCATAAACACAACGCCTCATTATACAGAGGCACAGCTGATGAGGAGGAGGAGGGGCGAGGGGAGGAGGAGAGGACGAGAGCAGAGAGGAGGAGCAGGGGCGAGGAGCAGGGACGAGAAGCAGGGACGAGGAGCAGGGACGAGGAGCAGGGAGCGGCCTCGTAAACACAACGACTCATTATACAGAGGCACAGCTGATGAGGAGGAGGAGGAGGAGCAGGGGAGAGGAGGAGGAGGAGGAGCAGGGATGAGGACCAGAGAGGAGGAGCAGAGAGGACAGAGACAAGGAGGAGGGACGAGGAGCAGGGAGCGGCCTCGTAAACACAACGCCTCATTATACAGAGGCACAGCTGATGAGGAGGAGGAGCAGGAGCGAGGAGGAGGAGCAGGGACGAGGACCAGAGAGGAGGAGCAGAGACGAGGAGCAGGGACGAGGAGCAGAGACGAGGAGCAGGGACGAGGAGGAGGGACGAGGAGCAAGGAGGAGGAGGAGGAGGAGGAGGAGGGAGGAGGGAGGAGGAGGTGTATGAAAACTACTCATTCTGTCACACAGTGACTTTACAGACTAAGGCCCAAGTGGAGTCGTGCCTCTCACTGACGCCCTGCGGCGAGGAGGTTCTGGGAGACCGAGACCGAGACCAGACCGAGACCAGACCGAGACCAGACCGAGACCAGACCGAGAGACCGAGACCCAGACCGAGACCAGACCGAAACCAGACCGAGACCAGACCGAGACCAGACCGAGACCGAGACCAGACCGAGACCAGACCGAAACCAGACCGAGACCAGACCGAGACCAGACCGAGACCAAGACCAGGACCAGGACCAGACCAGACCAGACCCAGACCGAGACCGAGACCAGACCCAGAGACCGAGACCCAGACCGAGACCAGACCGAGACCAGACCGAAACCAGACCGAGACCAGACCGAGACCAGACCGAGACCAGACCAGGACCAGGACCAGGACCAGACAGACCAGACCAGACCGAGACCAGACCGAGACCAGACCGAGACCAGACCGAGACCGAGACCGAGACCGAGACCGAGACCATGAGACCAAGACCAAGACCAGACCGAGACCAGACCGAGACCGAGACCAGACCGAAACCAGACCGAGACCAGAAACCAGACCGACCCAGACCGAGACCGAGACCAGACCGAGACCAGACCGAGACCAAGACCAGACCGAGACCAGACCGAGACCGAGACCGAGACCAGACTGAGACCAGACCGAGACCAGGACCAGACCGAGACCAGACCGAGACCAGACCGAGACCAGACCGAGACCCAGACCGAGACCAGACCGAGACCAAGACCAGAGAGGAGACCAGACCGAGACGAGACCGAGACCAGACTGAGACCAGACCGAGACCAGGACCAGACCGAGACCAGGACCAGACCGAGACCAGACCGAGACCAGACCGAGACCCAGACTGAGACCGAACACACCAGGGTACTTCCTCATTTTTGGATGTTAAAAAAAAACTTTATAATAAGTTACAAACGGCACAAAGAGGAATTATTTTAACCCCAAGAGCTGCTTCTACAGTAAATCTGCACATATATTTGTACATGTATCTGTACATATATTTGTACATATATTTGTACATATATTTGTACATATATTTGTACATATATTTGTACATATATCACATACATCTGTACTCTCTCTGCACTGGGGACAAACTGGACAGAACCAGGTTCTTTCAGCAGAACGACAGAAGAATGAAGAGCAGGGGAAAAGTGGAGGAGAAACAACATTTTAATGAAGTTTGTGTTTGTCCTGTGGGAGCGTTAAAGCTGCACATGGGCGAGTGCCTCTTTAAGTGTGAGGGCCGAGCTGCACAAAGACGCTGTTCTTTACTCTGCTCCTTTGTTAAAGTGTTGTGTTCTGAGGAGCGAGTCTGGAGCCTCCTCCAGAGGAAAAGTCTCATCATGGACGTATGAGAAAGGAGCCTGTGTGCCACTTTTACTCTGCAGAACTCACACTCTGAGCACCGACTTTACCCCGAGATTACACCGAGTTTACCCCGAGTTTACACCGAGTTTACACCGAGTTTACCCCGAGTTTACACCGAGTTTACACCGAGTTTACCCCGAGTTTACCCCGAGTTTACCCCGAGTTTACCCCGAGTTTACCCCGAGTTTACACCGAGATTACACCGAGTTTACACCGAGTTTACACCGAGTTTACACCGAGTTTACACCGAGTTTACCCCGAGTTTACACCGAGATTACACCGAGTTTACCCCGAGTTTACACCGAGTTTACCCCGAGTTTACACCGAGATTACCCCGAGTTTACACCGAGTTTACCCCGGGTTTACCCGAGTTTACACCGAGATTACACCCGAGATTTACACCGAGATTACACCGAGAGATTACACCGAGATTACACCGAGATTACACACCGAGTTTACACCGAGTTTACACCGAGTTTACCCCGAGATTACACCGAGATTACACCGAGTTTACCCCGAGTTTACACCCGAGTTTACACCGAGTTTACACCGAGTTTACACCGAGTTTACACCGAGTTTACACCGAGTTTACACCGAGATTACACCGAGATTACACCAGAGATTACACCGAGATTACACCGAGATTACACCGAGATTACACCGAGTTTACACCGAGTTTACACCGAGATTACACCGAGTTTACACCGAGTTTACACCGAGATTACACCGAGTTTACCCCGAGTTTACACCGAGTTTACACCGAGATTACACCGAGTTTACACCGAGATTACACCGAGATTACACCGAGATTACAACGAGTTTACACCGAGTTTACACCGAGTTTACACCGAGATTACACCGAGATTACACCGACCGAGATTACACCCGAGCTTACACCGAGATTACACCGAGTTTACACGAGTTTACACCGAGATTACACCGAGTTTACACCGAGATTACACCGAGTTACACCCGAGATTACACCGAGATTACACCGAGATTACACCGAGTTTACAGGACGGGACAGGACAGGACAGAACAGGACAGGATAGGACAGGACGGGACAGGACGGGACAGGACGGGACAGGACGGGACAGGACGGGACAGGACAGGGGACAGAACAGGACAGGACAGGACAGGACGGACAGGACAGGACAGGACGGGTCAGGACAGGACGGGACAGGACGGGACAGGACGGGACAGGACAGGACGGGACAGGACGGGACGGGACAGGACAGGACGGGACAGGACGGGACAGGACAGGACAGGACGGGACAGGACAGGACGGGACGGGACAGACAGGACAGGACAGGACGGGACAGGTCAGGTCAGGACAGGACGGACAGGACGGACGGACAGGACAGACAGGACGGGTCAGGACGGGACAGGACACAGGACAGGACGGGACGGACAGGACAGGAACAGGACAGGACAGGACAGGACGGGTCAGGACAGGACGGGACGGGACAGAACAGGACAGGACAGGACGGGTCAGGTCAGGACAGGACGGGACAGGACGGGACAGAACAAGACAGGACAGGACGGGTCAGGACAGGACGGGACAGGACAGGACAGGACGGGACAGGACGGGACAGAACAGGACAGGACAGGACGGGACAGGACAGGACAGGACAGTTGGCTCCTGTTTAACCCTGAGCAGAGGAGCGACTGATGTGTGGAAAGTCCACGACACAAATGAGTTTTTATTCAAACAAACCAGACCCAGCAAATGGAACCGGAAACACGGAGCTGACCTCATCCTCTGCTTCTACCGCCCTAACAACACACGCAACGGGAAAGAGAGGAGGAGAGAGAGGGAGAGGAGAGAGAGAGGAGAGGAGGAGAGAGAGGAGGAGAGAGAGAGAGAGAGAGAGACCTCATCCTCTGCTTCTACCGCCCTACACCAACGACACACGCCAAAGAGGGAAAGAGAGAGGAGGAGGAGAGAGAGAGAGGAGGAGAGGAGAGAGAGAGAGAGAGGAGGAGAGAGAGGAGAGACAGAGCTTCTACCACCCTACACCGAGCCAACGGGAGGAGAGAGAGAGAGAGGAGGAGGAGGAGGAGAGGAGAGAGGAGGAGAGGAGGAGGAGAGGAGAGAGGAGAGAGGAGGAGAGAGAGGAGAGACAGACCTCATCCTCGGCTTCTACCGCCCTACACCAACGACACGCCAACGGGAAAGAGAGGAGGAGAGAGGAGAGGAAAGAGCGGAAACTCAGGAAACAACAGAGAGAAAGTCCCTGTAACGAGACACTTCACACCTGATCATAAACGAGCACAAATCATTAAAAACACGACACGACCGGCTCATTCTGAGTCATTTACAGTATCGAAAACTCGTATCGACTCTAGATCCTCATGTTCCTCAGATCTCGATACTAAAAAAGTCCCACAGACAGAATGAGTCTTTCCTGAATCTGTTTAAGAATAAAACACTAGAATAAACCATGGACCAGAATGAACCTCACACTCAGGGAGAGTTTTTATGATCCTCGTGGTATCGGTATCGGTATCGAGTATCGAGTCTGTTCCCTGTGTTTGATTCAGATGTTTCTTGTGTAACAGCAGCGTTTCCTCTTGATCTGAGCCACATGCCTTTATCCTCGGGGGCTGTTCTCTGCTGCTGTGGGATAAATCTGCTGTTTCCTAAAGGGAAGTCCCCCCCCGTCCGACCCCTCACCCCTCCGGCCGCGGACCTCCCATTGTCCCGGAGCAGGAGGAGGAGAGCGGGGAGGGGGGAGGAGAGGGGCTGTTTCCTGGAGCAGAGGAACATCACGAGGAGCATCACGCTGTGGAGATAAGGCCGTATCTGTGCAGCGAGCGCTCAGCCGTCTCACTGTTTATTTAAACAGACACAGTTAAAGGGACGGGTCACGGGCTTAAAGGGACGAGAGGTGAGGAGCGGCAGACGTCCAAACACCACAGCTGTGCGGAGGTCCGTCAACTTAAAGGGGCGTGTCACGAGAGGAGCCGCACGTCAGCCAGAGATTTGTGAAACTTTTCTACTTTTATTATTAAGCAAAATCGACTTTTTGAGCTTTCTCCCGTGTTTTAACACTTGTCAAAAACACGTCTCAAGAGGTTTTAGAGTCATCCATGCATGTTTGAGTCATCTAGAGATCTCTCCCGGGCTTTTTTCAAACCCTCCTGTACGAGGCTCCGCCCACAAGCTACATCACTTGTGCTCCACACGACAATCCTCCATAAATATACAAAAACATGACACAACTGCACACTACGACTTCACAAACCTGGTGTATGTGCAGGAGTTTCGTTAGATGCAGGTCGTTGACAGTGGCTCTGAAGGGGGCGGGGCTTAGCACAGAGAGAGACTCAGAGCATCAAGAACGTTACAGTTAATGTCCCACAGAAGTAAAATACACCAAACAGCACAATATTAAGACAATAAAACCATAAATATCTCTGTAAATAAACTATGTGACAGTCTTCATCAGGCCCCGCCCATCCTCATCCTCCCTGACCCGTGACCCCTGACCCCTGCCCCCTGCCCCGTTAATGTGGGTCAAGATTCATCGAGTCAAACCAGAAACAATGAGTCCATTTATAAACCTACAGCTTTTCCTTTGATTTGAACAAACGCTTCAGACGACAGTAACCAATCACAGGCCTGCGTCAGAGAGCTTCCTCCCTGACCCCGCCCCTTCCTCCCTGACCCCGCCCTCTTCCTCCCGGACCCCGCCTCTTCCTCGTCCTTCTTTGAGGAACAGAGCGGCTCTTCTCTGGTCACTTCTGAGACGTGATTGTTCCTGTGACCAGCCTCTGGTCCAAACCACGTCCAGGTCTGAGAAAAACGTTTTTCTGCTGCACAAGAAAAAAAGACGACCAAAAAAACTAAACGACAAAAAACGACTTTACGCCACTGACGCCAAAGCAGTAATTCTCTTTAAACCATGTTCTAATGTTTCCTCATAAAAACAGACCTGGAGTCCTGTTTGTTTCAGCTGAACCGGGTCTAAACCAGGACTAAACCAGGTCTAAACCAGGACTAAACCGGGACTAAACCAGGTCTAAACCGGGACTAAACCGGGACTAAACCGGGACTAAACCAGGACTAAACCAGGACTAAACCAGGACTGAGCGTGTAGCACATGTCAGTGGAAAATGTTTCTCTGGTAAATTTAAATCTCTGGATCTGAGTCAAACTCAGTGAATTTGCTCCAAAGCAGCAACTGTGGAGCTAATGGAGGAAAATAGAGCTGAGAACATTCTTTTGTTTTCACTGCAAGCAGCAGGAGCAGGAGCAGAAGGAGGAGGAGCAGCAGGAGGAGGAGGAGGAGCAGCAGGAGGAGGAGCAGCAGGAGGAGGAGCAGCAGGAGGAGCAGGAGGAGGAGGAGGAGCTGTGTACAGACTGTAGTTGTGTCTCACCGAGACTTCACACACTCCCATCACACACTCCCATCACACACTCCCATCACACACTCCCATCACACACACGAAACTTCACACACTCCCATCACACACTCCCATCACACACTCCCATCACACACTCCCATCATGCACTGCACGTGACTCCTTCTACAAGAGAAAATGGAGCCGCAGCCGCTACAGAAAAAAACTTTTAATGTAAGAACTTTACGTCAGCTACAACAGAGAAACATGAAACTGTTACATTACAAACAGGAAGTGATCATGTGGCACTTCCTGCTCCATCGACTCTGGCTCCAGTTCACTTTCTATTGAAAAACCATCGTCTCTCTCTGTCCCTGCTGCTGTCAGACTCATGTTGGTCTTAAATGTTCGTATTAACCCTCTACATGATCCTGGGGTTTTTATTTCACGTCTGTGTCTGTAAATCAACATATGAACATTAATAACAGACACATCAGGTCCTTCTTTCCCCGACGTCGCTCCTGTTAGCGTTAGCAACAGGTTTGATTGACAGCGTTGCTAAGCGCCCGCTCCCTGTTAAATCAGCACTGCAGGCAGCATTCTCTCTCCTGATTGGCTCTTTGGTTGCTATGACAAATACATTCAAACTTCTAAATATGGATCTCTGCTCCAAATTCCCTGCTCCTCCTCCTGCTTCTCCTCCTCCTCCTGCTCCTCCTCCTGCTCCTCCTCCTCAGTTCCAGGCTGGTTGTGCTCATCTTCGCCTCTTAAACGGTGGATTTGTGGGGCAGGTCACACTTCAGGCTCCTGCAGCTGCTCGACTTGTCTCTTCTGTCACAGATTTACTCTGAGATAAACTCGTCTCAGTGACTCATGCAAACTACACGTTTAAAACAAACAAACATCACTCTGCTCCTCACTGCTCCTCTCTGCTCCTCTCTGCTCCTCTCTGCTCCTCACTGCTCCTCGCTGCTGCTGTCTGCTCCTCTCTGCTCCTCTCTGCTCCTGTCTGCTCCTCTCTGCTCCCGTCTGCTCCTCACTGCTCCTCACTGCTGCTGTCTGCTCCTCTCTGCTCCCCTTTGCTCCTCTCTGCTCCTCTCTCCTCCTCTCTGCTCCTCTGGCTCTCCTCCTCTGGCTCTCCTCCTATGGCTCCTCCTCTCCTCTCCTGGCTGGCTCTCCTCCTATGGCTCTCTCCTCCTCTGGCTCTCCTCCTCTGGCTCTCCTCCTCTGGCTCTCCTCCTCTGGCTCTCTCCTCCTCTGGCTCTCCTCCTCTGGCTCTCCTCCTGTTTGCTCCTGTCCACAGTCCAGGCTGAGCAGATGTTTAAACATTTACACAGGAGCAGAGCAGCTGTGCCCCAGATCTGCACCTCCCACCTCCTCCTCCTCGCTTCTGCCTGCTCCTCTCTGCTCCTCCCTCGTTCCTCCTCCTCCTCCTCCTCCTCCCTCTCATCACATGTCGCCTCTAACCGTCTCTCAGTGTAATGACAGGACAGATCTACGGAAGCCTGTGAAGGACATTCAGCTAAACACACAGAGGAGCAGATGTGTGAAATTGTACTTTTCTGACAGAGTACTTCTACTGCACTTTTACTTTTACTCACTACTTTGTACTTCTACTGCAGTAATATTCTGAGGTAATGTTACTGGAGTAAAATCTTGTGCATAAATCTCTGTTTTTATTTAGATTTTGAAGCTGGAAAAAGGAAATTTTGACATTTTAGGCCCGATTAAAGAGAAACGGCCAAAACTATTTCCTCACATCTGAAACACGTCACGGACACATCTGGAAAAATCCTGCTGCTCTCAGACCTCCTCCCTGCTCCTCTTTCTCTCTCCTCCTCTCTGCCCCTCTCTGCTCCTCTCTACTCCTCTCTGCTCCTCTCTGCTCCTCCTCCTCTCTCCTCCTCTCTGCTCCTCTCTCCTCCTCTCTGCTCCTCCTCTCCTCTCCTCTCTCCTCTCTCTGCTCTCTGCTCCTCTCTGCCCCCTCTCTGCCCCTCTCTCCTGCCCCTCCTCCTCTCTCCTCCTCCTCCTCTCTGCTCCTCTCTCTCCCCTCTCCCTCCTCTCTGCCTCTCTCCTCCTCTCTCTCTCTGCCCTCTCTCTCCTCCTCCTCCTCTCTCCTCCTCCTCCTCTCTCTCTCTCTGTCTCTCCTCCTCTCTCCTCCTCTCTCCTCCTCTCCTCCCCTCTCCTCCTCTCTCCTCCTCTCTGCTCAGAGTCGTCAGGTCAGTCTCAGGGTCAGAGGCTCAGGACAAACATGGATCTTCTGGAGGAACATTTGATTTTTCCGAGTCGGAGGTAAAGTCGTCAGCGATACTGATATTTCAAACCCGATTCAATACTAAGGAACAGACTCGATACTCGATACTCGATACCGATTCTGATACCACAGTGACACTATAAAAGTCTGTACTCGTGTCTTATACTCATCAGTATAAACAGATTCAGGAAAGACTCATTTCTGTTTTTAGTATCGATACCTGTAAAAGTTTCGATACTAGTTTAAATATCGGTTAGTCTCTGATTTCGATACTTTTACAAAATCACAGTCACAGCAGCTGCTCTGGACCAAACAGCATTCAGCTGGTCTGGAGTTTTCCCACAGTCCTGTCACTCCTCCCCCTCCTCCTCCTCTTCTCCTCCTCCTCCTCCTCCTCTTTACCCCTCCTCTCCTCCTCCTCCTCCTCTCCTCCTCCTCCTCCTTCCTCCTCTGCTGTCTCTTACCCCTCCCACTTTCTCCTCCATTCACCTCTCTCCTCCTCCTCTCCCTCCTCCTCCTCCTTCTCCCCCTCTCCTCTTCCTTACCTCTCCTTCCTCTCTCTCCTCCCTCCTCCCCTCCTCTTACCTCCTCTCCCCCTCCCTCCTCTCTCCTCCTCTCCTCCTCTTCCTTACCCCTCCTCCTCCCCTCCCCCGCCCCCTCCTCTTTCCCCTTCCTCTTCTCCTCTCCCTCTCCCCTTCCCTCTCCTCCTCTTTCCTCCTCCTCTCCTCTCCTCTCCTCCTCCTCTCTTCTCCTCTCCTCCTCTCCTCCTCCTCTCCTCCTCCTTCCCTCCCTCCTCGTGTGGGTGAGGAGGAGTCTTCCAGGTCCCATGTTTCTTATTTGGACTTTCTCATGGTCAGAGTCGAGAGAAAAACAGGAGATAAACCCGACAAACCCCCGACGTCTCCTGGACCCGATTCAAACGAGCTTTGAACAAAATCTGATTATTTTATTTTTATTATTAAAACATAAAACGATGATCTGATCAGTGTCGCAGCAACGGTCACAAAAATCCAAAATGATTCCTCCCTTAAATCAGGCAGCTTCAGAAACACTTCAAAAAAGACTCAAAAAAGACTCAAAAAAAGACTCAAAAAGACTAAAAAAAAAGACTCAAAAAGACTCAAAAAGACTAAAAAAAAAGACTCAAAAAGACTCAAAAAAAGACTCAAAAAGACTCAAAAAAAGACTCAAAAAGACTCAAATACACCCAAAAAATTCAAAAACACTGAAAAAACAAAAATATTCAAAAAACCCTCAAAAAAACACCAAAAACACTTAAGAGCACAAACCTAAAAAAACACCCGAAACATTCAAAAAACACCCAAAACATTCAAAAAAGACTCAAAAAACTCACACACACACAAAAAAACACACACAAAAACTAAAAAAAACTTGCTCAAAAACACAAAAAAACCATGCAAAAACACTCAAAAAAAACACCCAAAAACGTTAAAAAAACACTCAAAAAGACTCAAAAACACTCAAAAACACTCAAGAAACACTACGAAATACTGAAAAAAATTCAAAAAAGACACACACACACAAAAAACACTCAAAAAAAACCCTCAAGAAACACTCGGAAATAGTCAAAAACATAAAAAAACCCACTACAACACACCCAAAAAAAACCTCAAAATATATAAAAAAAAACACTCAAGAAACACTTAAAATACATTCAAAAACAAAAAACAAAAAATACTCCAACACATTCAAAATACTCAAAAACCACTCGGAAAACACTTGAACTTTTTAAAAAACACTGAAAAACTCCAAAAATGCTGAAAAACATCCAAACATGAGAAGAGACAGAACATATTAAACTCGAGTCGGAGGATAATAAAATCAGGATAATAAAAATCAGAGGATAAATGTCATGACTTCACTTTGGCACCAGGATAAAAGTTTGTGAAATAAATGAAGTGAAAAAACAAAAGAAGCTCATCCAAACGAGCAGAAAAACGAGCTGAACCACTGAGGAAAAAGCAACACCACGGAACTTTCTGCACGAGGCACATCTCCTGCACCGCTCCATGGAAACAAAGTTAAAACCCGACTGCGGAACATTCTCCTTGGAGCTAGAACACGTTTTATATTACAGCCAACGAACCAGGTTTCCATGGAAACGAAGGTCAAATACATGAGAACACAAGAAGACACGTTTTTTAGTGCAATAAATGAAAAAACAAATTGAATTTGGAGTGATTCATGTTTGAGTTTAATCCACTATTTCCAAGACGCCATTTTGTCAATACTGTGATTTAAAATGTGTAAATTATAAGAATGATCCACAGAGATGAGAACCATAGAGACACAAGCACAGGACTGATTTAAAGACTTAATCTGGTTTATTTATCGCTGTTTCCAAATCTGATAAATTCATTTTCTGGGCACAGATTGAATTGAAACTCATGATTATTACCTCAGAACAAACTGTGTCCCTCTGTGACCCCAGGACCTCAGGACCTCAGGACCCCAGGACCTCAGGACCTCAGGACCTGAGGACCTCAGTGACCTCAGGACCCCAGGACCTCAGTGACCCCAGGACCTCAGTGACCTCAGGACCCCAGGACCTCAGGACCTCAGGACCTCAGGACCTCAGTGACCTCAGGACCCCAGGACCCCAGGACCTCAGGACCCCAGGATCTCAGGACCTCAGGACCTCAGGACCCCAGGACCCCAGGACCTCAGGACCCCAGGACCCCAGGACCTCAGGACCTCAGGACCTCCTCACACCAGAACATCACACGTCCACAATAAACTACAATCTGATTAGCAACATGCCGTTAGCTTAGCCGCTAATCAACAAACACAGACGAGCCTCAAATATGTGACTTTTACTCAGATTCCAGGGACATCACTTCTTTTCAATTTAACTCTGTTCTCAGTGTTAATCTGATTGGAGGCTGCTCGACCAATCAGAGCAGAGGACTGCGCTCATGTGACTCATACACTTGTGATTTCAAAAGAATTCTCAACGTGTCGTTTATGTGGAATTGTCCTAAATCAGATCAGTTTATGAAACGAGCTCGAGGTCACGGGTTTGACTCATTTCACCGTCTCAAAGACACTTCAGCTTTTAAACCACAGACTGTTTGTATAAATGGACAGAGCGAACCTGCCACCACTGATTGGCTCTCTGGTTGCTATGATACTCGTGGTTGCAATTACAAATACAGAGCTCTGCACATGTTTTTTTTCAGAGGAGGAACATTAATGTCGTGGTCGATCGTGGCGTTTGCAGCTCAACAGTGACGCCTGGTTCTCGAGGGACATTTCTCATTTATTTTTCCCATAGACTTTATGAAAAAAAAAGATATGAAAAGTTTGCAAACTCAGGGCTGATCGTCTCTGTGGAACTAAAGACACAGACCTGCACTTTTATTTAAAATCTGTTTCTGAAACTTTATAAACCACTGAGTTTTTGAAGCATTTCACTTAATCTTGTGTTTTAAAAGTGTTTTTTGGACTTAAAACAACCGTGTTAAGGATATTAGTTAGCACGTAGCTGGTTAGCATGTAGCTGGTTAGCGTGTAGCTGGTTAGCGTGTAGCTGGTTAGCGTGTAGCTGGTTAGCGTGTAGCTGGTTAGTGTGTAGCTGGTTAGCACGTAGCTGGTTAGCGTGTAGCTGGTTAGCGTGTAGCTGGTTAGTGTGTAGCTGGTTAGCGTGTAGCTGGTTAGCGTGTAGCTGGTTAGCGTGTAGCTGGTTAGCGTGTAGCTGGTTAGCGTGTAGCTGGTTAGCGTGTAGCTGGTTAGAGTGTAGCTGGTTAGCACGTAGCTGGTTAGCGTGTAGCTGGATAGAGTGTAGCTGGTTAGAGTGTAGCTGGTTAGCACGTAGCTGGTTAGCGTGTAGCTGGTTAGCGTGTAGCTGGTTAGCGTGTAGCTGGTTAGCGTGTAGCTGGTTAGCGTGTAGCCGGTTAGCGTGTAACTGGTTAGCGTGTAGCTGGTTAGCGTGTAGCTGGTTAGCGTGTAGCTGGTTAGCATGTAGCTGGTTAGCATCCGCGATGCCTTTGAACTCTTTATATTTTTCTAAAGTCTGTGGGGAAAATAAACGGAAAACTGACTGGGGCCAGAGTCGACTTTGAAGTGGGCGGGACTGTTGAGCTCCAAGACAAATGGGAGCGACTGATGGGAATGATTGACAGGTGGACTGGCCAATCAGAGAAAAGCATCGTCTGTCTGAAAACAAACACGGCTGTGAAACCGACAGAAAACAGAACGACATCACAGACTTCAGCAGAACCAGCGAAGGAAGAACTTTAACCGAGCTCGTCTGCCCGTGATGTCACCGAGATAAACACATCTGATTGGACGGCTGTGTGGCCCGAGACGCAGAGGAGGCTCATCTGAATCCTCCTGATCCTGATATTTTCACATGTTTTTTTTTTTTTTATTCTTGCGATATAATACTCTGCTGTGAAAGTTGTGAAAAGTGCTTATAAACTCATCATGGTGAGTAAACAGGATGCTCTGAATGCAGAAGGAGGAGTAACTTTAACGACTGTAAACTGCTGAAGCTGCTCTAGTCGGAGCAGGGCGGAGGTGCCTCTTCCTCTTCTCTTTGTCTTCCTCACACATGACACACTCGAGTTTAAATGAACCAGCTCCAGAAATAAACCCGACGACAACAAAAGCAGCGCCAATAAAACTGTCCACAGACGAGAAGGAGCCGGTATGAGCCGGGACGGGACGGGAGCGGGACGGGAGCGGGACGGGAGCGGGACGGGAGCGGGACGGGAGCGGGACGGGCGGGAGCGGGAGCGGGACGGGAGCGGGACGGGAGCGGGACGGGAGCGGGACGGGAGCGGGACGGGAGCGGGACGGGACGGGAGCGGGACGGGACGGGAGCGGGAGCGGGACGGGAGCGGGACGGGAGCGGGACGGGAGCGGGACGAGGGCTGGGTCTCTCATGACTCAACACAACTCAACACAACATGATCTTATAAACAGGGCTGGACCGAGCGAGGACATGTCCAAGTGTGATTTTATAACAAAAACTGGGATTAGGTTTGTGATTTATGTCTTAATGAAATGATTCTGTTCAAAGTTCAGATTGTAAACACGTCCAGAAGAGCTGACAAACGAACAAGGATCACACCAGAACATGTTTGTACAGATCTGAACTGCAGAGAGACAGAGGGAGGGCATCTGACACACAGGGAGGGCATCTGACACACAGGGAGGGCATCTGACACACGGAGAGGGCATCTGACACACAGGGAGGGCATCTGACACACAGGGAGGGCATCTGACACACAGGGAGGGCATCTGACACACAGTGATTTCGATTGGACTGTGGTGCGTCTTGTTGCCGTGGTGACAAACTGTAATAATCTACACATTTCTCGTCCCGTTCTGCAGTTCAGTGTCACTTTTCTGGACGGCTGCTCGGTCTGGAATGTTCCACAGTGCGGCATTACCTCGTGCATTTATTCAATAACAGGTGTTTTCTCTGTGTGTCTTCATGGAGATCGCCAAGTTTAATGCCCCACACTGTGGAACATTCCAGGCAATGCAAAGACATCTCCATGGAGAGGAGCAGGTCGAGCCAAAAAAGATTCAAATATATCATTTTAAAGAGGAGGTGTTAGGCAAAAATGACTTTTAGCTTTCTACCGTGTCATAACGAAAAACATGTATGAAGAAGAGGTTGTAGATCATCCATGCATGTCTGAGTAATCTAGAGATCTCTCCCAGATCATATTCAAGCTGTATGATTCTGTACGAGGCTCCGCCCACAAGCCGACATCACCCATGGACCCACACGACAACATGACACAACACTGTTCACTACGACTTCACAAACCTGGTGTGATGTGCAGCAGTTTCATTAGTGCAGCTGAGTGTGATAGAGCTCTGAAGGGGGAGGGACTTAGCACAGAGAGCAAAGGAGATTTAATGTTATTTTTGGGTGAATATAGCATTTTCAAAACAATAAAAGCCAACGTGGTGATCCAAAAATGTGACGTGTTACAGCTAGTACCACACAAAAGTCTGATACCCACTCTTTAATACCCCATAGAGACTGATACCCGCTCTTTAATACCCTGTAGAGTCTGATACCCGCTCTTTAATACCCTGTAGAGTCTGATACCCGCTCTTTAATACCCTGTAGAGTCTGATACCCGCTCTTTAATACCCTGTAGAGTCTGATACCCGCTCTTTAATACCCTGTAGAGTCTGATACCCGCTCTTTAATACCCTGTAGAGTCTGATACCCGCTCTTTAATACCCTGTAGAGTCTGATACCCGCTCTTTAATACCCTGTAGAGTCTGATACCCGCTCTTTAATACCCCATAGAGTCTGATACCCGCTCTTTAATACCCTGTAGAGTCTGATACCCGCTCTTTAATACCCCGTAGAGTCTGATACCCGCTCTTTAATACCCTGTAGAGTCTGATACCCGCTCTCTTAATACCCTGTAGAGTCTGATACTCGCTCTTTAATACCCTGTAGAGTCTGATACCCGCTCTTTAATACCCTGTAGAGTCTGATACCCGCTCTTTAATACCCTGTAGAGTCTGATACCCGCTCTTTAATTAATACCCCGTAGAGTCTCTCGATACCCGCTCTTTAATACCCTGTAGAGTCTGATACTCCTCTTTTAATACCCTGTAGAGTCTGATACCCGCTCTTTAATACCCTGTAGAGTCTGATACCCGCTCTTTATACCCTGTAGAGTCTGATACCCGCTCTTTAATACCCTGTAGAGTCTGATACCCGCTCTTTAATACCCTGTAGAGTCTGATACCCGCTCTTTAATACCCTGTAGAGTCTGATACCCGCTCTTTAATACCCTGTAGAGTCTGATACCCGCTCTTTAATACCCCGTAGAGTCTGATACCCTCTTTATACCCCGTAGAGTCTGATACCCGCTCTCTTTAATACCCCGTAGAGTCTGATACCCGCTCTTTAATACCCCCGTAGAGTCTGATACCCGCTCTTTAAAGCCCCGTAGAGGGTGATACCCGCTCTTTAATACCCCGTAGAGTCTGATACCCGCTCTTTAATACCCCGTAGTAGAGACTGATACCCGCTCTTTAACCCCATAGAGACTGATACCCCTTTAATACCCTGTAGAGTCTGATACCCTCTTTGATACCCCGTAGCTGTGAGATACCCTCTTTAAAGCCCCGTACCCGTGTGATACCCTCTTTAAAGCCCTGTACCCTGATCTCTGCTGGAGGCTCAGACTTGGACGTCGGCCTCATGATTTGAGTCACTCTCGATCGGCTCAAAATATCACACGTCGTAATCGTCCTAAAACTGCCCCGGGTCTGAGGCAGAAGAGAGACACAGAGACACTGGGACGTCCCACACAGAACTACACCCCGAGATGTTCTGTATCTGTGCAGGGTCTGTGAGGAGGAGCAGGAGGAGCAGGAGGAGGAGCAGGAGGAGCAGGAGGAGGAGCAGGAGGAGGAGCAGGAGGAGGAGACCTGAACACACTCACACAGACACAGACTCTATTTATACACACGAGAAACACACACCTCAGAGTTTAGTTACAGAGAGAGAGAGAGGAGGGAGGGAGGGAGGAAGAAGGAGGAGAGAGAGGGAGGGAGGAAGAAGGAGGGAGAGAGGGAGGGAAGGAGGGAAGGAGGGAGAGGGAAGGAGGGAGAGAGGGAGGGAAGGAGGGTATAAGAGAGGGGGTCGGGAGAGGGGGAGGAGGGTAAAGTGAGAAAGAGGAGGATGAGAATTGAAGAAGGTGGGAGTGAGGGAGGGAGAGGGAGAGAGAGAAAGAGAGAGGGAGAGAGGAGGAATAGGATATGAGAGAGCGGGAGGGAGAGGAGAGGTGTGAGACAGAGCTGCAGACACATTACAAAACAAACAGCTCACACTCAGCGGAGTCTCCCCAGAGGAACATCCCAAAAGAACATCCCAGAGGAACATCCCAGAGGAACATCCCAGAAGAACATCCCAAAAGAACATCCCAGAGGAACATCCCAAAAGAACATCCCAGAGGAACATCTCAGAGGAACATCCCAGAGGAACATCCCAGAGGAACATCCCAGAAGAACATCCCAGAGGAACATCCCAGAGGAACATCCCAAAAGAACATCCCAGAGGAACATCTCAGAGGAACATCCCAGAAGAACATCCCAAAAGAACATCCCAGAGGAACATCCCAGAAGAACATCCCAGAGGAACATCCCAAAAGAACATCCCAGAAGAACATCCCAAAAGAACATCCCAGAGGAACATCCCAGAAGAACATCCCAGAGGAACATCCCAAAAGAACATCCCAGAGGAACATCCCAAAAGAACATCCCAGAGGAACATCCCAGAGGAACATCCCAGAGGAACATCTCAGAGGAACATCCCAAAAGAACATCCCAGAGGAACATCTCAGAGGAACATCCCAAAAGAACATCCCAGAGGAACATCCCAGAGGAACATCCCAGAGGAACATCCCAGAAGAACATCCCAGAGGAACATCCCAAAAGAACATCCCAGAGGAACATCTCAGAGGAACATCCCGGAAGAACATCCCAGAGGAACATCCCAGAAGAACATCCCAGAGGAACATCCCAAAGAACATCCCAGAGAGAACATCCCAAAAGACATCCCAGAGGAACATCCCAGAAGAACATCCCAGAGACACATCCCAAAAGAACATCCCAGAGGAACATCCCAAAGAACATCCCAGAGGAACATCCCAGAGGAACATCCCAGAGGAACATCTCAGAGGAACATCCCAAAAGAACATCCCAGAGGAACATCTCAGAGGAACATCCCAAAAGAACATCCCAGAGGAACATCCCAGAGGAACCATCCCAGAGGAACATCCCAGAAGAACATCCCAGAGGAACATCCCAAAAAGACATCCCAGAGGAACATCTCAGAGGAACATCCCGGAAGAACATCCCAGAGGAACATCCCAGAAGAACATCCCAGAGGAACATCCCGGAGGAACATCACAGAGGAACATCTCAGAGGACCATCCCAAAAGAACATCCCGGAGAAACATCCCAAAAGAACATCTCACAAGAACATCCCAGAGGAACATCCCGGAGGAACATCCGAGAGGAACATCCCAAAAGAACATCTCACAAGAACATATCAGAGGAACATCCCAGAGGAACATGCCAGAGGAACATCCTAAAAGAACATCCCAGAGGAACATGCCAGAGGAACATCCTAAAAGAACATCCCAGAGGAACATCCCAGAGGAACATCCAAAAAGAACATCTCACAAGAACATATCAGAGGAACATCCCAAAAGAACATTCTGGAGGAACATCCCAGAGGAACATCTCAAAAGAACATCCCAAAAGAACATCCCAGATGTCTCTCTCAGACGCCCCATAACTTCCACCTGTATCACTCCATTCACACGGCAACAAGCGTCTAAAAACATGAACGTCCCACCTAGAGGAGAACACTGAACGTCTCACCAAGAGGAGAACACTGAACGTCCCACCAAGAGGAGAACACTGAACGTTCCATCGAGAGGAGAACACGGGACGTCCCACCGAGAGGAGAACACGGGACGTCCCACCGAGAGGAGAACACTGAACGTCTCACCAAGAGGAAAACACTGAACGTCCCATCGAGAGGAGAACACTGAACGTCCCATCGAGAGGAGAACACTGAACGTCCCACCGAGAGGAGAACATGGGACGTCCCATCGAGAGGAGAACACTGAACGTCCCATCGAGAGGAGAACACGGGACGTCCCACCGAGAGGAGAACACGGGACGTCCCACCGGGAGGAGAACACGGGACGTCCCACCGAGAGGAGAACACTGAATGTCCCACCAGGAGGAGAACTGCTCTGCTCCTCCTCTGAAGAAACCAATACAAACAGAGCAGGGTTAAAGCCCCACTGCGGAACATTCCCTCACATCAGAGCAGAGGCTAAAATAAAGAGTTGAGCAGAATCACAGATCATAAAACTCAGAGTCGTCAGAAAGAAGCAGGAATCCACAAACTCACAAACCTGTGATTAAACTTCACCACAAACCACAGAGAGGAGACGCAGAGGAGACGCAGAGGAGACGCAGAGGAGACACAGAGGAGACACAGAGGAGCAGAGGAGACGTAGAGGAGATGCAGAGGAGACACAGAGGAGAAGCCCCGGGGCAGGAGGGGTAATGACTGGACAGAAGACAGAGGACAGGAGAGAGGGAGGAGGAGGAGACAGGAGACAGGAGACAGAGGGCAGGAGACGGGGGGCAGGAGACGGGGGGCAGGAGACAGGGGGCAGGAGACGGGGGGCAGGACATGGGGGTAAAAGGAGTAACGGGAGAGACGTGAACGAGGAGGGACACAGAGGAGAAGGAGCCGGGGGGAGACAGAGAGGTGAGAAATGGATGTGAAAGGAGACGGAGAGAAGAGGAGGAGAAACAGGCAGAGGTGAGAAGGAGAAAGAGAGGGATGGGGCAGGATTTAAGGAGGAGAAAGAAAGAAGAGGAGGAGAAGAGCAGGAGGAGGAGAGGATGAGGTGAAATGAGAGAGAGGAGGAGGAAAGAGGCTGAGGGGTGAGTGACACGACCGAAAACCAGACACAAGAACAAAAAACTTATTATAAACTTATTATTAATATTCAAATCAGTGAATGATTTAACATTAAACGACAAATACTAATCCAAAAACTCAACCAGGACTAAATCAGGTCTAAACCAAGACTAAACCAGGACTAAACCAGGACTAAACCAGGACTGAACCAGGACTGAACCAGGACTAAACCAGGACTAAACCAGGACTGAACCAGGACTAAACCAGGTCTAAACCAGGGCTAAACCGGGACTAAACCGGGACTAAACCAGGACTAAACCAGGACTAAACCGGGTCTAAACCAGGTCTAAACCGGGACTAAACCAGGACTAAACTGAGCACAAATTAAGACTAAACAAAACTTGGTGATTCTCTCGTTAAAAGAGTCAAACAGACAGAGGCTCATTTCCAAACTCAAAAAATCAGAACAAACAACAAACAAAAATAAACATCTTAGAATAAAAATAATGTCAGCGGCCTCCTTCATCTTCATCATCATCACCATCATCTTCATCATCATCACCTTCAGCTTCATCACCATCTTCATCTTCTTCATCATCTTCATCATCTTCAGTTTTGATGTTAAAGTCCGAGTCTGAGTCTTGTTCTGTCAGTTTTCTTAAAGCTGCACTATGTAACCTGCTGTCTCCATGGAGATGTTCTCTCTTTGCCTGGAATGTTCCACAGTCTGGCATTAGACTTGTCCATATATCAAACAGTTTACTCCACTGGGCCAAGTCACAGCTCAGATCTGTGGAGAGGCGAGCCCACTTACAGAACAAATCCACGTCATTTTGATCAATAAAACATCCACATGTGATTGTGTTTAATGCTCTGCTGTGGGACATTCCAGGCAAAGCAGGAACATCTCCATGGAGACGAGGACCTTAAACAACTACTGCGAAGAGTAGAGTCGAAAAAACAGGTCATTACTCCATTATTTACAAATGTTCGATTATATAATGAGCCACTTATGCAATTAACAACAATGACGTCATTATTAAGATTTGATGGAGAATCGGCTCCCGTTTCATTAGGAAGCAGCCACACCGTTCACCGTTCACCGTTCACCGTTCACTGTTTACTTTTTCCGCAGTGACTTTACAGGGAAATCTGTCCGCGCCGGATCAAGAATCACACGTTTAAAAAGAGAAAGTCACAACAAAGAGCTGATTTCAAACTGTCCCACACCGCCTCAGGACGCACAGACTCCGGCCAAAGGTGTAGTTTTGTAACCTTATCAGTCACAGAGACGCGTGATCAGGAAAGGGGCGAGAACCGCGCACAAGATCCACCAGAGACACAACAAACCAAAGTTTAAACCCACACAAACGAAGCCTGCGTAAAAGTACCGTGCGTAAAAGTCGTGCGTAATGGCACATTTGGCACGTCCCGCGGTGCGTCTGGAGCTCTTACCTCGTGTCTCCGCGTCCACTCGCTCTCCTCTGGACATGACCCGGTCCGAGGCGCAGCAGAAGTTTGGGACGGAGAGGAAAAAGGTGGAGAAGAGGGGGACGAAAGAGGGAGAGCGCTTCCGGTCAGATTTTCAGAATAAAGTTCGTAAAAGGAAATGGGAAGTGTCATAAAAGTTTTAATGCGGTACATTTATATATGGTCTGTAAAACCTGAGAAGTGCAAGAAACTGGTAACGAGAGAGAAAAGAAGAGGAGAAAACCAGGACTAAACCAGGACTAAACCCGGACTAAACCAGGACTAAACCAGGACTAAACCCGGACTAAACCAGGACTAAACTAGGACTAAACCAGGACTAAACCAGGACTAAACCAGGACTAAACCCGGACTAAACCAGGACTAAACTAGGACTAAACCAGGACTAAACCAGGACTAAACCAGGACTAAACCCGGACTAAACCAGGACTAAACCAGGACTAAACCCGGACTAAACCAGGACTAAACCAGGACTAAACCAGGACTAAACCAGGTCTAAACCAGGACTGAACCAGGACTGAACCAGGACTAAACCAGGACTAAACCAGGACTGAACCAGGACTGAACCAGGACTAAACCAGGACTGAACCAGGACTGAACCAGGACTAAACCAGGACTGAACCAGGACTAAACCAGAACTGAACCAGGACTGAACCAGGACTGAACCAGGACTGAACCAGGACCGAACCAGGACCGAACCAGGACCGAACCAGGACTAAACCAGGACTGAACCAGGACTAAACCAGAACTAAACCAGGACTAAACCAGGACTAAACCAGGTCTAAACCAGAACTAAACCAGGACTGAACCAGGACTGAACCAGGACTAAACCAGGACTAAACCAGGTCCAAACCAGGTCTAAACCACTGACTAAACCAGGACTAAACCAGGACTAAACCAGGACTAAACCAGGACTGAACCAGGACTAAACCAGAACTAAACCAGGACTAAACCAGGACTAAACCAGGTCTAAACCAGAACTAAACCAGGACTAAACCAGGACTGAACCCATTTTACTAAACCAGGACTAAACCAGGTCTAAACCAGGTCTAAACCAGGTCTAAACCAGAACTAAACCAGGACTAAACCAGGACTAAACCAGGATCAAACCAGGACTAAACCAGGACTAAACCAGGACCAAACCGGGACTAAACCGGGACTAAACCAGAAGTAAACCAGGTCTAAACCAGGACTAAACCAGGACTAAACCAGGACCAAACCAGGACCAAACCAGGACTAAACCAGGACTAAACCAGGACTAAACCAGGTCTAAACCAGGTCTAAACCAGGACTAAACCAGGACTAAACCAGGACTAAACCAAGACTAAACCAGGACTAAACCAGGACTGAACCAGGACTGAACCAGGACTAAACCAGGACTAAACCAGGTCTAAACCAGGTCTAAACCAGGACTAAACCAGGACTAAACCAGGACTGAACCAGGACTAAACCAGGTCTAAACCAGGTCTAAACCAGGACTAAGCCAGGACCAGGTCTGATCTGGATTCCAGTTGTCTTTATGTTTGTGTAAATGCTGCCACCTGCTGGTCGTCACTGAAGCATTTTACAAACTTTAAAAAAATTGATTTGAAGTTTCTCGAAGACTCAAAAAAACCTTTAGCACAGATGAATTTTACAGATGTGTTTTACAGGCAGGGGGCGCTGTAACTTGAAGAGGCACCTGGACCAATGTGATTTACACAACGAAGGACAAACAAAGGTTCATCTGATCTTAAACTGATCTTAAACTGATCTTATTCTTATCTTAAACTGATTTTAAACTGAGCTTAAACTGATTTTAAACTGATCTTACACTGATCTTAACCTGATCTGATGTTAAATCACTGGCTGTAGATGCTGTGGTTTAAATACGGAGGATTCTACAGACCTTTTATGATTATTTCTAACTGGATTTATTCACAGGATCTGGCAACCCAAAGTGAGGAGCTCATTCTGCTTCTGACAGGATCATCTTTGTCAGGTTTACTTACTACAAATACTAGTAATACTAATACTAATACTACTAATAATACTAATACTACAGTGATGATACCGAGTCCTTGTCCACATCCTTCACTGACCTGCCACGTCTGCCCCGGGGCAAAGTGACAGAGGTGTGGCGGACACTGCACCTGGCGCCCCAAACCACCAGTGCACAGTCAGTCACATATACATGATGAGGAGGAGGAGCAGGAGGAGGAGCAGGAGGAGCAGGAGGAGGAGGAGGGAGGTGTTTTGCTCAGAGGCACAGCAGCAGAGGTGTTTTCTGTTCATGTGTTTTTTGATCTTCAGCCTGTGGCACAAACAGGAAACATCACAAACTTCTCTCACGTTTCAGCTGCGTCTGAGGAGAAATAAACCACAAAAACAGAGTCTCCACGGCAACAAACAACAACCACAACCTGAGGAAATGTCTAAAGAACTAGAGCCTTAAATAACACTCATGTGTGCTTTTATTTGTGTTTCTTTTCTCTTTTTTTTTTTTAGCAAATAAACACATATTATATTAAATATTTTTAAATGTGCTGCTGTGACGTGCTCTGTCCACAGGGGGCGCTACAGCCTGCAGTGTTTCGTTGTGACGACGTTTACGGCGACGTCAGCTCCACTGGACACACAGTTTTTTCTTTTCCGCCAAGGCTCTGGTTCTGGGTCACTGCTGGTTCTGAGCTTGATTTTCCTTTGCACTGACATCACACAGGGGGTGATGTACATGTGTCTCTATGGTGGAATGTTCAGCAGTTACCCTGGAGATACAATGTACACATTACCACTGTTAAAAGAAGAAAAAATACAAAATAGATTTAAAAAACACATTTTCAGGAGACTTCAGCGGCAAAGTCTCAATAAGAGTCAGAGCCAACGGTGAAGAGTCTGAGTCTTATTGTTCCTGTGTCTGTTTGTCCCTGTGGACCAGGACTGTCCCGTGTGGACATGTCTCTGTCTCGTTCTCGAGTCTGTTTGTCCCTGTGGACATGTCTCTGTCTCGTGTCTGTTTGTCCCGTGTGGACATGTCTCTGTCTCGTGTCTGTTTGTCCCCGTGGACCAGGATTGTCCCTGTGGACATGTCTCTGTCCCCGTGTCTGTTTGTCCCGTGGACATGTCTCTCTCTCTGTCTCGTGTCTATTTTGTCCCTGTGGACATGTCTCTGTCTCTGTGTCTCGTCTGTCTGTTTCTCTGTCCCCGAGGACCTGATTGTCCCTGTGGACATGTCTCTGTCTCGTGTCTGTTTGTCCCGTGGACATGTCTTTGTCTCGTCGCGTGTCTGTTTGTCTCTGTCTCGACATGTCTCTGTCTCTGTCTCGTGTCTGTTTGTCCCCGAGGACCAGGATTGTCCCTGTGGACATGTCTCTGTCTCGTGTCTGTTTGTCCTGTGGACATGTCTCTGTCTCGTTGTCTCTGTCTCGTTGTCTCTGTCTCTGTTGTCTCTGTCTCTTGTCTCTGTTGTCTCTGTTGTCTCTGTCTCGTTGTCTCTGTCTCTGTTCTCTGTTGTCTCTGTCTCTCTGTCTCGTGTCTCTGTCTCTGTCTTGTCTCTGTCTCTCTGTCTCTTGTCTCTGTTGTCTCTTGTCTCTGTTGTCTCTGTGTCTCTCTGTTGTCTCTGTCTCTCTGTCTCTGTCTCTTGTCTCTGTTGTCATCTGTCTCTTGTCTCTGTTGTCTCTGTCTCTCTGTCTCTTGTCTCTGTTGTCTCCGTCTCGTTGTCTCTCGTCTCTGTTGGCAGCTGTGGGGGGTTGATTTCCTGTTTTTTCGTCGTTTTAAACATAACGACTTTTCTCTCCCAAAACTCTGGAGACTCTGCTCTGCTCCATCTGCAACGGACTCGAGTTTCAGACGCTGTTCAGACCATCAGGTACAAGAGGAGGCCAGAGGAGGAAAGAGGAGGAAAGAGGAGACAGAGGAGGAAAGAGGAGGCCAGAGGAGAACAGAGGAGGCCACAAGAGGAGAACAGAGGAGGTCACAGCAGGAGGAAGGTAAGAGAGAGAAATCAGATGATCCCATGTTTGTTTTTTGTTGTTTGGTTTGATTCTTTTGCCGGGATGTTCCGCAGTGCGACATTAAACTGATCTGTTTTACATTTAATACTTTACAGATGTTTCTATTGCTGAAAAATACCTTGAAGAACCATGTTCAGGGCCACCGCTCCACAGATCTGACCTGTAACTAGTCTCCATAGAGATGAGTTTATTTTCACACTGAGGAACATTCCAGGCAAAATAATTTACATGTTTTTATTTAACTTTATTCATACGGGGAACGCTCAATGAGAGAATCAGTCTTTTTCACCAGGGCATCTCCATGGCAACAAGCACATGGCAACAAGCACATGGCAGACCCTCATCTAGAAAAGTTCCACAGTGTGACTTTTACAATGAGGAAAAAGACTGAAATGTGACATAAAAACAAGAATCACTCTGAGAACAAGTTTGTGGAGCTCAAAACTACAAAAATGACATTTCAAAATCAACACTATGACCATGACAAGTACTTAAAGCTGCACTGTGGAACTTTTTTGGTTGAGCTTACACTACTGCACACTGCCTGGGTGAAGGTTGCCAGGAATGTTCCACAGTGTGGCATTAAATTAGTATTATTATGCTCAAAAATAGGCTGAAAAACACACATTCTGACTCAAGTGGAGGGAGAGGGGGGCTCGCCTCTCCACAGATCTGACCCCGAACGTGGCCTGGTGGCATTACCCGCTGCTTGTCTCCATGGAGATAGAAAAGAAAAGTTGGATGCCAGACTGTGGAACCTTCAGGAAAAGCAGATACATGTTCAAAAAGCAGGCGGCTGATCCTCCTCCTGAAAAGTTACACAGTGAAGCTTTAAAGAACAACTGTAACATCCAGAGTCCACAGAGTTTTGAGTCTTTGTTCTTCTCAGACACGACCAGCCCCTGAACTGTTTAAACTTTTGGACAGTGACTCCAAGATGGCCGCCACAGTGACGTTCATCTTTTTACTTTGGTGAGAATCACGTCTTTGTTTCCATCTTTTAAAAATCAAACATGTTTTATTTGACTCATTTTTTAACTCACGGTTTGTTTTTCAGCGCTGGTTATTTCTCGAGGAGCGGCGGTTTTGTGGAGTTCGGTGACGGAGTGGAGCTGATGGTGCAGGAGGACGGAGGAGGACACGAAGAGGACACAGGTCTGAGGACAAAAGACAAACGTGAGTCTCGTGTCTGTAATACTCTGAGGTGGACACCAGGGGGCAGCAAGAGCATAGAAAAACACAAGGACATGTGTCAATCAAAACGATAAGTCTGATCTCAGAGTCTGATCTCCTCCTGGTTTAGTCCTGGTTCGGTCCTGGTTCGGTCCTGGTTTAGTCCTGGTTCAGTCCTGGTTTAGACCTGGTTTAGTCCTGGTTTAGTCCTGGTTTAGACCTGGTTTAGTCCTGGTTCAGTCCTGGTTTAGTCCTGGTTCCTGGTTTAGTCCTGGTTCAGTCCTGGTTTAGACCTGGTTTAGTCCTGGTTTAGTCCTGGTTTAGACCTGGTTTAGTCCTGGTTCAGTCCTGGTTTAGTCCTGGTTCAGTCCTGGTTTAGTCCTGGTTTAGACCTGGTTTAGACCTGGTTTAGTCCTGGTTTAGTCCTGGTTTAGTCCTGGTTTAGACCTGGTTTAGTCCTGGTTTAGATCTGGTTTAGACCTGGTTTAGTCCTGGTTTAGTCCTGGTTCAGTCCTGGTTTAGTCCTGGTTCTACTCCTCTCTCTCTCCTCCTCAGCTCCTCAGATCCTCCTCATGTCTCTGGGCTCCTCTGGCTCCTCCTCTGGCTCCTCCTCTGGCTCCTCCTCCCTCTCGCTCCTCTGCGTGGTGCACCTCCTCTCCTCTCCTGCAGGGGGCATTCTCTGGTGGGTAAACGGGACTTCGGTCTTCCTGCCGGACTCCTGCACTTCCTGGACTCAGCGTGAGGGAGGGATCTACAGCGCCTCCTGTCTGTGGGAGGGAGCACCGCAGACTCACGGCGCCTCCTACTGGTGCGGTATAAAACAGCACGGACGGGTTTTTAAACAAGAACTCGGCTCAGACTAAAAGTTTTTCACACTGACCTGGACCAGAGTCTGTATTTTCACTCCAGCTGTGAGTATCATAGCAACCAGAGAGCCAATCAGGAGCGAGGCTGCTGAAGGTCACGCCCCTTCCCGCCCACACCGCTGGTTTAACAGGGAGCAGGCGCATAGCAACACTGTCAATCAAACCTGTTGCTAACACTAGCGTGTGTGACCCTGAAGACTGAAGTTCGCCCATGGTCACTTCCTGTTTGGAACGCGGCGGCTAACAGTTTAGCTCTGTGCGTTTATATAAACTTATCTACACCTGGAGGACTTTGGCAGAGTGGTTAGCACCAAATGAACTGGAGTCTTTCTATGGATCTATCTGCATGTTCTATCTGTGTCTTGGAAGATTTCAGCTGCTCTAACTGATCCTCTGACCCTCTCCTCTTCATCCTCTGACCCTCTCCTCTTCATCCTCTGACCCTCTCCTCTTCATCCTCTGACCCTCTCCTCTTCATCCTCTGACCCTCTCCTCTTCATCCTCTGACCTTCTACTCTTCATCCTCTTCATCCTCTGACCTTCTCCTCTTCATCCTCTGACCCTCTCCTCTTCATCCTCTCCGCCTCTGACCCTCTCCTCTTCATCCTCTTCATCCTCTGCTCCTCTGACCCCCTCCTCTTCATCCTCTTCATCCTCTTCATCCTCTCCTCCTCTGACCCTCTCCTCTTCATCCTCTTCATCCTCTGCACCTCTGACCCTCTCCTCTTCATCCTCTTCATCCTCTGACCCTCTCCTCTTCATCCTCTGACCTTCTCCTCTTCATCCTCTTCATCGTCTGACCCTCTCCTCTTCATCCTCTTCATCCTCTGCACCGTTCACTGTCAAATTAAAACTGTTGTATTTTTCACATTCTGATATTTTCAAAATAAAAGGCTCAGACTCCGTTGTGTTTCTACGTCTTTATTAAGTCTATGAAACGTCGAGTGCAGATAAACTGTACACTTTATACAAGCTCCGCCTCCTCGGGTCAAACAGGTTAAGGCTCCTTCAAAATAAAAGCACAGGACACAAGTACGGAAGCCTGTTTATGACAAAAATATAGATGTTTTTCATACTTGGGAATGACAGATGGTCCCTTTAATATGGTGCAAGTTGGGGGAAGTGTCTTGCCCAAGGACACAATGACAGTGGGAGAGGGAATAGAACCAACAACCTAATGTTTAGAGGGCAAATGCTCTACCACTGCTGCACACAACTAAATTCATATATATTTTTACATCATTTTGTGGATTTTAAAACTGGTGATAGAGTAATTTAATTGACCAAAATGAGCCAAGTTTTACGCCAGATGCCCTCCCAAACACAACTGAAGGCCATGGTGGGAGACAGGATAGAAACCAACAACCTAATGGTTAGTGGGCAAATGCTCTACCTACTGAACAGCTGCTACACACAACATTTTACATCATTTTGTGGATTTTAAAACTGACAATAGTGTAGTTTAGTTTTGCCAGAATTATTCCAGATGTGGCAAAAGTGTCTTGCCCAAAGACACAAAAATGTGGTCAGCTAATTGTGCTACTGTCAGTGCAAATGATTAAACTAGACAATATTTGAAGTGTTGGTTTTGAATTATATAAAAAGTACATTTTTTTTTTTTTTTTCATATGTGTGTCATAAACAGGCTTCCGTAGTTTCACTCTTTTCCACAACAGTCACGTATGTTCCTGGTTTTAAATATAAATTAATAAAACTACAAAAAGACTTACTAAACTATACAACAATTTACAGCATGAACAGTAAAAATAAGAAAATCAAAAATATTAAAGTGACGTCTACACATTTTTACAGTTAATTTTACAAAAATATTGGAAATGTTTTGAAAACTCACACGAGGCAAATGATCTAAGTGCAAAAACTCGACATTTCTACGTTAAAATTACCCAAAAACACTGTACACTGCGTCAGGTCTGGAAGGGTTTGGGTTTTGTCTTTTCAAAATAAGACAAAAGTGAAGGATTTAAAGGGCCGGTACCTGATTATAACAGAAATGTGAGAATATGAGACTTTCCAGGTCCAACCAGATCCAAACCAGGACTTTATCAGGTCTAATTTAGGACTAAACGTGGTCTAGAAACAGAGACGCGCCAATCCAGCTTTTTGTTTCAGTTCCAACACGATCCAATATCGATACTTTGACTTTTTCCGATACCTGAGTCTCTAATTTCTTTAAACCACAGTTCACTTCTTCCAGAGTTAAAACAGTCTCATGTAACTGTCATTTACAGAGGAGCTTTGAATGAATAAAAGTTCAAACATTATGAGACAGTAAATCGTCTTATTACTTTAAATTAACCTTAAAACATTTGAAGTGTTGGTTTTGAATTATTAAAAAAAGTAAATAGTTTTATTCGTATTTGTGTCATAAACAGGGTTCCGTAGCTTCACTCTTTTAAACAACAGTCACGTTTGCTCCTGGACAGAGTAAAACTTACTGCTGGACACTGACTTATTCTGTCTGAAGGAGGCGCTAACGACACTGAAACTGTAAACGGCGATTGTCTCCAGTTTCAGCCTTTAATGGCCCTACTCGACCTTTAATGGCCCTACTATTGTTCTTCTGTTTCACGTACCACAGTTTGAGAAACACTGCTCTATGCATCTTTGAATTTCCTTTTGTTGAATGAGAACCATAAGGAAGTAAGTGCCACGCAGGGACGGACAAGTTTACCCAGAGAGACATTGGAGAGTGAGAACCATGTGGAGACAACTGCCTGGTGTAAAGTCAGGTACTGGCCCTTTAAAGCGTAAGTGCGTTCTCTGTTCTGGAAGTTTGAGCGGTCAGCGAGTCACAGTCCGGTAGCGGTCGGTCAGTACGTCGTCCATTTAAACCCGATCGATGGTGCACTCAGCTCCACCACAGGAAGCAGCTCCAGTTAAAACAATCCATTAAGAACATGATAAACGTTAGCTGTATGCTACGCTAGGCTACGATGACGTCAGAGTAAATCAACGTCCGAAATGGTCCTTAAAGTCCGTCGTTAAATCCATGAATCTTTCTCCATCGGTTCAGTGTTTTGTTTTGTGTCAGTCCCACAGACTTTAACGTCAAAATGTGAAGTGCTCGTGTCCGAAGGAGAATCCGCGTCTGTGCGTCGGCCATTTTGGGGCTGTACAGACGCAGTTTCCAGGAAGTGCAGCGTAAAACATGACCTCATCCCAAACGGCTGAAGAAGAAGAAGTCGACGTTGACAGGGAGCACAAAAGTCAAACTGAGATTCAAAACTGTACTCTTGGTAACCATGGTGATAATCCATAACGCGGTAACCATGGTGATAATCCATAAGGCAGTAACCATAGTGATAATACAAATGCGTCCATTCACTGGTTCTTTGAGGAGGTAATCTTTCCGTTTCAAAGCATTGCGGAACTTTTCTGATTACGGATCTGCTTGTTGCTATGGACACGTTATCGCAGAATTTTGCCTGAAATTTTACACCATAGAGCTTTACACCTGTCTGCACCTCTCTATTTACAGGTCAGATCTATGAAGTGGCGGCAAATGCTTTTCGTGTGTTTTCAAGCAATAAAAACATGGAATTTAATCAATGTGAGACAGATTTAAAGCCATACGGTGGGATATTCCAGGCTGAGCAGTAGCATGTCCATGGCACGGACCGACCATTAGGAAAGTTCCGTAGTGCTGCTTTAGTGTCCACAGAAGAGTCCCATGTTTTCACGCAGAAAGGTGCTGTACAGATGAGTTTTGTTTCACTTTTCTGAGCTCGTCATGTTAAAAGTTTCAGACGAAAACAGAAAAATACAAAATAAGTCGTTTCAAAAGGTGTTGTAGTTGTAAAAATGTGAGTTTCAGATCCAAACCCAGGTTCTGGACCCAGAGTCGACTTTAGGACGTTCTTTTGTGAAGGTTTTTGTGTTGATTCTAACTGAAGAGGTGCAAGGACTCCCCCTGCTGGTGCCCGGAGGGTGGAGCAGCGCCGCGGTTTGACACGAGACGTCGTCGCTAAACACCGCCGCAGATAAACCGTCCTCCATTTTGTATTTCCACTGAGCAGACGGGGCAAAAATCACTAACACACCAAAGTTTGATGTTTCCTCGAGGATTATGAAGCTGTGACGGGCTTAAAGCTGCACTGCGGAACTTTTCTGATGGAGAATAAGCGTCACCTGCTGAGATTTTATGTCGTTGGCTTGAATGTTCCACAGTACGGCATTAAACAGTTGGGTAAATGTCAAAAACAGTATCCAGGGGACTTTACCTTTGGGAGATTACACCGACAAACATCTCCACTGAGAAAAGCAGGGTACAGGTCAGATCTGTGGAGAGGCGAGCCCACTCACAGTCACACAAAAAGACATGTTTTTCAAGGTATTAAGATGGAAATGTTTAATGCCTTAGTGTGAAAAAATCCAGGTAAAGTAATAAAATCTCCACAGACTTTAAAGTGACTCACACCTCCCCAGGAAAGTTCCACAGTAGAGCTTTAAATGAATCACATTTCCAGACTGAAACGGTCAAGCTGACGGCTGGACGATGTCGTGACGCGCTGCTGTTTCGCTCAGATCGTCATGGTTACAAAACGACCACTCCCACCGGCCTCAGTCACGCTCTGAATGAGTGACAGGTGAGTTCAGCCAATCACAGAGCAGCGCTGACTCAGAGAACAGACGCTACGTTTCCCTGAATC
>JAIEZT010000007.1:33350342-33380342 GCA_019594935.1 Periophthalmus modestus | reverse complement strand
GGAAACAAGCAGGAGGAGTCAGGTTTGTGGAGATGCGAGCCCGGTCACCGTGAGGACGCAGGTTTTTTATGCGTTTTTCAGCGTAATAAACTGAACTAAAAGTGAAAAACGCGCTTTTATCTGGGTCTATTTTGGGCCACAATAGTCTCTTCTGACCCGGGAGCCGCTGTTGTTGTGCGCGGCCCCTGGTCCCAAACACGTCGGGACTAATTGGGATGCCGCTCGCCTCTGCGTTTGAGCGCGAGCCTGTTCCCACGGTACAAAGAAAAAAACAAAAACTATTCACAAGAACTTTCTACCGCGGGCCACAGTCTCAGCGAGGGACGCGCGTCAAACGAGCGTAACGGCGACTTTAAGAACCAAAAACAGCCAAAACTCTGCCCCGTGTCCGCTGTGTTTGTCCATTTTCAAACTCACACTTTTAGAAACGCTGGACAACAACTTTATCACATTATTAAATCACTTCTGGGTCCAGTTTTCCTTTTAACGCGTGCGTAAAAGGCGGGTTTGTGTGCGTAAAACGTGCGTAAAACGTGCGTAAAATGAGAAATTGGTTAAATCGGTGTGTTTTTTTTTCATTATCTATAAAAGTCCAGCACAGATTAAACTCTTTTCGTGCGCATTAAAGGGAGGCGCGCGGGTCTCCATCAGAATCCACGTTAATGTGCAAAACGTGCGTCCCTAAAGTGCCTCGGTTTGAAAACGTGACAAGAAACAAGAACGTGCCATTTTATCAAACTACATGTTTTGGTTTGGGGAATTAAAGGCTAAAAGTGAAGTGTAACGAGAAGAGTTGAAGTTGAAGGAGCATAAAAACACTGTGGGATCCAGAGCAAAGCGGCGCTCTCCTGATGCGTTTGGGATGTGTCGCACCAAACTGCGCGAAAACACCAAACAGCGGCTAAAACCTGAGTCTGCGACACTTCTGATCTGTCTGTGACTCACAACCGAGGCCGGAAACAGAGATAAAGTTTTAATAAAAAGAGTTTAAATGAATAAAAAGTGTTTTACCTCGAGGGAAAGCGCGGAGCCGAGCGTCCCGCAGCGGAGTGAGGTGGATTTACTCCAGCGCATGCGCAGTGCCAGGAGTCCCAAAACTCAGAGAAATTTAGACCGGACCAGATTTAGACCTGGACTTGGTTTAGTCCTGGTTTAGTCCTGGTTTAGTCCTGGTTTAGACCTGGTTTAGGTCCTGGTTTAGTCCTGGTTTAGTCCTGGTTTAGTCCTGGTTTAGTCCTGGTTTAGTCCTGGTTTAGTCCTGGTTTAGTCCTGGTTTAGTCCTGGTTCAGTCCTGGTTCAGTCCTGGTTCAGTCCTGGTTTAGTCCTGGTTCAGTCCTGGTTTAGTCCTGGTTTTTAGTCCTGGTTTAGTCCTGGTTTAATGCCTGGTTTACTTTGCCACACCATCTCCATGGAGACAAGCAGGTTCTGAGCCCTTCACCAGTAAAGTTCCGCAGTGCAGCTTTACACTGGTTTATCTGAGTCTTTGGTTTTGATGAGTCCAATGTGCAGAGTTTATGAAAAGTGTCATAAACTCATCTCAGAATCGGTTTAGTCCTGGCCCCGAAGATGAGGTCGTCTTGTCCTCTTTTATTCTCTCACTTTAATGCCACACATCTGGACTTTGCGCATCACCATCACCATGGAGGAGGAGGTGGAGGAGGAGGGAAGTTCCGCATCTGCAGCAGGAGGAGGTTTATCTGAGGAGGAGGTTTTGATGACACCATGTGCAGGAGGAGGAAAGATGGAGGAGGAGGGAGGGCATCTGACCACATCAGGAGGAGGAGGAGGAGGGAGGGCATCTGACACACAGGAGGAGGAGGAGGAGGAGGAGGAGGAGGTAGGGCATCTGACACAGGAGGAGGAGGAGAGGAGGAGGGAGGGCATCTGACACACAGGAGGAGGAGGAGGGAGGGCATCTGACACACAGGAGGAGGAGGAGGAGGGGAGGGAGGGCATCTGACACAGGAGGAGGGAGGAGGAGGGAGGGCATCTGACACACAGGAGGAGGAGGAGGAGGAGGAGGGAGGTATCTGACACAGGAGGAGGAGGGAGGGCATCTGACACACAGAAGGAGGAGGGAGGCATCTGACACAGGAGGAGGAGGAGGAGGAGGAGGAGGAGGGAGGGCATCTGACACACAGGAGGAGGAGGAGGAGGGAGGGCATCTGACACACAGGAGGAGGAGGAGGGAGGAGGAGGGAGGTATCTGACACAGGAGGAGGAGGGAGGGCATCTGACACACAGGAGGAGGAGGGGGGCATCTGACAGAGGAGGAGGAGGCAGGGGCATCTGACACAGGAGGAGGAGGGAGGGCATCTGACAGAGGAGGAGGAGGCAGGGCATCTGACACAGGAGGAGGAGGAGGAGGAGGGGGGGCGCGTCTGACACAGGAGGAGGAGGAGGAGGAGGGGAGGTATCTGACACAGGAGGAGGAGGGAGGAGGGAGGGCGTCTGACACAGGAGGAGGAGGAGGAGGAGGTATCTGACACAGGAGGAGGAGGAGGAGGGGAGGGCGTCTCTGACACAGGAGGAGGAGGAGGAGGGAGGTATCAGACACAGGAGGAGGAGGAGGGAGGGCGTCTGACACAGGAGGAGGAGGAGGAGGAGGAGGAGGAGGGAGGGCATCTGACACACAGGAGGAGGGAGGTGGAGGTGGAGGAGGAGGAGGAGGAGGAGGAGGGGTGGGAGGGCGTCTGACACAGGAGGAGGAGGAGGAGGAGGAGGGAGGAGGCCCACCTCTCAGATAAACTCGTCCTTTTGTCTGTGTGACTCTTGCTTTTAGATAAATATTAGTTTCTTCCTGGTTTAATCCCAGTGGGAACGTCACAGCTGACCCCGCCCCCTCCCCCGGTGACCCCTCCCCCGGTGACCCCCTCCCCCGGTGACTCAGGGGTCATGACCTTTCACCCCCGTTTGGGCCAATCAGCTCGTCTCTCACTGCGGCGAGTAAAACGAGGTCAGACTGAGCAGGTGCGACGGGTCTCAGGAACATTTAGTGTTTGTGAATAATAAACGGTGATGAGAATGAAGAGGAGGAGGAGGAGGAGGAGGAGGAGGAGGAGAGGAGGAGGAGGAGGAGAGGGAGGAGGAGGAGGAGGGGAGGAGGAGGAGAGGAGGAGGAGGAGGGAGGAGGAGGGAGGAGAGGAGGAGGAGGGAGGAGAGGAGGAGGAGGAGGGAGGAGGAGGAGGAGAGGAGGAGGGAGGAGGAGGAGGAGCAGGGGAGAGGAGGAGGAGGAGGAGGGAGGAGGAGGAGAGGAGGAGGAGGAGGGAGGAGGAGGAGGAGGGAGGGAGGAGGGGAGGGAGAGGAGGAGCAGGGAGAGGAGGAGGAGGAGGAGGAGGAGAGGGAGAGGAGGGAGGAGGAGGAGGAGGAGGAGGGAGAGGAGCAGGGAGAGGAGGAGGAAGAGGAGGAGGGAGAGAGGAGGGAGGAGGAGGGAGAGGAGGAGGGCAGGGAGTAGGAGGAGGAGGGAGAGGAGGAGGGAGGAGGCGGAGAGGAGGAGGGAGAGGAGGAGGGAGAGGAGGGGAGGAGAGGAGAGGAGAGGAGGAGGAGAGGAGGGAGGAGGGAGAGGAGGAGAGGAGGAGGAGAGGAGAGGGAGCGGAGGAGGAGCAGGAGGAGGAGGAGGGAGGAGGGGAGAGAGGGAGGTGAGGAGAGAGAGAGTGAGGGAGGAGGAGGAGGAGGGAGGAGGAGGAGAGAGGAGGAGGAGGAGCAGGAGGAGGGAGTTGGGAGGAGGAGGAGGAGGAGAGGTTGGAGGAGGAGCAACATGTAACTTTCCTGGTGACCTGCTTGTTTCCATGGAGATGTGGGTGTTGCCTTGTTACCTGTTGTGTTTATTAAAGTTCCCACTTGAGCTTTAAGTCATGATATGAGGAGGAGGGAGGAAGAGGAGCAGGAGGGAGAAGAGGAGGAGGAAGAGGAGGGAGAGGAGGAAGAAGAAGAGGAGTAGAGAAGGGAGAGGAGGAGGAAGAGGATGGAGAGGAGAGAGAGGAGGAAGAAGAAGAGGAGGGGAAGGGAGAGGAGGAGGAGGAGAGAGACGGGAGAGAGGAGGAGGAAGAGGAGGAGTTGAAGGAGGAGGGTATGTTCATCACAAACAGACCTGGAGTTGTGTTTTTTTCTTTCACTCACACTTTCACATCTCCAAAGCTCAAAACGCTCCGTTCCACCCTGTGATGTCATCGAGTGGCACCAGCTCCTTCGACCTGTAGTTCAGAGGAGATGAGGTGATTCTAGTGGAGGCGTGTGGAGCACTTCCTGTCTCGCCTCGTGCATGACTCTGACGCTGGTTGGTGGTTTGCGTGTTAAACCTCATGAAAGTCATTTATTCCTCTGTCCATCATGTGACAAACAGGAAATACAACGAGCGCTCGCCACTTCTGTCGAATCAAACGCTCCAAAAATAATCCGGACGAGTTTACAAACCAAACCGACGTCACCACGGCGTCAAATGAAGCTCATCGAGGCTCGAGCAGTTTCAGCGGCTAATCTGGAGTGTCATAGCAACCAAAGAGCCAATCAGGAGCGAGGATGTTGAAGGTCACGCCCCTTCAGCCCACACCGCTGGTTTAACAGGGAGCGGGCGCTTAGCAACGCTGTCAATCAAACCTGTTGCTAACGCTAACAGGAGCGACGTCGGGGACAGAAGGACCTGATGTGTCTGTTATTAATGTTCATATGTTGATTTACAGACACAGACGTGAAATAAAAACCCCAGGATCATGTCGAGGGTTAATACGAACATTTAAGACCAACATGAAGAGTCGTTTTTACACAGAGAGTGAACTGGAGCCGATGGAGCAGGAAGTGCACCACGATCACTTCCTGTTTGTGGTGCTAGCAGGTTAGCGACGTCCATGTGGATGAACAGTGTCTGACCTGGAGCCTCGTGCAGGTCTGTGCTTCAGTCCGACTCCTGATGTGACCTTCAGGTTCAGCGTAAACAGATGAACATCTGAGACGTAAAGTCTGAGCCTGATTATTCTGTTTTTATAAAAACACAAAACTCAAATCTGTCTCTGCTTCAGACTTAAGAGTGTGAAGAACAACGTCTGAGAGGAAAAAAACAGGACTGAACCAGGACTAAACCAGGACTAAACCAGGACTGAACCAGGACTGAACCAGGGACTAAACCAGGTCTAAACCAGGACTAACCAGGGTCTAAACCAGGTCTAAACCAGGTCTAAACCAGGTCTAAACCACGGTCTAAACCAGGACTAAACCAGGACTAAACCAGGACTGAACCAGGACTAAACCAGGACTAAACCAGGACTAAACCTGGACTAAACCAGGACTGAACCAGGACTAAACCAGGACTAAACCAGAACTAAACCAGGACTTAACAGAATAATGAGTCTAAACTTTTCTTTGTGGCCAGTTGTTGAACAATAGAAAAGTAACAGGAAGTGAGGAGGAAGAGAGAGAAACCACTTCCTGTTGGTCAAATTCTTCACACGTCGTAAACTTTTACGTTTACCTAATTTTACCTTCAAAATAAGACTCATGTAAAGGACTCACGGGTTAGACCTGGTTTAGTCCGGGTTTAGTCCTGGTTTAGTCCGGGGTTTAGACCTGGTTTAGTCCTGGTTTAGTCCGGGTTTAGACTGGTTTTAGTCCGGGTTTAGACCTGGTTTAGTCCTGGTTTAGACCTGGTTTTAGACCTGGTTTAGTCCGGGTTTAGACCTGGTTTAGACCTGGTTTTAGTCCGGGTTTTAGACCTGGTTTAGTCCTGGTTTTAGTCCGGGTTTAGTCCTGGTTTAGACCTGGTTTAGTCCTGGTTTAGTCCGGGTTTAGACCTGGTTTAGTCCGGGTTTAGACCTGGTTTAGTCCTGGTTTAGACCTGGTTTAGACCTGGTTTAGTCCGGGTTTAGACCTGGTTTAGACCTGGTTTAGTCCGGGTTTAGACCTGGTTTAGACCTGGTTTAGTCCTGGTTTAGACCTGGTTTAGTCCTGGTTTAGTCCGGGTTTAGACCTGGTTTAGTCCTGGTTTAGACCTGGTTTAGTCCTGGTTTAGTCCAGGTTTAGACCTGGTTTAGTCCTGGTTTAGTCCAGGTTTAGTCCTGGTTTAGTCCTGGTTTAGTCCAGGTTTAGTCCTGGTTTAGTCCATCGGACACACAGACACAGGAGGATGGGAAGGCGTCTGACTTCCCTCACCCCAGACACCTCCTCCAGCTCCTCCGGTGGGACCCTGAGTTCCAGTGAGTCCTGGGTCGTTCTCGGGGCCTCCTCCTGGTGGGACACCTCCTCAGGGAGGCGTCCAGGAGGCGTCAGCGGCAGACGCCTGAGCCTCAGCTGCTCCTCTCCACGTGGAGGAGCAGCGGCTCTACTCCGAGCTCCTCCTGTGAGACCGAGCTCTGAGTGTGTGAATGTGAGAATGAAGAAGGGAGAAGAGGGAGAGAACAGAGAGACAGAGGGAGAGAGAGAGACAAGAGAGGGGTAAAAGAGGAAAGGTAGAAAGGGGGAGAGAAAAGAAGAGAAGAGAAGAGAAGAGAAGAGAAGAGAAGAGAGGGGGAAAGAGACCGACAGAGAGAGAGAGAGAGAGAGAGACAGAGGGGGGATAGTGCTGAAAAAAGAGGGAGAGAGTTGAACAAAAGTCTTTTTCCTCTGAGCTGCATAACTGAACATCTCCATGACGACGACAGAGAAACAGACACAAGCATCTGAGAACTAAACCAGGACTAAACCAGGACTAAACCGGGACTAAACCAGGACTAAACCAGGACTAAACCAGGACTAAACCAGGACTAAACCGGGACTAACCAGGACTAAACCAGGACTAAAACCAGGTCTAAACCAGGACTAAAACCAGGACTAAACCAGGACTAAACCGGGACTAAACCGGGGACTAAACCAGGACTAAACCAGGACTAAACCAGGACTAAACCAGGACTAAACCAGGTCTAAACCAGGACTAAACCAGGACTAAACCAGGACTAAACCAGAACTAAACCAGGACTAAACCAGGACTAAACCAGGACTAAACCCGGACTAAACCAGGACTAAACCAGGACTAAACCAGAACTAAACCAGGACTAAACCAGGACTAAACCAGGACTAAACCAGGACTAAACCAGGACTAAATCAGGACTAAATCAGGACTAAACCAGGACTAAACCAGGACTAAATCAGGACTAAATCAGGACTAAACCAGGACTAAAACCAGGTCTAAACCAGGACTAAACCAGGACTAAACCAGGACTAAACCAGGACTAAACCAGGACTAAACCAGGACTGAACCAGGATTAAACAGGACTAAACCAGGACTAAACCAGGACTAAACCAGGGACTAAACCAGGACTAAACCAGGACTGAACCAGGATTAAACCAGGACTAAACCAGGTCTAAACCAGGACTAAACCAGGACTAAACCAGAACTGAAACAGGATTAAACCAGGACTAAACCAGGTCTAAACCCAGACTAAACCAGGACTAAACCAGGATTAAACCAGGACTAACCAGGACTAGGACCCTGGACCTTGTGACTAATAGAAATGATCTGGATCTTTCACATATTTGGCTTTTGGAGAGTTTTGTTTTTAAAAATACCAGAAAATGAGACAGAATCTTGAGACAGTCCATCGTAGAGGGGGGGGGGGGGGGTCGGGGGGGGGGGGGTTTCGGGGGGGGGGGGGGGATGGGGGGGTGGGGGGGGCTGTAGGGGGTACAGTTCGGGGGTCGGGGGGGCAGAGGGGTTTCGGGGGGTCGGGGTCATTCTTCTCATTATACCGACTCTGTGAATGAAGAAGCTTTGTGCAGTAATTGGAGATGCCTCCTCCTCCTCTTCTCAATCCCTCTTTCCCTCTGTGTCCCTCTCTCCACCTCTCTCTCTCTCTCTCTCTCTCTTCACTCACTCACTCTCATGTGTCTCTCTCTCTCCTTCTTTCTCTCTCCTTTCTCTCCCTCTCATCTCCCTCTCTCTCGTGTCTCTCTTTCCCTCTGTTTGTTCATCTCCTCTCCTTTCTCTCTCTCTCCTCTTTTTCATTTTCTCCCTCTCACTTCATTTTCTTCTTCTCTGTTTGCCCCCTCTCTCCTTCCCACTATCCTCTCTTCTCTTCTTCATTTCTCTCTGTCCATCTCTCAATAGTATTCACCTGTTCCTCCCTCCATCTTTCTTCCTCTTTCTCCTCTGTGATTCTCTCCATCCTGACAGAGGATTTGTATCTAGAAAACAGGGAGAACTTTGTTGAAATTGTAAAACGTCCCTGAGCTGTGGGGTCCCCCAGGGGCCAATCCTGGGACCCCTGATGTTCAATGATATGTCCTACCACAAAGGACTAAACCGGGACTAAACCGGGACTAAACCAGGTCTAAACCAGGACTAGACCAGGTCTAAACCAGGTCTAAACCAGGACTAAACCAGGACTAAACCAGGACTAAACCAGGTCTAAACCAGGACTAAACAAGGACTAAACCAGGTCTAAACCAGGACTAAACCAGGACTAACCCAGGACTAAACCAGGTCTAAACCAGGACTAAACCAGGACTAACCCAGGACTAAACCAGGTCTAAACCCAGGACTAAACCAGGACTAAACCAGGTCTAAACCAGGTCTAAAACAGGACTAAACCAGGACTAAACCAGGTCTAAACCAGGACTAAACCAGGACTAAACCAGGACTAAACCAGGTCTAAACCAGGACTAAACCAGGACTAAACCAGGTCTAAACCAGGACTAAACCAGGACTAAACCAGGACTAAACCAGGTCTAAACCAGGACTAAACCAGGACTAGACCAGGTCTAAACCAGGACTAAACCAGGACTAACCCAGGTGTAAACCAGGACTAAACCAGGACTAAACCAGGTCTAAACCAGGACTAAACCAGGACTAAACCAGGACTAAACCAGGTTTAACCAGGTCTAAACCAGGTCTAAACCAGGGACTAAACCAGGACTAAACCAGGACTAAACCAGGACTAAACCAGGTCTAAACCAGGTCTAAACCAGGACTAAACCAGGACTAGACCGGGTCTAAAGCCTGACCCTCCTCTTCTCTCTTTTCGTTCGTATCGATCTTTAAAGATCCGCCTCAAAGAAAAGATTTTATCAATGACCCTCTGACTCCGCCCACTCCTGACCCCATACGCCCAAATATGGTCGACACATTTAGAGGTCAGAAGGATGGGAAGGTTAAAGCTGCAACGAAACAAGAGGCTCAGAGGAGGAGCAGAGGAGGAGCAGAGGAGGAGCAGAGGAGGAGGACCAAAGGAGGAGCAGAGGAGCAGAGGAGGACCAGAGGAGGAGCAGAGGAGGAGGACCAGAGGAGGAGCAGAGGAGCAGAGGAGGAGGACCAGAGGAGGAGTAGAGGAGCAGAGGAGGAGTAGAGGAGCAGAGGAGCAGAGGAGGAGTAGAGGAGTAGAGGAGGAGGAGGAGTAGAGAGGAGTAGAGGAGGAGTAGAGGAGGAGTAGAGGAGCGGAGGAGGAGCAGAGGAGGAGCAGAGGAGGTGCAGAGGAGGAGCAGAGGATGGTGAGTTTGTGGTGAAACAGTTAAAGTTGCTGAGGCTGATTCTTTGGGTGAATGAAGCTGAACAACAAAACAAAAGAGACGACACGCCTCCAACTCTCCACAGAATGTCACCCCAGAGCCCCCGAAAAACGAGAGAGGGAGGAGAGGAGGGGGAGAGAGGGAGGAGAGGAGGAGAGCAGAGGGAGGAGAGAGGGAGAGGAGAGGGAGAAGAGACAGTCCTGCCTCCAACTCTCCACAGAATGTCACCCCAGAGCCCCCGAAAAACGAGAGAGGGAGGAGAGGAGGGGGAGAGAGGAGGAGAGAGGGAGGAGAGGAGGAGAGCAGAGGGAGGAGAGAGAGGAGAGAGAGAGGAGAGGGAGAGAGACAGTCCTGCCTCCAACTCTCCACAGAATGTCACCCAGAGCCCCCGAAAAAAACGAGAGAGGGAGGAGAGGTGGGGGGAGAGAGGGAGGAGAGAGAGAGGAGAGAGGGAGAGGAGAGGGAGAGAAGAGACAGAGAGAAAGAGAGGAGAGAGAAGAGAAGGAGGAGGAAGAGACAGTCCTGCCTCCAACTCTCCACAGAATGTCACCCCGGAGCCCCTCGAAAAACGAGAGAGAGGGGAGGAGAGGAGGGGGAGGAGAGGGAGGAGAGAGGGAGGAGAGAGGGAGAGGAGAGGAGAGGGAGAGGAGAGGGAGAAGAGAGGGGAGAGGAGGAAGAGAGACAGTCCTGCCTCCAACTCTCCACAGAATGTCACCCCAGAGCCCCGAAAAACGAAGAGAGAGGGAGGAGAGAGGAGGGGGAGAGAGAGGGAGGAGAGGAGGAGAGCAGAGGGAGGAGAGAGGGAGAGGAGGAGAGGAGAAGAGAAGAGACAGTCTGCCTCCAACTCTCCACAGAATGTCACCCCAGAGCCCCCGAAAAACGAACGAGAGAGGGAGGAGAGGAGGGGGAGAGAGGGAGGAGAGGGAGGAGAGACAGAGAGGAAAGAGAGGAGAGAGAGAGAGAGGAGGAAGAGACAGTCCTGCCTCCAACTCTCCACAGAATGTCACCCCAGAGCCCCGAAAAACGAGAGAGGGAGGAGAGAGGGGGGAGAGGAGGGAGGAGAGGAGAGAGGGAGAGGAGAGGAGGAGAGGAGGAGGAGGAGAGGGAGAGAGAAGAGACAGTCCTGCCTCCAACTCTCCACAGAATGTCACCCCAGAGCCCCGAAAAAACGAGAGAGGGAGGAGAGAGGGGGAGAGAGGGGAGGAGAGGAGAGAGGAGAGGAGGAGAGGAGGAGAGGGAGAGGAGAGAGAAGAGACAGAGAGGAAAGAGAGGAGAGAGAAGAGAGGAGGAAGAGACAGTCCTGCCTCCAACTCTCCACAGAATGTCACCCCAGAGCCCCTCGAAAAACGAGAGAGGGAGGAGAGGAGGGGGGGAGAGAGGGAGGAGAGAGAGAGGAGAGAGGGAGAGGAGAGGAGAGAGAGGAGAGGGAGAGGAGAGGGAGAAGGGAGAGGGAGAGGAGGAAGAGACAGTCCTGCCTCCAACTCTCCACAGAATGTCACCCCAGAGCCCCGAAAAAAAACGAGAGAGGGGAGGAGAGGAGGGGGAGAGAGGGGGAGGAGAGGGAGGAGAGAGGGGAGGGAGAGGAGAGGGAGAGAGGAGAGGGAGAGAGAGGGGAGAGAGGAAGGAGAGCCAGTCCTGCCTCCAACTCTCCACAGAATGTCACCCCAGAAAAACTCGATGAGAGGGAGGAGAGGGAGAGGGGGAGGAGGGGGAGGAGAGAGGGAGGAGAGGAGTAGAGGGAGGGAGGAGAAAGGAGAGAGAGGGAGGAAAGAGGAGAGAGGGAGACAGAGGAGAGGAGAGAGAGGAGAGGAGAGGGAGACAGTCCTGCCTCCAACTCTCCACAGAATGTCACCCCCAGAGCCCCTCGAAAAATGAGAGAGGGAGGAGAAGAGGAGAAGAGAGAAGAGAGGGGGAGGAAGAAGAGAGAGAGAGAGGAAAGCGAGAGAGAGAGGAGAGAGAGAGTAGAGAAAGGAATGTCACCCCCAGAGATTGTCCCCTCCCCAAAAACAGATGAGAGAGAAGAGAGTGAGGAGAAGAGAGAGAGGAGGGGGAGGAAGAGAGGAGGAGGGAAGAGAGAGGGAGGAGAGGGAGAAAGGAATGTGAAAAAAGAGAGCGAGACAGGAGGGGGGGAAAAAGAGAATGGGGAGATAGAAGAGGAAAAAGGAAACAAGAGGGGGGAGAAAGAGGGGGGGAGAGAAAAAGAAGGGAGAGAGGGAGGGGAGATAGTAAAGTTAGGAGAGAGAGAGAGAAAAAAGAGCAAGAGAGAGAGGAGAGGAGAGGAGAGAGAGAGAGAGAGAGAGAGAAGAGGAGGAGAGGAGGGAGGGAGAGGGGGAGAAATGAGGGTTACGCAACAACAAGAGAATCTGATCATTAACAACTCTGTATTCAACTCTGCAACAACCTATTCAGAGAGAGAGAGAAGGAGGGAGGGAGAGAGGGAGAGAGAGGAGGAGGAGAGAGGGAGAGAGAGGAGGAGGGGAGAGGGAGAGAGGGAGAGAGGGAGGGGAGGAGAGAGAAAGAATGGAAACAGAGAGACAGAGGGAGAAGGAGGGAGGTGTGAGATGAGGAAGAAGGGCAGGGGTGATGGAGGAGAGATAGAGCACAAGAGAAGATAGAGAGGGAGAAAGAGGGAGAGAGAGAGGAGAGAGAGAGGAAGAGGGAGAGAGGGGGAGGAGAGGAGAGGGAGAAAGAGAGGAGAGAGCGAGGAGAGAGAGAGAAAGAGGAAGAGAGGTGGAGGAGAAGAGATGGAGAGGGAGAAAGAGAGGAGAGAGCGAGGAGAGAGAGTGAAAGAGGGAGAGAGGTGGAGGAGAGGAGATGGAGAGGGAGAGAGAGAGAGAAAGAGGGAAAGAGGTGGAGGAGAAGAGATGGAGGGGAAACAGAGTGAGTGACAGAGGAAGATGGAACTGGGGGGATGGAGGAAAGAAAGAGCTCAAGAGAAGAGAGAGAGTGAGAGAAGAGAAGGAAAAAGAGGAAGAGAGGAAGAGAGAAAGAGAGAAAGAGAGGAAGAGAGGAAGAGAGGAAGAGAGGAGTGCTAAAATGTTCAGAATGAAAACACACAGGAGCATCTTGGGTCACCACCTGATGATGTCATGAGGTGGGACAGAGTTTCTTGGTGCTTCAGGATCGTGGCTGGTTTCCCAGACGCAGAAAAAGTGAATTCTGTTCATCACAAAAGTCTCAAAGAAGAGGGGCCAACACAGGGGCCAAAGAGAGCGCCCCCGAGTGGAGAGAGATGAGAAACACAGGGGCCAAAGAGAGCGCCCCCGAGTGGAGAGAGACGAGAAAAACACAGGGGCCAAAGAGAGCGCCCCCGAGTGGAGAGAGACGGGAAAACACAGGGCCAAAGAGAGCGCCCCCGAGTGGAGAGAGACGAGAAACACAGGGGCCAAAGAGAGCGCCCCCGAGTGGAGAGAGATGAGAAACACAGGGGCCAAAGAGAGCGCCCCCGAGTGGAGAGAGACGAGAAAACACAGGGGCCAAAGAGAGCGCCCCGAGTGGAGAGAGACGGGAAACACAGGGGCCAAAGAGAGCGCCCCCGAGTGGAGAGAGACGGGAAACACAGGGGCCAAAGAGAGCGCCCCCGAGTGGAGAGAGACGGGAAACACAGGGGCCAAAGAGAGCGCCCCCGAGTGGAGAGAGACGGGAAAACACAGGGGCCAAAGAGAGCGCCCCCCGAGTGGAGAGAGACGGGGCCAAAGAAACACACTGAACCAAAAATCCACACCACTAGAGCCCAATAGGAGGAGGAGGAGGGGGAGGAGAGAGCGGAGGTGGAGAGGAGGAGGAGGAGGGGAGGGGGGAGGAGGAGGGGGAGGAGGAGGAGGGGGAGGAGGAGGAGGGGAGGAGGAGGAGGAGGAGGAGGAGGTGGAGGTGGGGGGAGGAGGAGGAGGAGGAGGAGGAGGACTTCCTGCTGAAACATGAGACATAAATGTGCCTAATGCTTTAGTCTGTGTTTCCTGTTTCTTTATCGTCTCATTAAAGTTTAATCTCAAACAAACTTTTATGATGTAACAGAAGAAGAAGAAGAAGAAGAAGAAGAAGAAGAGAAGAAGAAGAAGAAGAAGAAGAAGAAGAAGAAGAAGAAGAAGAAGAAGAAGAAGAAGAAGAACTCTGCAGCCTGGAGTCACACAGCCTCCACCATGTTTTAACCTGATCAGTGTCACTGCACACGACAAAAACATCCTCACATTTTCAGTTTTGATGATGGAGATAAAACACTGAGTGAAGTTTGTGTCAGAAACACCAGGCTGTGATCAGGGCAGTGTTTTGTGATGTCACCAGCTACTTGGAATCACAGACTTCACCGAAGATTTAAGCATGCTTATTCCTCCACAGCGCCATCTCTCCAGCTCCTTGTGTACTGCATTAAGATGATATTATCAGACCAGTGTTTTAACATGAAAACTGCTAATTTACAGTTTGCTCTATTTTTTTATTTATTTTGTATTAATATATAACTTTATGATCAAAGTCAGGTGCATATTTTCATTACATAGGACGTAAACCACGTGGCATAAAACGTTTTCTGTAATTAGGTGAATTACAATGATTAAATATAAAGTTAAACAAACATAAAGTTATTTTGAATGTGGTTCTTCGACCTGACGTATTCCGATCGTTTCTGTCGCAAAGATAAACACTTCACGACAGCCGTATTCCGCTCTGCGCAGTGAACTACACGTGAAAACAACTTCCACGAGACTCAAGGAAATATACTTTTGTGATAGTTTAACCGGTTTTATTTCACATTTACCGTGCGTATCCGTGCCGGGCGGTCCTGTTCGGCTGTCCCCGGCTCTCCTCGCCTCCTCCCGGCTCTCCTCCCCGGCTCTCCTCGCCTCCTCCCGGCCTCTCCTCCCCGACTCTCCTCGCCTCCTCCCGGCCTCTCCTCCCCGGCCTGTCCTCGCCCTGTCCCCGTCATGGTGCTGTACTTGATCGGTCTGGGGCTCGGGGACGCCCAGGACATCACAGTGAAGGGTCTGTCCGCCGTGAAGCGCTGCTCCCGGGTTTATCTGGAGGCTTATACCTCCATCCTCACCGAGGGAAAGGAGAAACTGGTGAGAGGCGAAACAAGAAACAGGATAAAAGAAGGACTAAAGAAGGACTAAACCAGGACTGAAGAAGGACTAAACCAGGACTGAAGAAGGACTAAACCAGGACTAAACCAGGACTGAAGAAGGACTAAACCAGGACTAAACCAGGACTGAAGAAGGACTAAACCAGGACTGAAGAAGGACTAAACCAGGACTAAACCAGGACTAAACCAGGACTGAAGAAGGACTAAACCAGGACTAAACCGGGACTAAACCAGGACTGAAGAAGGACTAAACCAGGACTGAAGAAGGACTAAACCAGGACTAAAGAAGGACTAAAGAAGGACTAAACAAGGACTAAACCGGGACTAAAGCGGGACTAAACCGGGACTAAAGAAGGACTAAACCGGGACTAAACCGGGACTAAACCGGGACTAAACCAGGACTAAACCAGGACTAAAGAAGGACTAAAGAAGGACTAAAGAAGGGCTAAACCGGGACTAAACCGGGACTAACCCGGGACTAAACCGGGTCTAAACCGGGTCTAAACCGGGTCTAAACCGGGACTAAACCGGGACTAAACCGGGACTAAACCGGGACTAAACCAGGACTAAACCAGGACTAAACCAGGACTAAAGAAGGACTAAACAGGGACTAAACAGGGACTAAACAGGGACTAACCCGGGACTAAACCGGGACTAAACCAGGACTAAACCTGGACTATTTTCTGAATTTTCTTGGACTTAAAGATGCACTTTGTAACTTTTCTCCTGAAATACTCCACAGTGTGGCATTAAACTGATGTGTTTTACATTTATTCAATCACAGGTGTTTTTCTTAGTGAAATAATCCGCCGTAACTTGGCCTTGTGGGTAGTGTCACCTGTCAGCCTGTTAATGCCACACTGAGGAACATTACAGGCAGCAGGATGTCTTCAGGAGACAAGCAGACTCCAGAAAAGTTACACAGTGAACCTTTACTAGTGTCGCAGATTTCACTCAACTGTTTTTTTTGCTGTGCCCGTTCAGGAGGAGTTTTACGGTAAAGAGCTGATGGTACAGACTGTGTAATGTCTGTGCTCCTTTACGAGGGGTTTTTACGGTAATCTGTCACTGTTCTGTTTGCTGTGCTCGTTCAGGAGGAGTTTTACGGTAAAGAGCTGATCCTGGCTGACAGAGACCTGGTGGAGCAGGGGGCGGAGGAGATCCTGAGGGACGCAGACACTACAGACGTGGGCTTCCTGGTGGTGGGGGATCCTTTTGGGTGAGTTTGACCTCAGAGTATCACGATGACACATTTTGAGGTTTGATATATGGCTCAAGTAAATATAGACGATAAACCATCAAACTCTTTTACACCAGTGACACAAAGACCCAAGAGCAGATTTAAACCACAAAAACTATTATAAATCTATAATGTTGTAAAAAATGTAATGAGTCAGACAAGTTTATTTATTCAAACTTTTACAGCTTCAATCTCATAATAAAGCCCAAAAATAACCACATGTCCCAATCGAAAATGTGCACACGACAAATACTGACCCCAAAAATATATTTTCACTTTTATAAAAATAGAAGGAAAAGTGGATGTAGTGATTATGGAGACAGGCCTCGTCTGTGAAACACACGTCACTAAAATACTACACCCGTGCACTACACCCGTGTACTACACCCGTGCACTACACCCACAGTCTCTTGTGGCCTTGAGTTCTTGTGCTGGACTCTGAGGGACCGGGAGCTTTCACTTAGAGACAGAGGAGCTCAGAGTAGAGCCGCTGCTCCTCCACATCGAGAGGAGGAAGCAGCAAACAAACAGCTTCTTCTTCAAGTTCTTTTAGGTTTTATTCATCTTCTGCATGAGCCGTGTCATGACAAAAAGTCTTTAGTTTGTTTATTATAAATGTAAAATAAATAGATAAAATGTTGTGATTCTCTCATAGACTGTTTATATAAATGGACAGAGCTAACCTGCTAGCCGCCACGCTACAAACAGGAAGTGATCATGGGCGCACTTCCTGCTCCATCGACTCTGGCTCCAGTTCTGTTTCTATTGAAAAACTGTGTCTCTCTCTCTGTCTCTGCTGCTTCAGACTCATGTTGGTCTTAAATGTTCGTATTAACCCTCTACATGATCCTGGGGTTTTTATTTCACGTCTGTGTCTGTAAATCAACATGAACATTAATAACAGACACATCAGGTCCTTCTCTCCCCGACGTCGCTCCTGAGGTTTGATTACCTTCAACAGCCTCGCTCCTGATTGGCTCTTTGGTTGCTATGATACTCGTGTTGAGAATTCCACATACGGGTCTCTGCTCCAGATTAGTCCCTGTTCCTGCTCGAGCTCCGATGATCTTCTGTGGAGCTGCAGCTGTGGTGACGTCTCACTCCCTCAGTCCACGTCTTTAAACGTCTTTGTGGATTCTGTTCAGTTTGGGCCACACAGCGTCGACTCACCACAGACACTTTATCGTCTGAGCCTGATCGTTCATTGTTCGGACATGAGCCGAGTCTCTTGTGCGGCTCGAGGTCTCGTCCTCTCGGCGTCCGGCGGCCTCTGTCTCAGCTCGTCGTGGTTCGAGGTTCTGCAGTTTTTTTGTGGAAAGTCTGTGGAGTGAAATCACTGAACATTTTTTCATGTGGAGAAAATGCGGCGTCTGCTCAGGCCACATTGTTCGAGCTCGTCTAAGTGTCTCGGAAAAATCCTGGAAGAATCCTGGAAACTTGTTGGCAGCTTCCCGGAGAGTTCCCGACCGCAGCGTTTGTGGTTCCACTTCTCCTCAGCCGCTCTGACCTTTGACCTCTGACCTCAGGAGACTGACCACTTCTGTCTGAACAGTCACTGTGTTCACCTCCTCTGTGCGCTCTATCCCTCCTCTCACCCTCCTACCAATCCTCCCTCTCTCCTGTCTTTCTTACATCACTCCTTCTCTCCCCCCTCTTTCTCACTTCTTCACTTCACTTCTCTCCTCTCATCTTCCTCTCTTTGTCACCCTCCCTTTGTATCATTCCTCCTCTCTCCCTCCTCTGACGTTCTCTCTCTCTTCTTCATTTTCCTCTTTCCCCTCTTTCCTCCTCTCTCCTTTCTTTGTTCTCCCCCCTTTCCATCATCCTCTACCTCCCTTCTCTTATCCTCCCTTCACATTGCTTCCTCGCTCTCCTCTCTCCTTTCTTTCGTACAGTCACTCCTTCTATCATTCTTCCCTCTCTCGCTTTCTCTCTGTCTATCTCACTTTTCCTCTTCTCTTCCTCTTTCATTCTTTCTCTCTCTCTTCTCCATCCTCCCTTTGTACGCTCCCTCTTTCTCTCTCCTCTCCCTCCTTCCCCCTCTTCTCCCTCTTTCTCTCTCCTCTCCCTCCTCCCCCCTCTTCTCCCTCTTTCTCTCCCCTCTCCCTCCTCCCCCTCTTCTCCCTCTTTCTCTCTCGTCTCTCCTCCTCCCCCCTGTGCTCCCTCTTTCTCTCCTCCCCCCCCCTCTTCTCCCTCTTTCTCTCTCCCCTCCTTCCCCCTCTTCTCCCTCTTTCTCTCTCCTCTCCCCCCCTCTCTCCCCTCTTTCTCTCTCTCCCTCCTTCCCCCTCTTCTCCCTCTTTCTCTCTCTCCTCTCCCTCCTTCCCCCTCTTCTCCCTCTTTCTCTCTCGTCTCCCTCCTCCCCCCTGTGCTCCCTCTTTCTCTCCTCTCCCTCCTCCCCCCTCTTCTCCCTCTTTCTCTCTCTCTCGTGACTTTACAGATGTGAAAGTGTCACATTTTAACCTCAGTGTTTTTTCCCACTTTTTTATTTGACAAAATGGCCGCCGTCTTTAACCCCGCAGTGACCGCAGTGGAGCAGGTGGAAACGGCTCAGTCCAGTTTGAGTCGGTCTCAGCCAAAAGTCCAAGTCGCGAATCCAGAACAGCCTCGTTATTTTAGAAGTGATCATGGTGCACTTCATCTGGCTCCAGTTCACTTTCTATTGAAAAACTGTGTCTCTCTCTCTGTCCCTGCGTCTGTCAGACTCATGTTGGTCTTAAATGTTCGTATTAACCCTCGACATGATCCTGGGGTTTTTATTTCACTCTTGTGTCTGTAAATCATGATTTGACTCGTCGTTCAGTGTCTAAAACGTGTAATATTTTGTTTTCTTCACAGGGCGACGACCCACAGTGACCTGGTGCTGAGAGCGGTGCATGCTGGGATACCATACAAAGTCATTCACAACGCCTCCATCATGAACGCCATCGGCTGCTGCGGATTACAGGTGAAACACAGAGGAAGATGGGGGGAGGCGGGAGAGGGAGGAGGTGGGAGGAGACGGGAGGAGACGGGAGGAGACGGGAGGGACAGATCAAGCAGAGGATGGAAATCAGAGGAGCAGAGGAGAGGGTCAGAGGAGCAGAGGAGAGGGTCAGAGGAGCAGAGGATGAAGAGGAGCAGAGGAGAGAGTCAGAGGAGCAGAGGAGAGGGTCAGAGGAGTAGAGGATGAAGAGGAGCAGAGGAGAGGGTCAGAGGAGTAGAGGATGAAGAGGAGCAGAGGAGAGGGTCAGAGGAGTAGAGGATGAAGAGGAGCAGAGGAGAGGGTCAGAGGAGCAGAGGATGAAGAGGAGCAGAGGAGAGAGTCAGAGGAGTAGAGGATGAAGAGGAGCAGCAGAGGAGGAGAGGGTCAGAGGACCAGAGGATGAAGAGGAGCAGAGGATGAAAAGGAGCAGAGGAGAGAGTCAGAGGAGCAGAGGAGAGGTCAGAGGAGCAGAGGATGAAGAGAGAGAGGAGAGAGTCAGGAGTAGAGGATGAAGAGGAGCAGAGGAGAGATTCAGAATAGCAGAGGAGAGGGTCAGAGGAGTAGAGGAGAGTCAGATGGAAGTAGTTAGCATCATTAGCATCATTAGCATTATTAGCTGCGGGACATGACTGAATGGTGCTGATGTTAAACTGGACTCGGGGCCGGGGTCCATCTGTCTCTGGGACACGGGTTTTACGCAGAGGGACAGTAAACGCACCGCGACAGTGAACGCACCGCCGCACTCACACCTCATCAATAACACCGTGTCAGAGCCGGCCAATCACAGCGCAGCGGCCTCCCCTCATTAGCATACGCACACGCAGGGATGCAGTTAATATGCTAATGAGGGGGAGGGGCATGCAAATGAGACCCCACTGGGAGCTTTAAGACCAGAATGCACTGCTCCGGTCGACCCCCCCCCCCCAAAACATGGAAACAAATGATTTAGAGTTTTTATAATTTGCTGTGATGTTTTTGTCATGGCTGATGCCGATGCCTAAAAACTCTCACAAGGTGAAAAATTTGTGCACTTTACTTTTCAAGGTGCATTATGGGAAATTTTGTGTCCGGCGCTGGTCGCAAGATATAGACCACAATGCATTGCAAGAGTTGGAAAAACAACAGTGACAGAGACAAGTGTTTAACTGGACACAACACGACTGAAGGAAGCAGACAGAAGCTGGTTTATCCCACTTTGAGCCTGATTATGAATAAAACACTTTTAAATAAACTGTTATGGTGTAAAGTTACTAGCATTAGCCACTTATCTTAGCTTGTGCTGTTAAGAGAGATAATTTCGGCATCTTAGACAAAAGGCTGAATAATCCAGTCTCTTTATGTCATATCCAGCTTGACATAAACCTGTCTGATTATTATTAGTCCATAAACACTTCAACATTTATAAGAGTTTCACCTTTAGACTTTTTAAAACCAAACATCAGACAGTCTCCATGGAGATAGATCTGTGGACATGCCTTTAATATACTGTGTGTTGCCATGGTAACTTCACATTCCAATGGAACTCATGGTCATGTGACCTCGTGTTGTCATGGTAACTTCACATTTCAATGGAACACATGGTCCTTTGACATCGTGTTGTCATGGTAATGTCACTGTATGACATCACTGTGATGTCACACAGACCCTTTGACTCTCAGCAGGTCTGAGTTTGTAAGAGCAGATCCAGAAACATTTTATTTAACAATAGAGACGAGCAGAGCCGACTCTAACAGTCCAACAAGACTTTAAACAAACAGTCCAACAAGACTTTTAGAAAGTTATTATAATAGTTATTTCATTTGTTTGTAACCCCTTTAACACAGCTATACAAATGGAAAATAACAATAACACTAAACGGAGCAGTGATAGCTGCGACCCAGAGGAGGAGAGAAGCCCCCTGAGACACGTCTCCAGTGTCCCGACAGAGGACGACGTGTCTCTGATGAAGCAGACTGTGTCCACTACACAGGACCATGAAGCAGAGATAGATTCAGAGGCAGAAGAACTCTCTCCTCTCGACGAGGCCGTCCCCCAAATCCCCACAGAACAGGTCCGTGCCCTGGTGCTCCCCTTGTGGGAACAAGCTGCAGAACTGGCACAACGCGAGTCCCGGGAGACCCTGGCAGTAATGTTCCTGGAGGTGATTTCTACCCTTGCCAACATGATCCTAGAAGCCCTCAGAAAAACATGGTGTTAGAAGGACAAGCACAAGAGCGCCCCCTGCAGCTGTCTGAGCAGGCAGTCGGCGGAGCCGTGTACAACAGCCTCAGTGAGAGTTTCCGTTCGGTCCTGGGTTCCTCTCACCAGTCCCTCAACACGCTCTGCGAAATGCTGATTGCGGAGGTTACCAGTTACGTCAACTCCGTCCTGCGCCGCAGCCAAGTTCAACAGAAGCGTCTGGTGGTCCCCAAGGAGAACGTTTACAGACCCCAGAAAGAAAAGATTAAAACTATGGTCCGTCACGCCAGATCCATGCTGCGCTCCATCAAGGACAAAGTGAGGCAGCGCTGTGGAGGCTGTGTTCCCACTGACCAGCCACCATCACAAACTGAAGAAGTTTCCTCCACGAGCCTTCAGTCCATCAAGCAGAAGATGGACATAGGCCGTTCTAATTCACAAAGGCACCATGATGAGGAGCTGGAGGTCATTACAGCTCCTGAAAAGACAGAGGAAGAGCAGAGAGCCCCCAGTGTCACCGGGGTTAGATCCACACCACTGCCCCCTGAGGCCACGGAGCAGAGCACAGAGGAGAAAGGAGAGTCCAGAAGCAAGTGCAAGAAGCTCAGAGAGACACTGGGCAGATATATGCCATGTAGATGCTGTGTGCAGCAGGAACTCTCTGATGGAGCAGAGAGTGAAGAGGAGCAGCCCACTGGAGAGGCCCAGAAAACCTCCAGTGTTGCCTCTAAAAGTCTCAGTCCTGACTCTGCTTCAGGCAGGTCAGTGGTACTGTCAAAAAGCTCCAGCCCCACCGTTCAAGAAGCCACAGCAGAGGTGAGGGAGATCCTGCTGGTCGAGGCCAAAGAGCTGAGCAGAGAGGAGGAGAAGAGCCTGAGCTACGAGAGCCTCAGGGCAGCCTCCGACATCGTCACACGCCATCACGGACGAGCTCAGCCGCATCGAGTCTGAGACCGGAGGGTCTCCCATTTTGTCAGAGCAGACGGCTTCTGTTTCGTCCGCCGGTTATGTCTGACCAGACTGGTCAATAATAAGCTGAAGGCTTTCTTCACGTTGTGCCACGCTAAAACTGCCCTCCGAGATTTATTGCAGCGCCTCTGCAGGTGCCCTGGTGCTCGCCCTGGAGTGTCCCCAGAGGAGGTGATGGAGCAGGTTTCTCCTCTTCTGGAGGAGCTAGTCCATGTGGAGGGGGGACGTGTATGAAAACTCTGTCCCGGTCCATCAGCCGGGGAGAGTTGAGTGACCTGAAGGAGAAACCTCACTGACGTCATCACGACCACTGTCGCTGTCACTCGAAGCCGGCCAACTTTTAGGAAGAGCGTCAGGCTGGAGGTGGGGACCTTTCTGGGCCAAATATCTCAGTGGCTGCACATGCAGACACAGCTGCCCACCATGATCGACCCGGTCCAGAGAGCCCTGGAGAGGATCAACAGACTGGTCTTGAGAATGTCCAGAAACCCCATGACCACACCAAGACCTCAGCTCACACTCAAGCGAGCCCTCCTCCCGCCTCAGCCCCAGGAGCCAGCTCCACTCCCACCTCAGCCCCAGGAGCCAGCTCCACTCCCACCTCAGCCCCAGCAGTATGGGCCCGCCCTCCCCCCTCAGTCAAGTAGCCAGGACTATAATGTGACTCCAAAGATGCCGCTCTATCTTCAGCCTTCCCAGTCAACGCTGAAGCATGCAGTGCCCTCAGAGAGAGCGGCTGAATCCTCAACGCCCACTCCAGATACGCCCAGGACCCAAACTTACATGACGCCGGACCCCCTGTCTGGGCTGTGGAACAGAAACAACTGCAACAAGCTTGTGTACGAGGTGGTCTCAAAAATCTTCCAGGCAGAAATGGACCCTTTCAGTTTACCTCTGTACCAGGACGTGCTGGCACAGCTGGAGGATCAGGTGTCAAAGTGGGACGTTCAGGTGAAGCCGAGCAGATACGAACAAGTGGCTTCAGCCGTTTACAAAGACCTGTGCAAAGGCCAAAAGAAGATCCATGTGCACGGCGCCGCTCTGGCCCAGAGAGACTTCAGCTCCACGGTCCTGAACGCCATCCGCTATCACCTGGAGAAGAAGAAGAAGAGAAACAGGCTGGGCTCTTTCCTGCGAATGGTGGTCAGCGCCATCTGCGGGTGTTAAACAGCAGACCTTTAGTACAAGAGCGGGTCCAGAACCCCCTTGATAGACCTCCTGGGTCTGTCTAATTGACTGTGCAGAGCTCCTCAGCACCGAGCTGCTCAAAGGCTTGATGAGGAGGGAGCGGACAGGAGCAACAGGACAAACCCCACACACTGACCAACACCTCAGGACCACAGCTGACCAACAACCCCCCACAGACACCTGACAACCGCACCCACCCCCCAAACACCCTGCCCGTCTGAGCTCCTCAGCACCGAGCAGCTCAAAGGCTTGATGAGGAGGAGCGGACAGGAGCAGGAGGACAAACACACACTGACCAACACCTCAGGACCACAGCTCACTGCTCCCTACACTGCTGTGACACTGGACACAAATACAAATGAATGAGTCATTTTAAAGAGGTTTTACGGCTCTTCACAGACACTGTCCTCCTCAAAGTCCAACCATAAAGATCAGTTTGTGTTTGAATCTGTTTCATGTTGCATTTATTGTGTTGTGAAGCACTTTGTAAACTCTGTTTTTAAGGTGTTATATAAATAAAGATTATTATTTTCTCTTGGATCATTGCCAAAAAATATGTATTAATTATAAAACACATTACACACATTAATCAAAACTGACTTTTTTGTGCTTTTAACCATGTTAGAATATTGTTCCATCATTAAAAACAAACAAATCCTCTGTAGAAACTCTGAGCCTCAGACTGACGTTATAATGACAGGTGTTATAGTGACAGGTGTTATAGTGACAGGTGTTATAGTGACAGGTGTTACAGGTGGGTGTTATAGTGACAGGTGTTATAGTGACAGGTGTTTATAGTGACAGGTGTTATAGTGACAGGTGTTATAGTGACAGGTGTTATAGTGACAGGTGTTATAGTGACAGGTGTTATAGTGACAGGTGTTATAGTGACAGGTGTTATAGTGACAGGTGTTATAGTGACAGGTGTTATAGTGACAGGTGTTATAATGACAGGTGTTATAGTGACAGGTGTTATAGTGACAGGTGTTATAGTGACAGGTGTTATAGTGACAGGTGTTATAGTGACAGGTGTTATAGTGACAGGTGTTATAGTGACAGGTGACAGACAGTGTTATAGTGACAGGTGTTATAGTGACAGGTGTTATAGTGACAGGTGTTATAGTGACAGGTGTTATAGTGACAGGTGACAGGTGTTATAGTGACAGGTGTTATAGTGACAGGTGTTATATAGTGACAGGTGTTATAGTGACAGGTGGTGTTATAGTGACAGGTGTTATAGTGACAGGTGTTATAGTGACAGGTGTTATAGTGACAGGTGTTATAGTGACAGGTGTTATAAGTGTTACAGGTGTTATAGTGACAGGTGTTATAGTGACAGGTGTTATAGTGACAGGTGTTATAGTGACAGGTGTTATAGTGACAGGTGTTATAGTGACAGGTGTTATAGTGACAGGTGTTATAGTGACAGGTGTTATATAGTGACAGGTGTTATAGTGACAGGTGTTATAGTGACAGGTGTTACAGGACAGGTGTATAGTGACAGGTGTTATAGTGACAGGTGTTATAGTGACAGGTGTTATAGTGACAGGTGTTATAGTGACAGGTGTTATAGTGACAGGTGTTATAGTGACAGGTGTTATAGTGACAGGTGTTATAATGACAGGTGTTATAATGAGGTGTTATAGTGACAGGTGTTATAATGACAGGTGTTTATAGTGACAGGTGTTATAGTGACAGGTGTTATAGTGACAGGTGTTATAATGACAGGTGTTATAGTGACAGGTGTTATATAATGACAGGTGTTATAATGACAGGTGTTATAGTGACAGGTGTTATAGTGACAGGTGTTATAGTGACAGGTGTTATATGACAGGTGTTATAAGTGACAGGTGTTATAGTGACAGGTGTTATAGTGACAGGTGTTATAATGACAGGTGTTATAGTGACAGGTGTTATAGTGACAGGTGTTATAGTGACAGGTGTTATAGTGACAGGTTTTATAATGACAGGTGTTATAGTGACAGGTGTTATATAGTGACAGGTGTTATAGTGACAGGTGTTATAGTGACAGGTGTTATAGTGACAGGTGTTATAGTGACAGGTGTATAGTGACAGGTGTTATAGTGACAGGTGTTATAGTGACAGGTGTTATAGTGACAGGTGTTATAGTGACAGGTGTGTATAATGACAGGTGTTATAGTGACAGGTGTTATAGTGACAGGTGTTATATGACAGGTGTTATAGAATCAGGTGTTATAGTGACAGGTGTGTTATAGTGACAGGTGTTATAGTGACAGGTGTTTTATAGTGACAGGTGTTATAGTGACAGGTGTTATAATGACAGGTGTTATAGTGACAGGTGTTATAGTGACAGGTGTTATAGTGACAGGTGTTATAATGACAGGTGTTATAGTGACAGGTGTTATAGTGACAGGTGTTATAGTGACAGGTGTTTATAGTGACAGGTGTTATAGTGACAGGTGTTATCTAAGGTGACAGGTGTTTTATAGTGACAGGTGTTATAGTGACAGGTGTTATAGTGACCAGGTGTTATAGTGACAGGTGTTATAGTGACAGGTGTTATAGGACAGGTGTTATAGTGACAGGTGTTATAGTGACAGGTGTTATAGTGACAGGTGTAGTATAGTGACAGGTGTTGTTATAGTGACAGGTGTTATAGTGACAGGTGTTATAGTGACAGGTGTTATAGTGACAGGTGTTATACAGTGACAGGTGTTATAGTGACAGGTGTGTATATATAGTGACAGGTGTTATAGTGACAGGTGTTTATAGTGACAGGTGTTATAGTGACACAGGTGTTATAGTGACAGGTGTTATAATGACAGGTGTTATAGTGACAGGTGTTATAGTGACAGGTGTTATAGTGACAGGTGTTATAGTGACAGAGGTGTTATAATGACAGGTGTTTATACATGACAGGTGTTATAGTGACAGGTGTTATAACTTCAGGTGTTATAGTGACATGTGTTACAGTGACAGGTGTTATAGTGACAGGTTTATAGTGACGGTGTTACAGTGTACAGGTGTTATAGTGACATTGTTATAGTGACAGGTGTTATCATGACAGGTGTTATAGTGACAGTGTTTTACAAGGACAGGTGTTATAGTGACAGGTGTTACAGTGACCAGGTGGTTATAGTGACAGGATGTTATAGTGACAGGTGTTACAGTGACAGGTTTTATAAGCGACAGGTGTTACTCGTGACAGGTGTTATAATGACAGTTTTGACGGAGACAGGTGTTATAGTGACAGGTTTATAGTCAGGTGTTTAAGACAGGTGTGTACAGTGACAGGTGTATAGTGACAGGTGTTTCGTAACAGGTGTTATAGTGACAGGTGTTATATTGACAGGTGTTACAATGACAGGTGTTATAGTGACAGGTGTTTCGTAACAGGTTTTTATAGTGACAGGTGTTACAATGACAGGTGTTATAATGACAGGTGTTTATAATGACAGGTGTTATAGTGACAGGTATTACAGTGACAGGTGGTTGACGTGGCCGTGGTTGGAGGTGGGGAGAGTGGAGTAGATAATAATAACACTTTGTAACTGTTCTAAACTTTAGTCATTATTCATTGACACTTGGTGATGTTTAGCTGCACAGCTGCCCTGGGGCAAACTGGGGGCAAACTTGCCCCATGTCTTCCCCAGGGCAGCTGTGCAGCTAAACATCACCAAGTGTCAAGAATAATGACTAAAGTTTAGAACAGTACAAGTGTTATTATTATCTACTCCACTCTCCCCACCTCCACCCACGGCCCTTCAACCACCTGTCACTGTAATACCTGTCACTATAACACCTGTCATTATAACACCTGTCAATTATAACACCTGTCATTGTAACACCTGTCACTATAACACCTGTTACGAAAACACCTGTCACTAATAACACCTGTCATTGTAACACCTGTCATTATACACCTGTCACTATACCACCTGTTACGAAACACCTGTCACTATAACACCTGTCACTGTAACACCTGTCATTATAACCTGTCACTATAACACCTGTCACTATAACACCTGTCATTATAACACCTGTCACGATAACACCTGTCATTTATAACACCTGTCCTGTAACACCTGTCACTATAACACCTGTCACTATAACACTGTCACTGTAACACCTGTCACTATAACACCTGTCATTATCACACCTGTCACTATAACACCTGTCACTATAACACCTGTCACTATAAACACCTGTCACTATAACACCTGTCACTGTAAACACCTGTCACTATAACACCTGTCACTATAACACCTGTCACTGTAACACCTGTCACTATAAACACTGGCATTATAACACCTGTCCATTATAACACCTGTCATTATAACACCTGTCATTATAACACCTGTCACTATAACACCTGTCACTGTAACACCTGTCACTATAACACCTGTCACTATAACACCTGTCATTATAACACCTGTCACTATAACACCTGTCACTATAACACCTGTCACTGTAACACCTGTCACTATAACACCTGTCACTATAACACCTGTCACTGTAACACATGTCATTATAAAACCTGTCACTATAACACCTGTCACTATAACACCTGTCATTATAACACCTGTCATTATAACACCTGTCACTATAACACCTGTCACTGTAACACCTGTCACTATAACACCTGTCACTATAACACCTGTCACTATAACACCTGTCATTATAACACCTGTCACTATAACACCTGTCACTATAACACCTGTCACTATAACACCTGTCATTATAACACCTGTCACTATAACACCTGTCATTATAACACCTGTCACTATAACACCTGTCATTATAACCACCTGTCACTATAACCCCTGTCATTATAACACCTGTCCACTATAACACCTGTCATTATAACACCTGTCATTATAACACCTGTCACTATAACACCTTCATTATAACACCTGTCACCTATAACACCTGTCATTATAACACCTGTCACTATAACACCTGTCATTATAACACCTGTCACTATAACACCTGTCACTATAACACCTGTCATTATAACACCTGTCACTATAACCTGTCATTATAACACCTGTCACTATAACACCTGTCATTATAACACCTGTCACTATAACACCTGTCACTATAACACCTGTCCATTATAACACCTGTCATTATAAAGCCCTGTCACTATAACACCTGTCACTATAACACCTGTCACTATAACACCTGTCACTATAACACCTGTCACTATAACACCTTCATTATAACACCTGTCACTATAACACCTGTCACTATAACACCTGTCATTATAACACCTGTCACTTATATCACCTGTCACTATAACACCTGTCACTATAACACCTGTCATTATAACACCTGTCACTATAACCACCTGTCACTATAACACCTGTCATTATAACACCTGTCATTATAACACCTGTCACTATAACACCTGTCACTATAACACCTGTACTATAACACCTGTGACTATAACACCTGTGACTATAACACCTGTCATTATACACCTGTCATTATAACACCTGTCACTATAACACCTGGGACTATAACACCTGTGACCTATAACACCTGTCACTATTAACACCTGTCATTATACACCTGTCACTATAACACCTGTCACTATAACACCTGTCATTATAACACCTGTCACTATAAACACCTGTCACGATAACACCTGTCATACAACTATAACACCTGTCACTATAACACCTGTCACTATAACGCCTGTCACTATAACACCTGGTCACTGTAACACCTGTCACTGTAACACCTGTCACTATAACACCTGTCACTATAACAACCTGTCACTATAACACCTGTCATTATAACACCTGTCATTATAACACCTGTCACTATAAAACTGTCACTTATAACACCTGTCACGGTAACACCTGTCACTATAACGCCTGTCACTATAACACCTGTCATTATAACACCTGTCACTATAACACCTGTCACTATACACCTGTCACTGTAACACCTGTCACTATAACACCTGTCACTATAACACCTGTCACTATAACACCTGTCACTATAACACCTGTCATTATAACACCTGTCACTATAACACCTGTCACTGTAACACCCTGTCACTGTAACACCTTTCACTATAACACCCGTCATTATAACACCTGTCATTATAACACCTGTCACTATAACACCTGTCACTATAACACTGTCACTTATAACACCTGTCACATATACCACCTGTCACTATAACACCTGTCATTAATAACCACCTGTCATTATAACACCTGTCACTATACCACCTGTCACTATACACCTGGCAACACCTGTCACTATAATACATAACACCGTCACTATAACCCTCTGTCATTATTAACACCTGATATAACACTATAACACCTGTCATGTCTAACACCTGTCATTATAACACCTGTCACTAAGTAACACCTGGCACTATACACCTGTCATTATAACACCTGTCACTATAACACCTGGTGCACTGATAACACCTGTCCCTATACCACCTGTCATTAGAACACCTGTCGGCGCATAACACCTGTCTTATAACACCTGTCATCTATAACACCTGTCCACTTACCCTTCATTATAACACCTTTCACTATTCCACCTGTCATTATCACACCTGTCATTTGCACCTGCACTATACCACCTGTTCACTATAACCCCTGTCATTCATAACACCTGTCCCTATAAACCCTTTCATTATAACACCTTTCATTATCAACCCTGTCATTATAACACCTGTCATTTATAACGTTCAGTCTGAGAGCTCATAGTTGTCGTAACAGAGTATTGTGTTGTTTTGAATGATGGAACAATATTCTAACATGGTTAAAAGCACAAAAAAGCGGTTTTTGATATGTGTTTAATAATTTAATAATATTGTTTGGCAATGACCAGTGAATTATATCTTTATTTATATAACACCTGAAAACAGGTTTACAAAGTGCTTCACCACACAATAATGCACAA
>JAIEZT010000007.1:33271499-33350242 GCA_019594935.1 Periophthalmus modestus | reverse complement strand
GGTCAGTATTTATTAGTTGAAAATGACAGGAAGTTTCAAAATTTCGAGTTTGTTGCACTGAAAAACTGAGTGTGGGCTCGCATCTCCACAAACCTGACTCTATTTTTGCCTGGAGGAGGAGGAGGACTTCCTGCTCGTCTCCATGGAGATGTTGTTCCTTTGGCTATGATCTTCCACAGTGTGACATAAAATCTAATTATCTCCAAGGAGAATGTTCCGCAGTGTGGTTTTAACTCTTTTTTTTTTTTTTTGACATGGCACCTCCAGAAAGTTACATACTGTAGCATTCATTTAACAAAATAAAGGTGTTGTCTTTTATTATATCAGTGTAATTATGAAACGTTTTAGCCCTGCACATTATGCTCGCTATGGCAACAGTCATGTGATTAGCTCTATAACCAGGAAGTAAAGGAGGGGGTGGAGTCTGGAGGACTAAAGGGGAGGAGGGGCGGGGTCTGGAGGAGGAGGCGGAGTCTGGAGAGTAAAGAGGAAGAGGGGCGGGTCTGGAGGAGGAGGCGCGGAGTCTGGAGGACTAAAGGGGAGAGGGGAGGGGTTTGGAGGAGGAGGCGGAGTCTGGAGGACTAAAGAAGAGGAGGAGTTAGTGTGATTGGTCTAACAGGTCTCCACCCTTCAGACTCCTCCCCCCAGGTGTAATCTGGGCAGTGCTGTGTGATGTCACGTAGTACTTGAAATTGATGGGGCCACTAAAGGCAGCACACACACAGATTTAGGTGTTTTTGTCCAGAAAATTGACCTAAAGTTGCCAAAAAATGACTGGGAGCAGTAGATAATGCTCTTCAAACACCGTGAACACAGGTTAGGGTCAGAAAAACTGTTAAATTGTAAGATCTTGAGCTGGTCCCTGGTCTAAAACTGCACTTGTTGTTTTTGCTATTGCACCTGTGCTGCACCTGAGTTTTAACCTTTCCTTTCTTCAAATTATTCAAGATTTTTGTGTATAAAATCATTTCAGAGCAAAGATCTGGTGAATAAACTGAAGTGTGAGAGATGTGAGCACCGTCGTAAACAGTGGTGTGTTTTTAGTGTTTCGTGAGGAGAGGGCACTACCAAAGATTCACCTGTGTTATTGTGTTAAAGGTGCATTCTGTAACTTTTTCTGTGTGTCTCCGTGGAGATATTATTGCTTGCTTTGACCGGAATGTTCCACAGTATGGCATTAAACATCCAATCTGTCGGGGGTATTACGCAAAAATCATGTTTTAACGCTGTTCCCTCATCAAAAACACGTCTGAAGAGGTTTCAGAGTCATCCATGCATGTTTGAGTAATCTAGAGATCTCTCCTGGCCCTATTCGAACCCTCCGTATGGTTCGTTCTATGATTCTGTACAAAGCTCCGCCCACGAGCCTACATCACCCATTTCCACACGACAATCCTCCATAAATATACAAAAAACATGATACAAAATTGTACACTACGACTTCACAAACCTGGAGTGATGTGCAGGAGTTTCATTAGTGGGATGCGGGTGATTGTGTCGTGATAGCGCTCTGAAGGGGGAGTGACGTAGCACAGAGAGCAGAAACATGTTGGTCTAAATATGTTATGTGTTACAGTTTATACCCCAGAGAAGTCAAATACCTCCCCTTTAATTTTTATTTTTTATTTAACCAGGAAAAGTCACATTGAGATTAAAAAGTCCAGGCCAAGACAGGCAGCAGTTTAGGTCCATGTTAAATGCTTTACAGTGGAACATTCCAGGAAAGCGCCTCCATGGAGACAAGCAGATGGCGGACTCTCCAATAGAAAAGTTCCACAGTGCGTCTTTAAAGCCACTTGAACTGGAATAGACAGGACTGTGCACCCTCCTCGTGGACGTGTGCTCTGTGCTGTTTCCGTTAGCTCCAGAATACCTCGAAAATGAGTTTTGAGATTTAAAGTTGTACATAAATGTTTAAAGACGTGTAACTGACGTGAGTGGAGTCTGTGTGAACTCAAACCTGAAAATCATGTTTCTTATCTTTGTAAAGAGGGTTTGAAAAATTAAACTCTGGCAAATAAACACTGTGTCTTCATTTGAGAGGAAAGAGCCGCGGAAAAGAGCCGTGGAGGAACGAGCCGTGGAGGAACGAGCCGTGGAGGAACGAGCCGTGGAGCCCACGAGCCGTACATTACTTTCATTGGATTTTTTTTAGGTTAAAGCACTTCAAAAATCCTAATTAAGTTCAGTGACTTAGGAGTCCAAGAGAGATTATTTGACAGTGGCTCATAGAGCCTCGCCCCCAACCCAAAGGTCGGAGGACGGGTCTCGCTCGGACCAAGTCTGTCGTCAGTGTACAACCTCCTCTCCCACATGCCCAGTATCCACCGCCTTTCTCCTCCTTTATTCAGTTAGGTTGATCCCGAGTTACACATCCACTGCTCACTCTGCCCCAGGGGAGGGAGGCAGTGAAAAATCACATATTCACGAATAATTTCAAAAGTATTGTTGCTTAAGCATTCCTTTCAGTCCTTATCTATATCGCCCAAACACCTCTCAGGGTGTTTCCTGTTATCTCCCATGGTCATTCAACAAGACATTCTCTGCAAAGCTCAGAAAACAGACAACACCTGTCACTATAAACCTCATATTAAGGTTACATATCATATATTATAGTGACTTATAACACCTGTCACTGAACACACCTGTCATTACACCTGTCATTATTCACCTGTGAGATGTCAATATAAACATGTCACTATAACACCTGTCACTATAACACCTGTCACATTATTTTATTTGGATTATTTTTTATAACCTGTCCTATAACAGCTGTCAAAAAACACCTGTCACATTAACCTGTCAGTGACTTATTTTGTCCAACAGTCACTTGTTTGACACCTGTCTCAGTGGTTAGAGCCTTCGCCCTGTCACTATAACACCTGTCACTATAACGGAGGATCGAGTCCTGTCGCTCGGTCACTATAGTTCTGTCACTATGTCCACCTTGGGCTATAACACCTGTCACCCACACCTGCCCAGTATGACCTGTGGTGTAACACCTGTGAATGACACGGTGTCACTGGAACACCGATGGCGCAAACTGGCCACTACTTGCCCCAGTGTCACCCATAACACCTGTCACTATAACACCTGTCACTATATCACCAAGTGTCACTATAATAATGTCACTATAACACCTTAGAACAGTAACAAGTGTCCTATAACACCTGTCACTATAACACTCACTATCCCCACCTCCTACCCACCTGTCCCTATAACACCTGTCCTATAACACCTGTCACTATAACACCTGTCACTATAACACCTGTCACTATAACACCTGTCATTATAACACCTGTCATTATAACACCTGTCACTATAACACCCTGTCACTATAACACCTGTCACTATAACACCTGTCACTGTAACACCTGTCACTATAACACCTGTCACTATAACACCTGTCACTATAACACCTGTCACTATAACACCTGTCACTATAACACCTGTCACTATAACACCTGTCACACCTGTCACTATAACACCTGTCACTATAACACCTGTCACTATATACCTGTCACCACCTGTCTATTATAACACCTGTCACTATAACACCTGTCATTATAACACCTGTCACTATAACACCTGTCACTATAACACCTGTCACTATAACACCTGTCACTATAACACCTGTCACTATAACACCTGTCACTATAACACCTGTCACTATAACACCTGTCACTATAACACCTGTCACTATAACACCTGTCACTATAACACCTGTCACTATAACACCTGTCACTATAACACCTGTCACTATAACACCTGTCACTATAACACCTGTCACTATAACACCTGTCACTATAACACCTGTCACTATAACACCTGTCACTATATAACACCTGTCATTATAACACCTGTCACTATAACACCTGTCACTATAACACCTGTCACTATAACACCTGTCACTATAACACCTGTCACTATAACACCTGTCACTATAACACCTGTCACTATAACACCTGTCACTATAACACCTGTCACTATAACACCTGTCACTATAACACCTGTCACTATAACACCTGTCACTATAACACCTGTCACTGTAACACACCTGTCATTATAACACCTGTCACTATAACACCTGTCACTATAACACCTGTCACTATAACACCTGTCATTATAACACCTGTCACTATAAACACCTGTCACTGTAACAACCCTGTCACTATAACACCTGTCACTATAACACCTGTCACTATAACACCTGTCACTATAACACCTGTCACTATAACACCTGTCACTATAACACCTGTCACTATAACACCTGTCACTATAACACCTGTCACTATAACACCTGTCACTATAACACCTGTCACTATAACACCTGTCACTATAACACCTGTCACTATAACACCTGTCACTATAAACACCTGTCACTATAACACCTGTCACTATAACACCTGTCACTATAACACCTGTCACTTATAACACCTATAAACACCTGTCACTATAACACCTGTCACTATAACACCTGTCACTATAACACCTGTCACTATAACACCTGTCACTATAACACCTGTCACTATAACACCTGTCACTATAACACCTGTCACTATAACACCTGTCATTATAACACCTGTCACTATAACACTGTCATTGTAACACCTGTCATAACACACCTGTCACTATAACACCTGTCACTATAACACCTGTCACTATAACACCTGTCACTATAACACCTGTCATTATAACACCTGTCACTATAACACCTGTCACTATAACACCTGTCACTATAACACCTGTCACTATAACACCTGTCACTATAACACCTGTCACTATAACACCTGTCACTATAACACCTGTCACTATAACACCTGTCACTATAACACCTGTCACTATAACACCTGTCACTATAACACCTGTCACTATAACACCTGTCACTATAACACCTGTCACTATAACACCTGTCACTATAACACCTGTCACTATAACACCTGTCACTATAACACCTGTCACCTATAACACCTGTCACTATAACACCTGTCACTATAACACCTGTCACTATAACACCTGTCACTATAACACCTGTCACTATAACACCTGTCACTATAACACCTGTCACTATAACACCTGTCACTATAACACCTGTCATTATAACACCTGTCACTATAACACCTGTCACTATAACACCTGTCACTATAACACCTGTCACTATAACACCTGTCACTATACACCTGTCACTATAACACCACTATAACACCTGTCACTATAACACCTGTCACTATAACACACCTGTAACACCTGTCATAACACCTGTCACTATAACACCTGTCACTATAACACCTGTCACTATAACACCTGTCACTATAACACCTGTCACTGTCACACCTGTCATAAACACCTGTCACTATAACACCTGTCACTAAACACCTGTCACTATAACACCTGTCACTATAACACCTGTCACTATAACACCTGTCACTATAACACCTGTCACTATAACACCTGTCACTATAACACCTGTCACTATAACACCTGTCACTATAACACCTGTCACTATAACACCTGTCACTATAACACCTGTCACTATAACACCTGTCACTATAACACCTGTCACTATAACACCTGTCACTATAACACCTGTCACTATAACACCTGTCACTGTCACTATAACACCTGTCACTATAACACCTGTCACTATAACACCTGTCACTATAACACCTGTCACTATAACACCTGTCACTATAACACCTGTCACTGTAACACCTGTCACTATAACACCTGTCACTATAACACCTGTCATATAACACCTGTCACTATAACACCTGTCACTATAACACCTGTCACTATAACACCTGTCACTATAACACCTGTCACTATAACACCTGTCACTATAACACCTGTCACTATAACACCTGTCACTATAACCACCTGTCACTATAACACCTGTCACTATAACACCTGTCACTATAACACCTGTCACTATAACACCTGTCACTATAACACCTGTCACTATAACACCTGTCACTATAACACCTGTCACTATAACACCTGTCACTATAACACCTGTCACTATAACACCTGTCACTATAACACCTGTCACTATAACACCTGTCATATAACACCTGTCACTATAACACCTGTCACTATAACACCTGTCACTATAACACCTGTCACTATAACACCTGTCATTATAACACCCTGTCACTATAACACCTGTCACTATAACACCTGTCACTATAACACCTGTCATAAACACCTGTCACTATAACACCTGTCATTATAACACCTGTCATTATAACACCTGTCACTATAACACCTGTCACTATAACACCTGTCATTATAACACCTGTCACTATAACACCTGTCATTATAACACCTGTCATTATAACACCTGTCACTATAACACCTGTCACTATAACGTCAGTCTGAGGCTCAGAGTTTCTACAGAGGATTTGTTTGTTTTTAATGATGGAACAATATTCTAACATGGTTAAAAGCACAAAAAAGTCAGTTTTGATTAATGTGTTTTTTAATAATTAATAAATATTTTTTGGCAATGATCCAAGTGAAATTAATAATCTTTATTTATATAACACCTTAAAAACAGAGTTTACAAAGTGCTTCACAACACAATAAATGCAACATGAAACAGATTCAAACACAAACTGATCTTTATGGTTGGACTTTGAGGAGGACAGTGTCTGTGAAGAGCCGTAAAACTCTTTAAAATGACTCATTCATTTGTATTTGTGTCCAGTGTCACAGCAGTGTAGGGAGCAGTGAGCTGTGGTCCTGAGGTGTTGGTCAGTGTGTGTTTTGTCCTCCTGCTCCTGTCCGCTCCTCCTCATCAAGCCTTTGAGCTGCTCGGTGCTGAGGAGCTCAGACGGGCAGGTGTTTGGGGGGTGGGTGCGGTTGTCAGGTGTCTGTGGGGGTTGTTGGTCAGCTGTGGTCCTGAGGTGTTGGTCAGTGTGTGGGTTTGTCCTGTTGCTCCTGTCCGCTCCTCCTCATCAAGCCTTTGAGCAGCTCGGTGCTGAGGAGCTCTGCACAGTCAATTAGACAGACCCAGGAGGTCTATCAAGGGGGTTCTGGACCGCTCTTGTACTAAAGGTCTGCTGTTTAACACCCGCAGATGGCGCTGACCCACCATTCGCAGGAAAGAGCCCAGCCTGTTTCTCTTCTTCTTCTTCTCCAGGTGATAGCGGATGGCGTTCAGGACCGTGGAGCTGAAGTCTCTCTGGGCCAGAGCGGCGCCGTGCACATGGATCTTCTTTTGCCTTTGCACAGGTCTTTGTAAACGGCTGAAGCCCACTTGTTCGTATCTGCTCGGCTTCACCTGAACGTCCCACTTTGACACCTGATCCTCCAGCTGTGCCAGCACGTCCTGGTACAGAGGTAAACTGAAAGGGTCCATTTCTGCCTGGAAGATTTTTGAGACCACCTCGTACACAAGCTTGTTGCAGTTGTTTCTGTTCCACAGCCCAGACAGGGGGTCCGGCGTCATGTAAGTTTGGGTCCTGGGCGTATCTGGAGTGGGCGTTGAGGATTCAGCCGCTCTCTCTGAGGGCACCGCATGCTTCAGCGTTGACTGGGAAGGCTGAAGATAGAGCGGCATCTTTGGAGTCACATTATAGTCCTGGCTACCTGACCGAGGGGGGAGGGCGGGCCCATACTGCTGGGGCTGAGGTGGGAGTGGAGCTGGCTCCTGGGGCTGAGGTGGGAGTGGAGCTGGCTCCTGGGGCTGAGGCGGGAGGAGGGCTCGCTTGAGTGTGAGCTGAGGTCTTGGTGTGGTCATGGGGTTTCTGGACATTCTCAAGACCAGTCTGTTGATCCTCTCCAGGGCTCTCTGGACCGGGTCGATCATGGTGGGCAGCTGTGTCTGCATGTGCAGCCACTGAGATATTTGGCCCAGAAAGGTCCCCACCTCCAGCCTGACGCTCTTCCTAAAAGTTGGCCGGCTTCGAGTGACAGCGACGGTGGTCGTGATGACGTCAGTGAGGTTCTCCTTCAGGTCACTCAACTCTCCCCGGCTGATGGACCGGGACAGAGTTTCATACACGTCCCCCTCCACATGGACTAGCTCCTCCAGAAGAGGAGAAACCTGCTCCATCACCTCCTCTGGGGACACTCCAGGGCGAGCACCAGGGCACCTGCAGAGGCGCTGCAATAAATCTCGGAGGGCAGTTTTAGCGTGGCACAACGTGAAGAAAGCCTTCAGCTTATTGACCAGTCTGGTCAGACATAACCGGCGGACGAAACAGAAGCCGTTCTGCTCTGACAAAATGGGAGACCCTCCGGTCTCAGACTCGATGCGGCTGAGCTCGTCCGTGATGGCGGTGACGATGTCGGAGGCTGCCCTGAGGCTCTCGTAGCTCAGGCTGTTCTCCTCCTCTCTCTGCTCAGCTCTTTGGCCTCGACCAGCAGGATCTCCTCACCTCTGCTGTGGCTTCTTGAACGGTGGGGCTGGAGCTTTTTGACAGTACCACTGACCTGCCTGAAGCAGAGTCAGGACTGAGACTTTTAGAGGCAACACTGGAGGTTTTCTGGGCCTCTCCAGTGGGCTGCTCCTCTTCACTCTCTGCTCCATCAGAGAGTTCCTGCTGCACACAGCATCTACATGGCATATATCTGCACAGTGTCTCTCTGAGCTTCTTTGCACTTGCTTCTGGACTCTCCTTTTCTCCTCTGTGCTCTGCTCCGTGGCCTCAGGGGGCAGTGGTGTGGATCTAACCCCGGTGACACTGGGGGCTCTCTGCTCTTCCCTCTGTCTTTTCAGGAGCTGTAATGACCTCCAGCTCCTCATCATGGTGCCTTTGTGAATTAGAACGGCCTATGTCCATCTTCTGCTTGATGGACTGAAGGCTCGTGGAGGAAACTTCTTCAGTTTGTGATGGTGGCTGGTCAGTGGGAACACAGCCTCCACAGCGCTGCCTCACTTTGTCCTTGATGGAGCGCAGCATGGATCTGGCGTGACGGACCATAGTTTTAATCTTTTCTTTCTGGGGTCTGTAAACGTTCTCCTTGGGGACCACCAGACGCTTCTGTTGTACTTGGCTGCGGCGCAGGACGGAGTTGACGTAACTGGTAACCTCCGCATCAGCATTTCGCAGAGCGTGTTGAGGGACTGGTGAGAGGAACCCAGGACCGAACGGAAACTCTCACTGAGGCTGTTGTACACGGCTCCGCCGACTGCCTGCTCAGACAGCTGCAGGGGGCGCTCTTGTGCTTGTCCTTCTAACACCATGTTTCTGAGGGCTTCTAGGATCACGTTGGCAAGGGTAGAAATCACCTCCAGGAACATTACTGCCAGGGTCTCCCGGGACTCGCGTTGTGCCAGTTCTGCAGCTTGTTCCCACAAGGGGAGCACCAGGGCACGGACCTGTTCTGTGGGGATTGGGGGACGGCCTCGTCGAGAGGAGAGAGTTCTTCTGCCTCTGAATCTATCTATCTCTGCTTCATGGTCCTGTGTAGTGGACACAGTCTGCTTCATCAGAGACACGTCGTCCTCTGTCGGGACACTGGAGACGTGTCTCAGGGGGCTTCTCTCCTCCTCTGGGTCGCAGCTATCACTGCTCCGTTTAGTGTTATTGTTATTTTCCATTTGTATAGCTGTGTTAAAGGGGTTACACAAATGAAATAACTATTATAATAACTTTCTAAAAGTCTTGTTGGACTGTTTAAAGTCTTGTTGGACTGTTAGAGTCGGCTCTGCTCGTCTCTATTGTTAAATAAAATGTTTCTGGATCTGCTCTTACAAACTCAGACCTGCTGAGAGTCAAAGGGTCTGTGTGACATCACAGTGATGTCATACAGTGACGTTACCATGACAACACGATGTCAAAGGACCATGTGTTCCATTGAAATGTGAAGTTACCATGACAACACGAGGTCACATGACCATGAGTTCCATTGGAGGGTGGTTACCATAGAAACACATGGTCATGTGACCTTGTGTTCCATTGATGAATTTAAATCTGACAAAGCTCCACTGAGTCAGATTTTATTGTGTATCTTCTACGAGAACAAATGACCCAATGACATGAACAAAAGCATGAACCAAATATAACAATCCAGCAAACCAAACAAAGCGAGAACAAACTGCTCCCCTGATGAGCAACGAATGTGCAGGAAAAACAGGGAGGCAGCAAAGTAAGGAACTGGACGAGGAATAAACAAAACAGGCAGAAAATGAGCAGAAAACGAGCAGAAAACGAGGCTGACAGGGGTCGCGTGGCGTCGGGGACAGTACCTCTGGACTGGACCGGGGTGGTCCCTCTGTTTAAGAAGGGGACCAGAGGGTGTGTCCCAACTACAGGGAATCACATCACCTTCCTGGAAAGATCTATTCCAGAGTTCTGGAGAGGAGAAGTTGATCAGTAAACCTCAAACCTCAGATTCAGGAGGAGCAGTGTGGTTTTCTACTCTCTCCATCAGGTCCTCGAGGCTCATGGGAGTTTTTCATTGGAGTTTGGTTTGAAGCAAATATAAGCAGGGAAGAAGTACTTCATTTTATTACTCAAGTAAAAGTATCACATGAAAAAAATCTACTTAAGTAAAAGTATTAAAGTACCTGTTTAAATCTACTGAGGAGTAAAAAGTAAAAGTATTTCATGCAGATTTTGAGGTTTTATGAAGCTTCACTGTGGAGATTCTGATAAATTCCTGCTGTATTTTGTTCGTCTGAAATGAGTCGACCTGTTTTGGGTTTTTTTTGTATATTTTTGTTTGTTTAAATTATAAATAAAATTAAACCCTCAGACTTTTCAGCAGCTCTCAGACAATAATAAAAAAAACTTTTACTTTTCAGTCCAGTTCATAAATGTAGTGGAGTAGAAAGTACAGATACTGCTCTCAGATGTACTCAAGTAAAAAGTAAAGTACTCAAGTAAAAGTACCACTGTAAAATGTACTTAAAGGGCCCATTTTGTGCTGTTGTTTCCTCATCACAAATAGACCTGGAGTTTTTTGTTTCATTCACACATGTTTAACACACAAACACTCCTTGTTCCACCTTGTGATGTCATCATGTGGTGATACAGGAAGTGCTCCACTGTGTTTTTAAACTCCACCTTCACTAGAATCATCTGGATCATCTCAGTCGTGGAGTTGCCTCTTATCTCGACTGAACTAAAGGTAAAAGGAGGAGGTGTTAACATGAAAAACTACCACTTGATGACATCACAAGGTGGAACGGAGCATTTTGAGCTTTGGAGATGTTACAGACTAATAATAAAGTGTGACTCAAACATGTGAATGAAACAAACACAAGTCCAGGTCTGTGTTTGAGGAGGAAACAGCGTTAGAACATGACTTAACGCTCATAAGAGTCAGTTTTATGTGATATAGGACCTTTGAGTAAAGTACAGATACCTAAAACTTTACTTAAGTACAGTACTTTTCTACTTTTACTTTGTTATGTTCCACAACTGAATGTAAGAGTTTTCCTTCAGGGAGCAGAGTCTGTTCAAGGCAGCAGTGAGTTTGGATCTGTTTCGTGTCATTTCTGCTCCGATGGGCCTTAAACACACATTTATTTTATGTTTGAATTGTCCAGAAACAGTTTTTATGACGGGTTTGATATAAAAAGTCTGTTTTGCCCTCTCAGACCAGGCACAGGCCCAAACCCGACAGCAGCTCGTCTGAGGGCCTCAGGAGCGGGGCCCAACTCAGCTCAATCTTAAACTGCTTCTGTGAATTTTCTATTGAATGACCAAAAACCCGAGCTCTGACTTCCAGGAAACACGGCTCACTCTGCAGGTCCAGTTTAATTATCCACAATCGTGTCTGTTCCTCTGGTTTCTCAGGAAATACTGTGTTTCTCAAGCTGTGGAGCGCGAGCTCGTTCAGGCGGAGCTTCAGTTTGAGGGTTTGTTTCGTTTAGAGTTTATTTTATCCACTTTTTATCCTCATTTGGATCATTTTTTGTTTGAAAGTCGATCTCATTATTGGTTTAGTCCCGGTTTAGTCCTGGTTTAGACCTGGTTTAGTCCTGGTTTAGTCCTGGTTTAGTCCTGGTTTAGTCCTGGTTTAGTCCTGGTTTAGACCTGGTTTAGTCCTGGTTTAGACCTGGTTTAGTCCTGGTTTAGTCCTGGTTTAGTCCTGGTTTAGTCCTGGTTTAGACCTGGAATAGTATAGACCTGGTTTAGTCCTGGTTTAGTCCTGGTTTAGTCCTGGTTTAGACCTGGTTTAGTCCTGGTTTAGTCCTGGTTTAGTCCTGGTTTAGTCCTGGTTTAGTCCTGGTTTAGACCTGGAATAGTCCCGTTATAGACCTGGTTTAGTCCTGGTTTAGTCCTCGTCTAGTCCTGGTTGAGTCCCGGTTTAGACCTGGAATAGTCCCATTATAGACCTGGTTTAGATCTGATATTTTTCCGAAAGCCAAATCTTTACGTTGGTGATTCTTGTTAAACGTTTAAGAGTCACTGGTTTAATATTTTAAACGGCCCATTTTGTGCTGTTTTCTGATCTGTTCTGATGTTTCCTCGTCACACACACAGACCTGGAGCTGTGTTTTGTTTCATTTTCACATGTTTCACACACAAACCTGCAGATTTAGGCTGAGTTCTTCTCTCAAACTGAAAACACTCTGTTCCACCTTGTGATGTCATCATGTGGTATTACAGGAAGTGCTCCACTGTGTTTTTAAACTCCACCTTCACTAGAATCATTTGGATCATTTCAGTCCTGGAAATTAGTCACTTATCTCGACTGAACTAAAGGCAAAAGGAGCTGTTAACTTGAAAACTACCACTTGATGACATCACAAGGTGGACCAGAGCATTTTGAGCTTTTGAGATGTTACAGACTAATAATAAAGTGTTACTCAAACATGTGAATGAAACAAACACAAATCCAGGTCTGGTTTAGAGGAGGGAACATTATAAGACGGTTTAAAGCTACAAAAGTCCATTTTACATAATACAGCACCTTTAAAGTCCGGGTTTAGACTCGGTGAGGCTCTGGTTAAAGGCCAAACTTTTTCTCAGAAGACAGTTTGAAAAATTTCATCATGCACTAAATTATTAACTTTACATTTGTTCTATCAGCACTTGTTCAGAAACTTCACATAACTCGTCCTGTCAGTCGACTGGAACCAGAGACGATCATTTTTATGTTTTTAAATGATTTACACTGAAGCAGAGCAGACAACACGAGCGAGAGCTTCGAGCACAAAAGCACATTTGGCATCTTAAAAAAAAAAAGATGGTAATGCAACTTTTTATGTGGATGCATCATTTCAAAGGTTAAACACTCGCTCTCAGTCTGAAACATTTTAAACATCTGAGCCTTGGTTATTTCTTTTGTTGCCAGAAGTTCCAACTTTGGCTTCTATCATAAATATAAAAATAGCCAGATTTTTGACTCAAAGATCCGGATCCCACGAAAGAGCCTCAGGTCCCTTCACTTCACTGGACAGAACTTTGCAAATAAAGGACAGAGAGACAAGGGACTTTCTACAAATTTATTTGGACACAGATGAAGCCAGTGTCAGGCCCACAGTTTACTTCAGCTTCTTCTTGGGGCGCAGGTTGTTTGTGTGTCCACATTTCTTCTTACGACAGTTGACGGCGCGCGGATGCAGACGAGCGTAGCATCTGAAGGAAACAGAAAAGTGTCAGGACAAAGATAATGCTCAAGACTTAAAACAATAGAACTATAAAGTGTTTTTGTTCAACAGTCACAACAGAACCTGTGTGACCTTTAACCTGCAGGTAGAGTCTTATTCTCAGTATATTTATCTTTACACAGGGGAACCCAGTGGAATCAGAGCTAGTGCAGCCTCTGCAGCTCGACTGTCTGCAGGTGCTGGGGTTTAGGTAGAGACCATTTAGATCAGAGAGAGACATTTTAGATTTAAAACAACTGGATTTCAGCTTTGAAACTGGCAACACAAATGAGAATCATGTGAGGCTCATTCTGTTTCCAGAACCAAAATACAAAATTATATTTCTATTTCACTTGTATTGCTCATTTAGTCTTGATAACAAAAACCTAATTTGATTTGATTAGTGAAACATTAAAGTGGACGTACTTGCGGCAGATCATCTTGTCGCAGTTGTATTTCTGGGCGAGCTGCCTGAGCGAGGGCTCGATGATGCCTCCACGCAGACGCAGCACCAGGTGAAGAGTGGACTCTGGAAAACACAAAAAACATGGTCAGAAACGGTTAAGAGATAAACGGTTAAAGAGTGAACACAAAACCTCATTAGAAACAGTCACATTCATGTATCATCAGTACAGAAAACACCGATTTATGATCAGAAAAGGGCACGTCAGCGCCCCCTAGTGGGAGCCTTTACCTTTCTGGATGTTGTAGTCGGACAGAGTGCGTCCGTCCTCCAGCTGTTTGCCGGCGAAGATCAGACGCTGCTGATCAGGAGGGATTCCTGAAACAGGACACAGGTTTCGGACTCAGGACTTTACATCAAATAAAACTTTTTTTTTCTGAGAGGACGGGACTGCAACCAGGAAACAGTATAGCACGAGTTTTCCTCATTTAAACGGAGCACAAATGAGCCACCACCTGCTCGTCTCCATGGAGATGGAAAAGTTCAATGTGAAAAGACAATTTCAAAAGAAAATTTTGTTCCATCAACAAGACAAAAGTTTTGGAATAAATCTGTTTGTTCCCTCATCCGAGAGCACGGTCACTTTATTGGTCCCAAACTGAGCCCATTTCAGATGTGGACTTTGTTGGGTCCTGTTCTAGTCCAGGTTTAGTTTCAGGTTGAGTAGTTTTGATGTAGTCAGTTTTGTGAAGCCTCTTGGACTAAACCAAACCTCAAAGCACTTCACAGTCCAGTTCACAGAATTACATTTACTTTTGAAATGGAACCTTCCTGAACGACAAAGATTACACAGATCTGAGCAAACTCCTCTTCAGTCCATGTCAGTGTCCCATCCTCTCCCCACACACACACACACACACACACACACACACACACACACACACACACACACACACACACACACACACACACACACACACACACACACACACACACACACACACACACACTCTCAGACACTCTCTCTCTGTCTCCTCACCCTCCTTATCCTGGATCTTGGCCTTCACATTCTCGATGGTGTCGCTGGGCTCGACCTCGAGGGTGATGGTCTTCCCCGTGAGAGTTTTCACGAAGATCTGCATGTTCAGCTGTGAAGAGATGACAGTGAGAGGCGTGAAGACATGACAGAGGCGTGCGCAGGGCTAGCTCTGTTAGCACTGTTAGCTCTGTTAGCTTAGACCGGGGCGGAACATGACAAATGCACTCTCTCTATAACGTCTTCAACATGTCACTTTACAATAAAAATCCACCAGAACGTATTTTACAGAACAGATTGTAGCGTTGATGTACAATCTAACACTTATTATAGTGAGCAGAGTGGATGCTAGCAGAGTTAGCATCAGAGGCATCAAAGGCCTGGCCACATGCGGCTCTTTGCGTCAGGACTCTTACGTTTTCCTGACTTTAAACGTCACGTAGGTTGAAATAACAGTTAAAATAAAGTGTCGAAGGTTCGCTGTGACAGATATAAACGTATGAGATGTGTCTTAAATGGCTGTTGTGGTGTTTAAAGTGTAAAAAAGTCCCGGAGCAGCGCGCACTCACCGGCCTCGCGCACAGCCTCGACGAAAAGAGAGAGGAAGAGGCGGGGCGCTGTGACGTCACATCCGCTCAGGGAGAAACAGCGACGTGGAGAAAGAGAAAAACTCATTATTATTTATAAATGTGAATATATTATTGTTTTTCTGAATCAACAGCAACAAATCAGTGAATCAGAGGTGAAAAGTTTTAATCTTACAGAGAGAGCGAGCTGCAGCTGAGGGAAGCAGTGAAGCTAGCCGTTAGCTTCAGTTAGCAGTTACTAAAGGTTGTTTATCTGCAGGTGTTTTCACAGATTTCACAGAGCTAATGAGGACTGAGGGGAGTGTGGTAGGAACAGTCTAAGCCTTTTGATTTATAAAGAAGCCTTGAATCAATAAATGCAAAGTGATTCTATATTTATATTGTAAATGTATAACAGTAAGAAAACACTCCACCCTCCTCCTTTTCAGTTTTACTTTGCAGGAACTCACAGACTTCCCTCACCCCAGACACTTCCTCCAGGATGGGGGATCCCGAGGCTTTCCCAGCCCACAGAGACAGTCCCTCCAGTGTGTCCCGCGGCCTCTTCCCGGTGGGACATGTTCAGAACATCTGTCCAAGGAGGCGTCCAGGAAGCATCCAGAACAGATGCCCGAGCCGCCTCAGCCGCTCCTCTCCACGTGGAGGAGCAGCAGCTCTACTCCGAGCTCCTCCCGTCTGACTGAGCGACTTCAATCTGAAGGTACTGGTCTGAGCAGCTAGAGTTTATACTGGGCACTGAGCAAGACAGCCACTCATTTTCAGTTTTGTTCTTCACCCTACATTAACTTCAAATTATAATCAGATGTTACTCTTGAAGTTGCTTTTACTTGAGTAGCTGTTTCCTCTACGTACGGTTTTCCTCTTACTTTGTTCTTCTCCTTGAGTAATATTATTTTGAAGTAGCGTTACTCTTACTTGAGTACAGTTTTTAGCTCCTCTACTACCTCTGGTCATGGCATAATTTAAAAAACAAAGCTATTCATTGAAAAAAGCTAAATGAAACTGTTCAGTAACAACACTTTAGGGCTTTAAGTGTAGCGTTTGTGTTGAATGCAGCTCACTGAATCTCCATTGTGTTTGTAACATGACTCCAGGTTTGGACAGTATCAACATCACCACGTTCCACTGCTCGGCGTCTCCATGGAGATCATCGCAGCATTTTTCACCTGCGTTTACCAACCACAGACGAGAAATCACCTGTGACATTTGAACATGGCCAAGGCAGCAGAGAAACAGCAGTCTTTCCTAACAACAAATATCCGTCTTGGATACAAGACCACCTCGGATGAGAATATTCCCACTTATAGGAGGGATTACACGGCGTTTAGCATCAGGAAACCGGACACGGTGCGTGTACCTGCTCCCGCTCTGGTGACACACAGAGACACCAGGTTTATCCGAGAGCAGAGGACTGAGTCGATGGTCTCCTTTACTCCTCACCCGCTGCACCAGAGACCCACGATCTCACGCTGGGACAAGCTAAGCACCAGTTTTAAGATGCCGACGAGCTCCGAGGAGGACGTCTTTGTGACCAGTCAGAGCGTGTACCGACCCCACGGACCAGTGCAGGCGGAGCGGGCGCAGAGGGACCGAGGAGGGGCGTGTCTGTGGAGGTTAGGGGCAGCAGGACAGAGGCTTCCCGGGACAACGCATCAGGAGTCCTACACTGCACCAGACCGCTCCAGTGTGGACAGACAGACGGCTTTAGGGCCAGGTAAGAGTATAAAATGTATAACTTCATTTATCTATTCTAAAATGATCAAATATACAAACTTAGAGATGGTAGATGTGAAACCTGCTCCCCCCTCCCTGCTCCTCTAGTGGTGAAGAGTGAGAATGCAACAGGGCGGGTCGGCCAGTTTCATTACAGAGGGTAGCTTTAAGGGTCAATATAAGTGGAATTTGATGTGATCATAAAACACAACGACAAAAACAACAAGTTCATCTAGTATCATAAACGAGATTTACTTGTTTCATTTCACCTGTTCATTCAGTCCTAAGACTTGTGAAAAAAACATCGACTGTTTATATAAATGGACATAGCTAACCTGCTAGCTGCTACATTCCAAACAGGAAGTGATCATGGGCGCACTTCCTGCTCCATCGACTCACTCACCAATTCACTTTCTATTAAAAAACTGTGACCCGTCTCTCTGTAGCTGCTGCTGTCAGACTCGTCATTTTGGTCTTAAATGTTTGTATTAACCGTCTACATCACGTGTCAAACTCAAGGCCCGGGGGCCAAATGTGGCCCGCCATGTCATTTTATGTGGCCCGCGTGAAGGTAAATTAAAAGGCATGACTGTCACTCTCAAATAGGGAGGGAATAAGGGAATAATGTCTTTCTTATTCTGTAAAGAACTTTGAATTACCTTGTGTATGAATTGTGCTATACAAATAAACTTGCCTTGGCCTTTTGAAGATCGTCTAAGGAGTACAGAGTAAACATCCAACATTATGGTAACAGCAGCTGCATCAAGGTGAAACAGGGGGACTTAGTCAGTAGTTTTGGACCATATGTAGAAGATCTAAGAAAAAGCCTTTACACTCACTGAAACCCTGAAAGGGAGGGGGATTAGCTCAAATGGTAGAACGCTCGCTTAGCATGATGATGAATGATTTTATCTTTTCTTTTAATCTTGACTTTATGTTTTGAAACTCGTTTGAAAGAGACACATAAATGATAAAACAGGTGAACTGTTCATTGAAATGATTCACTTTGAAAATGCCTCATGTTCTAATTTTGCTGATTCGTTGAAGTCTTTGTCTTTCAGAGGGGGATTAGCTCAAATGGTAGAGCGCTCGCTTAGCATGCGAGAGGTAGCGGGATCGATGCCCGCATCCTCCAGCTTTTAGACTGCAGGCCTCCCTTCGAGGTGTTTAGTGTCACTGGCGTGAGAGCGTTGGAGGATATGTGGGTTTGTCTGGATCCACTCCACTCTCAGCGATGGTTCCACTTCGTGTCTTGCTCAATACCAGTCTGTTGTCAGAGCCTCTCCCAAAAATATCACGAGCTGAACATGTGATTGGCTGTTTCAGTCCAGTGACAGGTTCAGCTTGTGGGGGTATAGCTCAGTGGTAGAGCATTTGACTGCAGATCAAGAGGTCTCCAGTTCAAATCTGGATGCCCCCTGTGTGGCTTCTTTAAGCAACTTTTGTATTACATGAAAAAAAAACATGTATATGTCCATATCTTCACCTTTGGCTGTCCTCACATTGCCTATTAAACAATTCTTATCCTCTCAAGAGGATTCAAGCATTTAAGCCACACTCAAACTCAAACTTGGCAAAAATACACTTCTCACCTTTGATAGCTCAGCTGTAATGGCCAGTTCCACATGTAATTGGCCGTTACAGTCGCTGCCCAGATTCATCCGGATGCCCCCTGTAACTTTCCTTGAACAAATTTTATATTACTTAAAACACAAAATACAACATTGACGTTTGGTAGTCCACAGGCTGCAGACGACACATATTGAGTCAAATCTTACTTTTTTGCACAACAGTGCATGGTTCACTCACCTTCGATAGCTCAGTTGGTAGAGCGGAGGACTGTAGAGTACCACAGTAGAAATCCTTAGGTCGCTGGTTCAAATCCGGCTCGAAGGATGTGTTTTTTTTTTTTTCTTGTGGGTCAAAAAAGACCCGTAAACGTCGTGGGCAGATCGTCCCTTTAGTGGTGATGTAACATCCAGTGAGAGCAGCTTCTATCAGAACGGACGTAAAAGAACAGACGAGGTGGCCGAGTGGTTAAGGCGATGGACTGCTAATCCATTGTGCTCTGCACGCGTGGGTTCGAATCCCATCCTCGTCGAAGCAGGGTTTTAATAAAGTACAAGGTGCATGTAAACACAGCATATAAAGTATAACTAGCACCTAAGCTAATGGCTAACAACATATCCTGGTTTGTGTTGTTTCCTTGCCCACAGCAGCAGGTCTTTTTTGAAGATAGCACAAGAAGTACCCAGTAAACACCCAACATTACTGTAACAGAATCCTTTAGAACACATGTGTCAAACTCAAGGCCCAGGGGCCAAATGTGGCCCGCCACATCATTTTATGTGGCCCGCGTGAAGATAACTTAAGGCATGACTGACACTTTAAAATAAGTCTATGCTGCTTTAATGTGTGCACTGACCATAAACTAATGACATTTTCCCAAAAAGTGGAACTGAGAAATATTTGCAAATAATGAGCCCAAAATGTTCAGGAAGAGGAAAACTGTCGGCGTGGAAGGCAGTTTCAAGAAAGGTTTAGGTGAATACAAGCTTGTGCTTCAAGGAGAAAAAACAGTTTTGTGTCATGAAGAGGCGTCGGTTCGAAATCAGACAATCTACGTTGGCATTTTGACGCCAAACACAGAGCTAAGGATGCAAAAGTTAGCCTTCAAGAAAAATAACAAATTGTCCAATAATTAAAAGGCTGTTAAGTGCTGAAGGTCTGTGAACAGATGTGCCCCGATACACACTTTTAAAAATGTGAGGTTATCAGGGGATACACAGTTACACCGACATGTCGTCTTTCCAACTTGAAGAAGTAATAAATACAGAAAGAGTGATTTAACAAGTTAAAAGTGACATTTATTTTACATGACATTTGGTTACATTTAGTGACATTTATTTAGCCTCACAGTGACATCTGGCCCTTGATGGCACCATTTTCTCATGTGGCCCTCAGTGAAAATGAGTCTGACACATCTGCTTTAGAAGAAGCCTTTAAATGCTCTGTGTGATGGAAACTGAAGTATATTCATGTTGTGTCTTTAAATGTATTTGATCTGTGTCAGTGCCAGACCCAGACGAGACATGAACATATGTGAAACTCTGTCTCATCCCACAGGAAACTCGTTGTTCTGTCTAAGTGTAAAAGTTCATTATCATATGGCTGTGAAACAAAAGTCACTCCACTTTGAAATGTATGTAGCTTTGTCATTCTGGTATAAAACAGTCAGTGCTCAGATGCTCAGGGATTTGGAGGTGGAGTGAGAGTTGGAGTTGGGACAGTCTGGGGGAGACGCTGAAAGGCTCCCAGTCTGTGTCCAGGGCCTGGGCCCTGTCCTGTCTGTATCTGCTGTAACAGAATAAACCTCTTTTCAGCAAATACTCACCGAGCTTCACAAATGGATCACTTTTCATCTAGAATTGTAATTTTTTCCACACACTAGGCACTGAAAGTAAAACACTCTTTGAAAAGTTACGCCTATGAAGGTCCATTTTGGTAAACAGCTAAAAGTTTTATGATGAGGATTGCGATAGACCCTCTTCTTAAACAAGTATTTGGGCGTCCAATTGAAGTCTTAGGCAGTTAGCACCTAGCTAATGGCTAACAACAACAATACACAATTCTGTCACCTTTGATATCTCAGTTGGTAGACAATCTGAAATCCTTAGGTCTCTGGTTCAAATCTGGCTCGATGGATGTGTGTGTTTTCTTGTGGGGCAAAAAAAGAGAACCATAAACGCAGTGGGCAAACAGATCGTTCCTTGTAGGTGTAATAACATCCAGTGAGAGAGTAGCTTCAATTAGAATGGCCTGAAAACTCACAGATGAGGTGGCCGAGTGGCTAAGGCGGTGGACTGGTAATTCACTGTGCTCTGCGCATGTGGGTTTGTCGGAAGAGAGTTTTTATTAAGTACAAGGCTCTACCTCCTCGGCCCTCACCCAAACTCCCCCCTGCTTGCCCTTCCCTCCCCCAGAGCTGTTATCACCAAGAGCTCAGACACACAGGGCCTCTGCTGTCCCAGGACAGTCACGATGAAGATAATATCAGGCTGAGGCCTGTGATGGAGCTACTCTTACACCACGTAGACTGATTAACAGGACAGTTAGACTGTCCAATCAGAGACATTTAGTTCACATTCCCTGTAAGAAGATAACATCCAGCCCGACTGAAACTAATCTAAAACTTGCTGTGCTCAATGTCAAATATTTATGGAACAAGTCATTTTTAATGAATGATTTTATCTTTTCTTTTAATCCTGACTTTATGTTTTGAAACTCGTTTGAAAGAGACACATAAACGATAAAACAGGTGAACTGTTCATGTAAATGATTCACTTTGAAAATGCCTCATGTTCTAATGTTGATTTGGTGAACTCTGTGACTTTTAGAGGGGGATTAGCTCAAATGGTAGAGCGCTCGCTTAGCATGCGAGAGGTAGCGGGATCGATGCCCGCATCCTCCAGCTTTTAGACTGCAGGCCTCCCTTCGAGGTGTTTAGTGTCACTGGCGTGAGAGCGTTGGAGGATATGTGGGTTTGTCTGGATCCACTCCACTCTCAGTGATGGTTCCACTTCGTGTCTTGCTCAATACCAGTCTGTTGTCAGAGCCTCTCCCAAAAATATCACAAGCTGAACATGTGATTGGCTGTTTCAGTCCAGTGACAGGTTCAGCTTGTGGGGGTATAGCTCAGTGGTAGAGCATTTGACTGCAGATCAAGAGGTCTCCAGTTCAAATCTGGATGCCCCCTGTGTGGCTTTCTTTAAGCAACTTTTGAATTACATCAAAAAAACATGTATATGTCCATATCTTCACCTTTGGCTGTCCTCACATTGCCTATTAAACAATTCTCATCCTCTCAAGAGGATTCAAGCATTTAAGCCACACTCAAACTCAAACTTGGCAAAAATACACTTCTCATCTTTGATAGCTCAGCTGTAATGGCCAGTTCCACATGTAATTGGCCGTTAGAGTCGCTGCCCAGATTCATCCGGATGCCCCCTGTAACTTTCCTTTATATTTCTTAAAACACAAAATACAACATTGACGTTTGGTAGTCCACAGGCTGCAGACGACACATATTGAGTCAAATCTCACTTTTTTGCACAACAGTGCATGGTTCACTCACCTTCGATAGCTCAGTTGGTAGAGCGGAGGACTGTAGAGTACCACAGTAGAAATCCTTAGGTCGCTGGTTCAAATCCGGCTCGAAGGATATGTTTTTTTTTTTCCTTGTGGGTCAAAAAAGACCCGTAAACGTCGTGGGCAGATCATCCCTTTAGTGGTGATGTAACATCCAGTGAGAGCAGCTTCTATCAGAACGGGCGTAAAAGAACAGACGAGGTGGCCGAGTGGTTAAGGCGATGGACTGCTAATCCATTGTGCTCTGCACGCGTGGGTTCGAATCCCATCCTCGTCGAAGCAGGGTTTTAATAAAGTACAAGGTGCATGTAAACACAGCATATAAAGTATAACTAGCACCTAAGCTAATGGCTAACAACACATCCTGGTTTGTGTTGTTTCCTTGCCCACAGCAGCAGGTCTTTTTTGAAGATAGCACAAGAAGTACCCAGTAAACACCCAACATTACTGTAACAGAATCCTTTAGAACACATGTGTCAAACTCAAGGCCCGGGGGCCAAATGTGGCCCGCCCGCGTGATGTCATTTTATGCGGCCGGTGTGAAGGTAATTAAAAGGCATGACTGACACACTCTACATGATCCTGGGTTTTTTATTTCACTATTGTGTCTGTAACTCAAGATATGAACATTAATAACAGACAAATCAGGTTCTTCTTTCCTCGAGTTCGCTCCAACTAGCGTTAGCAACAGGTTTGACTGACAGCGTGGCTACCTTTAACAGCCTCGCTCCTGATTGGCTCTTTGGTTGCTATGATACTCATGGTCAGAATTCATAATATGCAACTTTGATCCAAATTAGCTGCTCCAGCCTCGATGAGCTTCATTTGGAGCCGAACGCTGTGGGTGGTTGAATAAAAACATTTTGTGATTTGAGTTCATACATTTCCTCAAACTGACGTAATAAAAAATTCTTTGTATTGTTGGTATTGTTTAGATCGTACCATCTCCACTCTAAAAGGAGACGGACATCCCTGCAGTTATGAAACCCACCACCAGGCGACGTTTGACCCCAAACCGCTGATCGACACTGCGCCTGTCGCCAAGGTAACGAGGTCAAAGGGCAAAACAAAGCTCCTTTCTCAGTTTTTTGTTGCCCTGAACTCGGCCTAACTTTTCATTTACTACAGAACAGATGGAAGAAACATTTTTGGGGGTCAGTATTTGTCGTGGGGCGTTTTCTTTGCAGTAGTGAGGAGTGTTTGGTTATTTTTCTGTATTATTATAAGATTTGAGCTGTAGTGGGTTGAATTATAAACTTGTATGACACATTATAAAGAGAAAGAACTTAAATATAGCAGTTCATATTTTATCAACAATTTTGTACATTTTTTATATTTTTTTGTGGATAATTCTGCTTTATGTTTTGGTTTGCATATTATCGCTTGTCGTCTGCATTTACTTCAGCGATATATCCTTGAAAAGTGTGTTATCGCGAGAGGCCCGGCTGAAATCTGTGTCGTGTTCTCTCTTCAGAATCAGCACCTGTCTGCGGTTTATCTCGGAGACAGAGACAGGATTAAAGAGAGACAGACCACTCACTCTGCCTCCTTCAGACGACCCACAGAGCACAGGTAGAACACACACTACGCCACGCACTGCACTCACGCTTCACAAGGAGGTTCTGGGTTCGATTCCCAGCTCGCTCAGGCCTTTCTGTGCGGAGTTTGCATGTTCTGCTTGTGTCTGGGTGGATTTCCTCTGCTTTTCCCATCAAAACATGCACAATATGAAGGAATGAATCTACACAGCCTGGACAGAAAAAAGGGCCCGGCGCTCCTCCTCTCCTCCTCTCTTCTTCTCCTCTCTCTCTTCCTCTTCTTCTCTGAGTGGGTGGATCTGGGTGAGTGGAGGCAACGCCAAACACAAAAAGGACTGGTCTGTGACAGTCTGGACTCTGTGGTGGCCAATCGATGAGTGAAAATGATCCTCCTGAACCTCTCTGTCACTATCTGAGCCTGATGAATCCTGCATTGTCATCTTGGAATATGCCCCGTGCGTCAGGGAAGAAAAAATCCATTGATGGAATAACCTGGTCCTTCAGTATATTCAGGTGTCAGCTGACCTCATTCTTGGAGCACAGACTGTTGCTGAACCTAGACCTGACTCGTACCTATAGACTCGGACCTATTTGCTTATTTTAATCCAGGTGACGACTTTTTTTTTTGGCCAGACAGTGTATTTTATCATTGTGTCTTGTGTACAAAAAATGCTCTTTAATCAGTTTTGTCATAAGACAAACAAAATACAATAAAATACAACAGACCAGTGCCCCTCATTTAAACAAACTCATCTGCTGCTTCTTCCAGGTTTTACAGAGAAATGAGGCAAACATAAACTCATTTTGTTGAACCAGGACATCTCATCACAAGAATCAAATCATTTCACATGTTTATTTATTTCAAGCACATGACTCAGATTCACTTAAAGCACATTTCACAAATTTGATTCTTATATAAGCTCGAAAGGAAGTGGGAAGAAAAGACGTATTAAATCCTCCTCTGTCTTCCATTAGGACATAAATTAAATGGTTTGTTTAAGCTTCCTCCAGCTCAAGATCTGGAGATGGTCCCACTGCTCCTACAGGTTCAACCCAGAGACACTGAAGGACGGGTCCAATGCAAAGTAAAAGTATTAACCTTAAATGCTTTATTTGCAGTCCCCCTGTGCTGAAAGAGCGCCCTCCTCTGCTCCGTCTGGGTGACACAGCCTCACAGTTCGGGTCCAGCACCTCCAGAGACACCTACAGGCCACTCTGCGCAGGTCAGAGACAGTTTTCATCATTACTAAAGCTGCGCAGTGACGGGTCTGACACCTGCTTGTCTCCGTGTTGTGAGATGTTTCCGCTTTGCCTGGTGTCTATCTCCATGGAGACGTCACCAAGTCAAAGTACACGTCAGATCACAGCAACGGTGCATGTTTTTCAAGGGATTTTTCAGCAAAACAAAGCACGTTTAATTGAATAAATGCAAAATAGAAATGTTTAAAATGAGTTTGTCCTTACTTTTTCAGTCATACCAGTTGAATTTGAATTTTAAACTTGACATTTGGACTCTGTGTTTCTGTATTTGTGTTTTAGATCCTGTGGTCCATGTGACGAAGAACAAAAACTTCAGCTCTTTGCCAAACGAAGACCAGGACCCAGACAGAGACAGAGAGAGACTGTCCTCCACCGTCACCAGCTCCTCCTACAACGAAGTAAACCACAAACATCTGTATATTTACTCTGCATGAGATTTACCAAGCTGCTTTTTTATTACAAAGCCTAAAAGTCCCACGTTTAGTCATAATCTTTTTAGTTTCCTTCTAACATTAACTAGTTTTGATCCTGGTGTAGTCTTTTAAAGGCAAAATCAGCTTTTAGGAGCTTTTTGCCATGTTATAATGCTGTTCCGTCATCAAAAATATAATTTAAAGTTTAAACTGGATGCTAAATATTGCTATTACTATGCTAAATATAACTACGTACATGGTATTTGAATAGCACTGTCTAGTGTTTCTAGTCCTTTTTTGGCAATTTTAGTCCAAACCAAGAACATTTGCAGCTTTCTGGTAAAAAAAAAAATCTATAAATATAAATGTGGCTCCTGCCCTAATTACAGTCAGGTGTTGTTTCAGGTAAAAACAGTAAAGCGTCCAGAGCCTGATCTCGATTTAATCACCAAAAGTAACGTCCACTTCAGCCCGGCCAATCTGCAGAGCTCTTACTACAGCACCACCACCTCTGAGGAGTACGGAGTGAAGGCAGGGGCACGTCTAAGACCCGCCCCCTACCCGCCCAGTCACATCCTGACTGGACCAGGTGAGATAAACCCCGCCCCCTACCCGCCCAGTCACATCCTGACAGGACCAGGTGAGATAAACCCCGCCCCCTACCCGCCCTGTCACCTGACTGGACCAGGTCCCCGACTGCCCAGTAACCAGGTGGACCAGTTGAGATAAACCCCGCCCCCTACCCGCCCAGTCACATCCTGACAGGACCAGGTGAGATAAACCCCGCCCCCTACCCGCCCTGTCACATCCTGACTGGACCAGGTGAGATAAACCCCGCCCCCTACCCGCCCAGTCACATCCTGACAGGACCAGGTGAGGTAAACCCCGCCCCCTAGAGGTGAGAGAGCAGTTTGTTTCAGCTCCCTAACCTCGTTTCCTGACGCCAGGTCCCCGTATTACCCGAGCATCTTAATTATTCACGGAGATGAGTTCATACGTCACAGTAGAGCTAACAACAGCTAGCATGCTAACACAGCACCACTTCCTGGCTCATGGACCAGGGAGATAATCCCGCCCCAGCTGCACAGCGGTCTCATTTGGACAAAACTCATTTTTAACCTTAAAACATGAGATAAAAAGTTGGGTACATCCCCTTTAAGAAACAGGTGCTTAAAGGTGCTGTATTACGCAAAATTGAGTTTCCAATAATATTGTTCCCTCCTCAAAAACAGACCTGGAGTTGTGTTTTGTTTCATTCACATGTTTGAGTGACACTTTATTATTAGTCTGTAACATCTCCAAACCTCAAAGTGCTCTGTTCCACCTTGTGATGTCATCAAGTGGTAGTTTTTAAGTTAACACCTATCGTTTAGCTTTTGTTTGATAGAGATTCCAGGAGCTGAAATGATCCAAATGATTCTAAAAACAGACCTGGTGTGTGTTTGAGTTTTAAAAACACAGTGGAGTTCACTTGTGATGTCATCACCACTTGATGACATCACAAGCTGAAATGGAACAGAGTGTTTTCATTTTGAGAGAAGAACTCCTAACTCCAGGTCTGTGTGACGAGGAAACGACAGTAGAAAACAGATCAGAAAACGTTTAACTTTAAAAAACAGAAGAAATCTTTTTGACCAAATATAGATTTAGATTTTTGATTCATGGCTGATTCTTCATCTCATTTTTCTCAGATCTCGGTCCAGCTCTGACCACAGCTCAGGAGGATTTTGTGTCTTTACCTCTGACCAAAGCAGAACCGTCGTCACAACAAACGGTGAGAACCAACTTTGAATATTACCATCATGGAATTACACATTATAATAACTATAACCTATTTAGCCTTAATAAAGCATGAACAAAGACTTAATTGACAATGAACAAACAATTAATAACGATTCAGGCTTAATAACTACTTAATTACTTGTTTGTGTTTGTTCAGTATTAATTAAGTCTTTGTTCATGTTTTATTAAGGCTAAATAGGCTGTAGTTTTTATAAAGTGTCACCTTCTTTTTTAGTTTTTATTTAGTTTTATTTAGTTATTATGTTCAAAAAGGTCAAAACCCACAGACTGAACCAGGTTTGAAAACGGTTGTGTGTTTTGTGAAGGTCAGATGATAGTTTGTGATTTTAATGATGTGATGTTTTGTGTCGAGCTCAGAGTTGACGCCTTTTGTTTGTGGCGTCAGTCGGTTTATGTAAAAGGACGTGGCCGAGCTGCACGTTACAAACAGGAAGTGATCATGGACGTGCTGCCGGCTCCATCCACCAAGTCTTTTTACATTAGAAAACACTGGACTCTGCCTCTGTCTGAAGGAGGAGCTAACGACACTGAAACTGGAAACAGCTTTTGTCTCCAGCTTCAGTCTTAACGACCCTGTTCAGCCTGTAGTGGACGTCTATTGTTCTGTTTGTTCCTGTTTGTTCTGGACCTGAGGATGTCATAAATCTGTGAGAGAGTAAGACCCCAGTCAGTTTAAACCCTGTGGACTTTTCATCACCGTAACTCCGCAAACAATCGTACTTCATGTAAATTCAAAGTGCGTCTCAAAGCAGAGGCACGAGGCTCTTTAAATATGTTACTGTCATTACATAATGTGCTTAACGTCGCCCTCGAAGACGACCAATCAGAGCGCAGCGCCGCCGGGATTCTCCCAGTCAGTGATTTAAAAATAAGGATGGAAATGTAAAATAGAGGTAGATGCAGATGCAGTACATTCTGATGCTTACTTTAACATGATTTTTATGGCTTAAAAGAATAAAAATCTAGGCGAGCTCTACTGGCCTATAATGTGCTCAGGCCTTTAAGGGTTAAGAAAGGATTCTCTTTCCAAACAAAAATCACTTCTTTAACTCTCCTCTCGAACCACTTTCCTCTGGCTCAGATCTGACCCTCACTCTCTTCAGAGGAGGTGAGTGTGTTTGAGATGGAGATGAGCCGCAGACTGTGGTCCTGAGCTGCTCTTGTGTCGTGTTGGTTCATTCTCTTAAGTTTCTCCAGTGTGACGCTCACTGCCTCTTCACTGTCAGTGTTGTTAGCTCCTCCTTCAGACAGATGTAAGTCAGTGTCCAGCAGGAATCTGACCAGAACTGAAGAAGAGACTTGTACGAGCAGCGAAACGTCTTCACTCCTACAACGATTTGTCCAGTGACAGATTAAAATTTCATGTGTTGCCTTGATAAGCGCCTGTTAAACCAGCAGTGCAGGGCCTACGATACTCGTGGTCAGATCCAGATTAGCCGCTATAACCTCTGGCCTCGATCTCGATGAGCTTCATTAGTCTCACTCACTCAGTCACTTCTTTATACAGTGTTTACTGAGACTGTTGAGCTGTTTTTCTCTTGTTTGTCATGGGCCACAGCCGACAGTAGCCCACGCCAAAACCACAAGAAATCCGGCGTGTTTCCTTATATCAGAACCTTACACGACCTTATCAAAAAGTTTCAGCTCTGAGCGAAACACAAAATATCAGATCTGTACAACATATTTTTCTTGCCTTGTGTCCTTCAAACATTTGTCTAAGCCTGTCTCTATAATCTCTATATCCACGTATCGTTCAGTAAATGAAGCTGAAACTGTCCATGGGGCTTCATCCACGGCCGGCTGTAGTTTTCAGGGGCCCCTATGCAGAATGTGTCTCTGGGGCCCCTGACCGTGGATGTACCTGGGCTCAGCTGTCGGTGACTCACATTTGACGACGTTACGACTCTGCTCTCATCACTTTGACCTGTCGTGTTTCATTTATGTGACCAAAAGACTGAAATGTTTTAATCTAACTTGTAAAACAGCCGTTCAAAAGTCCCTCAGTGCATCTCAGGTGTTTGACTCAGAAATAAAACAAATGTAGGCAGCACATTTAGGCACTTCTGAGCTGTTTCTAGTGTAACTTTACATATTATATTATTTTCAATATAAATGTATGGCTCTTGGGGGCCCCCTGGTGGCTCTGGGGCCCTCAGCAGCTGCTCAGTCTGTTTAAAGTCTGGACCGGCCCTGGGTTCAACTTTCTGATAACTTGTTTTAAATAGTTAATCGCCATGGTAACAGTTTTTGTTTTTCATCATTCTGAAATCCATGGATAAATTTATCTTGTGCTTGTTTTCTTTGCAATAGTGGGGAGATTTTTCTATTTTTCTTTCTTTTTTTTTATAAGACAAGACTTTGAGCTGTAAAAAGTTGAATGAGTAACTTATATTGTGCCGTTTATGTGTTTTAACGACAGTGTGTTTAAAACGTGTTACAAAATATAACACAGTGTGTAGACGATTCTCGTTCAGTTCAGTTTCTTCCAGGAGTCTTGTTTTTACCCATAATTCACTCTGACACATTTTTCTTGTGTTGTTCAGACCCACGTCAGGTTCCCGGTGGAGGCTGTGCTCTACAGCACCACCCACAGGGAGACTTACACCCCCAAACACACCCAAGCACCCACACCCTCCCAGAACCAGCTCACCAGCCACATCCTGGTGCACTGAGACCTCCACCTCCACCTCCACCTGAGCCCCTCCAACCACCTCCACCTGAGCCCCTCCAACCAGACCCAGAGAGGAGGAGAGAGGAGGGAGGAGAGGAGGAGAGGAGGAGAACCACATCAGCCAGGAGAGGTGCACTGAGACCCCCACCTCCACCTCCACCTGAGCCCCATCCAACCACTCCACCTGAGCCCCTCCAACCACCTCCACCTGAGCCCCTCCAACCAGAGAGAGGAGGAGAGGAGGAGAGGAGAGAGAGAGGAGAGAGGAGGAGAGGAGAGGAGAAGAGAGAGAGGAGAGAGAGAGAAGACCCTCACAGAACCAGCTCACCAGCCACATCCTGGTGCACTGAGACCTCCACCCCTCCAACCACCTCCACCTGAGCCCCTCCAACCACCTCCACCTGAGCCCCTCCAACCAGAGACGAGGAGAGAGGAGAGAGAAGGAGGAGAGAGGAGGTAGGAGAGGAGAAGAGAGGAGAGAGAGGAGAAGACCCTCCCAGAACCAGCTCACCAGCCACATCCTGGTGCACTGAGACCTCCCACCTCCACCTCCACCTGAGCCCCTCCAACCAGCTCCAGTGACCCAGAGAGAGAGAGAGAGAGGAGAGAGAGGGCAGAGAAGAGAGGAGAGGAGAGACGAGAGGAGGAGGAGGAGAGATGCGAGGAGGGTCTAATAAAGTACATGATTCAGCAGCATTTTGTATTTATTATAAAGAGACATATGATCCTCTTATGAACATTTATCAAACATAAATCACTTTTTCCTTCTCAGATTAACAGAGTTTATTCGATTCTGCAGAAATCCTCCATGTTTTTCCACTTCACTGTCATATTTTTTCCCTTTATTTCTTCCAACACAGATGGACCATGCCGGCCCCTGATTGGCTAATCCACCTGTCAATCATGTCCATTTGAAAACCAGACTCACATCTTTGTAAAGTGTTAAAGAAGTGTCTGTATTTTTTAATGAACAAGAAACAACCGATATAAGTCCGTGTTATAGCTCTTTAAGACAGTTACTCATGTCACTAATTGACTCTCGCTCTCACTAACTTCATTATCAGACTTTACCCAGAACTTTTTTACCTCGAAGTTTGTTCTCGCAGTTACAAAAGTCGACACGTGTGACCTGCGTCTGACCGAGAACACGATGAACTCTGTGTGGACAGGGACGACCACAGACTGTAAGAATGGACAGAGCTAACCTGCTAACGCCGCGCTACAAACAGGAAGTGATCATGCACCTGCTTCTGGCTCCAGTTCACTTTCTATTGAAAAACTGTGTCTCTCTCTGCACCTGCTCAGACTCATTTTGGTCTTAAATGTTCAGATTAACCCTCCACATGATCCTGGGGTTTTTGTTTCACGTCTGTGTCTGTGAAGATAAGATAAGATTTGCCTTTATTAGTCCCAGTGGGGAAATTCCAGTGTTGCACCGCACAGTTAAGAACAGAAGGAAAATGGGACATTCAATAAAACAAGATAATAGTTAAATAATTTAAATAATTTAAAAAAAGACTCTTATGTTACATCTCCATAAAGTGACTTGAGTATTGTGAGTGAAGAGAAGAGACAGAGAGAGAGAGAGAGAAACAGAGACAGAGACAAGAGAGAGAGAAAACAGAGAGAGAAAACATAGAAAGAGAGAGAGAGAGAGAGAGAACAGAAGAAAAGAGACAGAGAGAGAAACAGAACGAGAGACAAACAGAGACAAAGAGAGAGGCAGAGAAAGAGACAGAACGAAAGAGACAGAGAAACAGAACGAGAGAGACAAACAAAGAGAAAGAGAGAGGCAGAGAAAGAGAGAGGGAGACAGAGAGAGAGAGAAACAGAACGAAAGAGTTCGAGAGAAACAGAACGAGAGGGAGACAGAGAGAGGCAGAGAAAGAGAGACAGAGAAAGAGTAACAGAGAGAGAGACAGAAAAACAGACAGAGATGGCGAGAGACAAAAAGACAGAGAGAGCAAACAAAGAGAGAGAGACAGAGAGAGAAACAGAATGAAGAGACAGGCAGAGAGAAAGAGAGAGACAGAACGAGAGAGAGTCAGAGAGAGAGAAACAGAACTAAAGGGAGAGAGACAAACAGAGAGAAAGAGAGAAACAGAACGAGAGGGAGACAGAGAGACAGAGAAAGAGAGAGACAGAAAGAGTAACAGAGAGAGAGAAACACAGAGAGAGAGACAGAAAAACAGACAGAGACAGATGGAGAGAGACAAAAAGACAGAGAGAGCAAACAAAGAGAGACAGAAAAACAGAGAGAGAAAAACGAGAGAGTGACAGAGAAACTGTTGTGTCTGTAAATCAACATATGAACATTAATAACAGACACATCAGGTCCTTCTTTCCCCGACGTCGCTCCTGTTAGCGTTAGCAACAGGTTTGATTGACAGCGTTGCTAAGCGCCCGCTCCCTGTTAAACCAGTGAACCTATGAATCTCCATGGAGACAGCAGAAGGTGCCTCCAATTTACAGGTAACATCTGTGGAGAGGTGACCCTGCTCTCAGTAAGAGTGTGTGATTATCACTGCATTCTTTAACAGCACTATAACAAATACAGGACACGTGCTTTAATAATACTGTGGAACATTCAGGGCCTGGAGACGAGCAGGTGGCGGATCCTCCTACAGAAAAGTTACACAGTAGACCTTTAAAGTGCACATATGACTCTGTTCTGATGTCGTTTCCTCGTCACACACAGACCTGGAGTTGTGTTTTTTTGTTTCATTCACATGTTTCACAAACAAACCTGCAGATTTAGGCTGAGTTCTTCTCTCAAACTGAAAACACTCTGTCCCACCTTGTGATGTCATCATGTGGTGATACAGGAAGTGCTCCACTGTGTTTTTAAACTCCACTCACCTTCATTTCTAGAATCATTTGGATCATTTCAGACCCGGAATTGCCAGTGTCTATCAAACAAAAGCTAAACGGTAGATGCTAACTTGAAAACTACCACTTCGTGACATCACAAGGTGGAACAGACTAATAATAAAGTGTTACTCAAACATGTGAATGAAACAAAACACAACTCCGGGTCTGTTTTTGAGGAGGTAACAGCGTTAGAACACGACTTAAAGCTCAGCAGAGTCATGTTTGTGTGAAATACGACCTCTAAACGTGTTGTTCGGCTCCATTTTGCTTTGACCGTCAGTTTTCGTTGTTTTTTACAGGAGCTCATCACACGCTTCTTTCTCCTCATTAACCTCTCCGGTCGTGACCTCGTTCAAACATGAATCCACTTTTTCTGAGAACGTGACAGTGCCAAATGTTCCATCCGACTGTGAGCTCGGACGGTTAAACATTCACCACGGCCCTGTCCCACTTCCACATGTTTGCGCTGCTAAAGCTAATGCTAACCGGGTCAGCTAGCGTTAGCCGCTACAGTGAGGTCACCAGGTCAAACTGTAGAGTTAAGATTATTGTGAAAAGAAACGGCTCATTTGTGTGATTATTCGTGATTTTTGACTCCGGTGACCAAACACGTTTAGTCTTTTAAAGCTGCACTGTGTAACTTTTCTGCTCGTTTCCATGGAGATGTTATTATTTTGACCTGGAATCTTCAAAAGTATAAGCTTTGCATCTTTTTTTACACTGACTTAAATGACATGTTTGCAAAAATAAAACTTTGCTTGGTGACGTCACCTGATGGTCGTCATGGAGACAGATACGTTTAATGCTGTACTGTGGAACATTAGCAAAACAATAATATCTCCATGGAGACGATCAGCCAGAGAAGACGCACAGCGCAGCTTTAACTCTCCATGAGTTTGAGAATGATTAGAACGATTTAAAAGCGTGAACCCAAATGAAATAAATGCTTTTTATATTGTTGCTATAGAGACTGTTGCCATAGCGATTTACACAGGTGCACTACGTAACTTTTCTGCTTATTTCCACAGAGATGTTATTATTTTCACCTGAATGGTTCAAAAAATATTAGACTCATGTATTTTAGATTTATGTCAAACAAAAACCAAAAATGTATGTCTAACAAAAAATAGCGTCACTGTGGCGTCTCCTTGTGCGACTCAGCACAGATACCGTGTTGTGGAAGTGGAACGGCCTTGACCTTCTTCAGCTGATGAAATGTGACACATAAACCACAAACTGCAGGTCAGTGATCCTCAGACTCAGAGCCAAAACAATGAAACTGTGATCATGAGATTTAAAAAAAAAATATCTGTAAAACAAACCTCCAGTGTGAGCTAAGGTTAGAATGTGACAAAATAACACTTATTTATTTATTTATTATTTACTTTTTTTTTTACTTTTTACTATTTTTTAAATATTATAATTATATTAATAATAATAATTATTATTCTTTATTAGGTTAGGATGTGACAGGTGTCAGAGGGATAGACACCAGTTTGTTCATGTAAATGTTGTGTGCCTCAGGTGTGCCACAGGGGTCAGTACTTGGCCCCGTCCTGTTCACACTTTATATTCTGCTCTTAGATAATATCAGAAAACAGGCACTTACTTCCTCTGAGACACAGAGCTGCACTGATCAGTGAAGCAGATCAGACAGATGGAGCAGACCTCGTGTCTGTGTGAAAGACACAAAAACCTGAATGACACTTTAATGATCTGCTTCTTAACCCTGAGAAAACAGAGACTATTGTTCTAGACCCAAAGTCCTGTGAGACTCTGTGTCTGACCAGAGTCACACTGGACAGAGTCACACTGGACAGAGTCACACTGGACAGAGTCACACTGGACAGAGTCAGTGAGGCTCCAGCTCCTGAGGAACCTCAGAGTCTTTTTGACCCACAGCTCTCGCTGCACATTTAAACCAAACTTGTAGCAGACTCCTGAGAGAATCAGGCTCGTGTTAAATAGAAGGTGTTTGGGGAAAGTTTTCTCCGGTAAAACACTGAATAAATAAAATAAATGAAGAGGCCCCACAGTCTCTGTGTTTAAGAACAGGCTTAAACCTTCCTCTTTCCTCTGTCTGCAGTGGACTCTAGCTCTACAGACTCAACTTTATCTGTAAATGGATTAAATGGAGTAAATGGATGTGCCTCAGTGGGAGTGTTTTGTCCTCTGGAGACAGGGGGCGCTGTGGGACATGTCTGCTCTTTCACACGTTTCACATGTTTATGTTTGTGAGAAGTTGGATCCACAGACTGTATTGACACAGTACATATGTGAGCACGAGGCGTCCTCACGTCACTCCGCCGTCGTCATGACAACGCCGCGGTCCCGAGCGACAGGCAGGGGGCGGGGCTTGTCTCCAGGCGACGTCCCTGATTGGACCAGAGCCGCGCGTGAGGACGTCAGCCTTTATAAAGAGCTACGTCTGTGCGTGATCAGCTGTACCAGCGCGTAGAGGGACGGAACCGGAGCAGAACCGGAGCAGAACCGGACCAGAGGAGCAGAGGAGCAGAGGAGGAGCAGAGCAGGAGCAGAACCGGAGCAGAGCCGGAGCAGGACGTGTGGATTTATCTCGAATCGAAACAAAAGCAGCTGCTCCATTTGGCCCGACGCACAGGGTGAGTGCAGAGACTTTTAAAGATAAGAAATGTTTAAATGTTACGCCTTTCTCCTCCACCCTTTTGGTCAAACGACACGTCTCCTGCAATAAACCCAGATCCATCCACAGCTGGTCCTGGTCCTGGTCCTGGTCCTGGTCCTGGTCCTGGTCTTGGTCTTATTCACCCAAAGGCCTGATTATAACAGACTGGAGCAGACTGTTTATGTTTAGACCAGGATTTAACCCATCAACACACCACCATTCAGTTTTCATACACATGTAATACTGATAACACTGTTGTACTGTTGTGCTCTGGGCTCAGGAGTCAGAGCTGTGGGACTTTTTAAGCAGCAAAATGCTAAATAATCCTCGTGTATCATGTGATGTGAAGTTTAAAGCTCCGACATCACATAAAACTGACTCTGTGAGGTTTAAATCGTGTTCTAAAGCTGTTTCCTCCCCCAAAACACACCCAGAGTTGTGTTTTACTTCCTTTATTATGAGTCTGTAACATCTGCAAAGCTCAAAATGCTCTGTTCCACCTTGTGATGTCATCAAGTGGTATTTTTCAAGTGAACTGCTCCTTTTACCTTTAGTTCAGTCGAGATAAGTGGCAATTCCAGCTCTGAAATGATCCAAATGATTCTATAAATGAAGGTGTGTGGAGTTTAAAAACACAGTGGAGCACTTCCTGTATCACCACACGATGACATCACAAGGTGGAACTGAGTGTTTTCAGTCTGAGAGAAGAACTCAGTCTAAATCTGCAGGTCTGTGTGTGAAACATCAGAGCAGATCAGACAGAGTCACATGGACCTTTAAACTCAGACTGAATGTTTTTGTGTCAAACTTTCTCCGTTCACAAAACAGACTGAATATTTGATTTGTTTAACGTCTGTGGCGACAGAGAAGTGCAGCGTCAAACTCCTGAACACACAGAAGCATTTCAAATTAAAGCTACTTATTTTTTACCGTTTAAAGTTTGTTGAGCTGTAAGTTTCTGTCCAAAGTTCACATTTAAACACATCACATCTGACACATGATCTGTGGATGTTTGTAGAAGTGTAACAGATGGAGATGAAGGTGTTTATTTGTGCGTTTGTGCTGCTTAAAGGCCAAACGTGTGAGATTCATTAGAGTTTTTACTGCAGAAAGAAAAAGAAAAATGAAACAAAAAGAAACAAGAAACAACTCCTCCATTTTGTTACTTAAATCTGTCCATCTACCCACGTTTAACCTCCACTGTGACACGCCCCCCTGTGACACGCCCCCTGTGACACGCCCCCTGTGACACGCCCCCTGTGACACGCCCCCACGCCCCCCTGTGACACGCCCCCTGTGCACCGTGTTGTGACACTTTTCTCCCCTGAGTCTCCTCTCTCTTTGCTGCTCTGTTTATCTTTTCTCTGAGTCCCTCTCCCCTCTTGCAGAGACACAGAGCCACTACCACATCACACTCAGCTGCACTAATGAAACTCCTGCACATCACTCCAGGTTTGTGAAGTCGTAGTGCACAGTTTTGTGTCATGTTTTTGTATATTTATGGAGGATTGTCGTGTGGAGCATGGGTGATGTCGGCTTGTGGGCGGAGCCTTGTACAGGATCTTACGGCTAACTGTAAGGAGGGTTTGAATAGGGCTTGGGAGAGATCACTATATTACTCAAACATGCATGGATGATCTAAAACCTCTCCAGACGTGTTTTTGATGCACAGCGTTATGACATTGGAGAAGCCTCATATATATTTGTCTCGTTTTGTTGTGCAGCTGAGATGTCGCTGAGCTCCATCCGCTCGTTCTCGGTGGAGCTGGACCGACCCGGGGACGCGGCCTTCACCGGGGGAGAGGTGGTGTGCGGGCGGGTGGTGCTGGAGCTTCGACGGGACACTCGGGTGAACTCTCTGAAGGCTCAGAGCAGAGGCGTGGCCACAGCGCACTGGCTGGAGAACAGAGGCATGAACTCCGTCTACAACGACTACACCTCCAAAGTCACGTACTTCAGGAAGAGACAGCACCTGATCAGAGGTCAGAGGTCACTGCACCGCATGACAAAAGTCTGAACACACTTTTCGACTTAAAGAACATGTGTGCATTCTTGTGGCTTTAACCTTGGTTTCCTTTGGTTTAAGTATTTCACATTTTCTAACTTTAAATATTGAAAAATCTACTTTATAAACTTCACCTCGGTTTTCAATGTGGTGTTGAAGCGTTGGAGCGCCCTCTGCTGGCAGCAACAGGGACAGAGCTCTGCGTTTGTTGTAAACACAGTTTGACCACAGAGCGAGTCCGGTGATGGTTTATGGGCTTAAAACTGAACAGGAGACAATTGGAGTTTTATCTATGACGCAACAATCCGGGAAAGATGCAGTGAATTTTTGAGGCTCAGAGAAAACGAGTTAAGATTTGTGGATTAATGAAACGAATGTGAACGGAACAAAAGACTACTCCAGGTTTTGTGATGTGATCGTGTGGTGATACAGGAAGTGCTCCACTGTTATTAATGTTCATATGTTGATTTACAGACACAAAAGTGAAATAAAAACCCCAGGATCATGTCGAGGGTTAATACGAACATTTAAGACCAAAATGAATCTGACAGCAGCAGGAACAGAGACAGTTTTTACACAGAAAGTGAAGATTAGCAGGTTGAGCTACGTCCATTTTATAAACGTCTGTGACACTGACAGACGATGTTGAGGTTTGTTCCTGTTTTGTTTCCTGTGGATCTGTTCGGTTTCGTGGCTTGTTGCTGTGACACTTTATTTAAACTCTGCCTCCGGTGTCGACCTCCTGATCACGAGGAACACTGAGACACAAAGACGGAGCAGGTGGAGTGAGAGGAGCAGGTGGAGTCAGAGGAGCAGGTGGAGTCAGAGGAGCAGGTGGAGTGAGAGGAGCAGGTGGAGTGAGAGGAGCAGGTGGAGTGAGAGGAGCAGGTGGAGTCAGAGGAGCAGGTGGAGTGAGAGGAGCAGGTGGAGTCAGAGTGTGGAGTCAGAGGAGCAGGTGGAGCAGCAGGTGGAGTGAGAGGAGCAGGTGGAGCAGGTGGAGCGAGAGGAGCAGGTGGAGGGAGAGGAGCGGGTGGAGCGAGAGGAGCGGGTGGAGCGAGAGGAGCAGGTGGAGGGAGAGGAGCAGGTGGAGCGAGAGGAGCGGGTGGAGCGAGAGGAGCAGGTGGAGTGAGAGGAGCAGGTGGAGCGAGAGGAGCGGGTGGAGCGAGAGGAGAGGTGCAGGTGGAGTGGAGAGGAGGCAGGTGGAGCGAGAGGAGCGGGTGGAGCGAGAGGAGCGGGTGGAGCGAGAGGAGCGGGTGTAGCGAGAGGAGAGAGAGGAGCGAAAGAGAGGAGCGGGTGTAGCGAGAGGAGAAAGAGAGAGGAGGAGAGAGGAGAGAAAAAGAGAGAGCAGGTGGAGTGAGAGGAGCAGGTGGAGAAAGGAGCAGGGGTGAGAGAAGCGAGGGAGAGGGGAGAGCAGGTGGACGGGGGTAAAGGACAGATGAATCTTCGCTGGTTTTATTTTCAGATTATCACGTTTGTCGTCTTCAGATTATTCCACCTGAAACATGTCGAGCTCAAATGAACCAATCACAGAGCAGCAGCGTGGTGTGGGCGGAGCTAAAGGCAAACGCACAAACTGAAAAAAAAAAATCTAAACAAACAGATTTGAACAGAAATACAGAGAGTTTTGGGAGTTTTAAGAGTTTTGAGTTGGAGAACGGTGCAGAGGGAGGAGCTTCGTACTTCGTACTGAGGAGGACTTCGTACTGAAACACGTCTGAGCTTTTTGTTTCCTCTTGTTTCTCAGATGTTTTTGAAGCTGCTTCTTCTCGTCAGCAGCACCACAGATACACACAGAGACAAACTCAGAGCAGATGGTGAAATACTGTTAATATTTGATCTGTGTCACTGTGAACAGAGCCCCCGGTGGCCACAGGGTTTACTGCGTTTTAAATCTAACACTGAGAAAAATGATACGTTTTTTTTTGTACAAAGAGAGATCAGTCTGGTCAGGACTAAACCAGAACTAAACCAGGACTAAACCAGGACTAAACCAGGACTAAACCAGGACTAAACCAGGACTAAACCAGGACTAAACCAGGACTGAAACAGGACTGAACCAGGACTAAACCAGGACTGAACCAGGACTGAACCAGGACTGAACCAGGACTGAACCAGGACTGAACCAGGACCCAGGACCAAACCAGGACCGAACCAGGACTGAAACAGGACTGAACCAGGACTGAAACCAGGACTGAACCAGGACTGAACCAGGACTGAACCAGGACTGAACCAGGACTGAACCAGGACTGAACCAGGACTGAACCAGGACTAAACCAGGACTGAACCAGGACTAAACCAGGACTAAACCCAGGACAGGTTGAGTTTTGACCAGGACCGAACCATTGACCGAACCATCCTTAACCAGACTGAAAAGGTTCACTGAAACGTTCGTGACTTTTTAAATCATCACATGAAATTTTCACCTTTACGGCTCCAGACTCTCATGTTTCCAGAACCAGGTTTAACCAGGACTTTGGTGTTGACCAAACCAGGACTAAACCATAACTGTGAGACTAAACCAGGACTAAACCAGGACAGTAAATCTCAGGACTAAACCCCACTCTGCAGGTGAAGTTTTGACTGTGGAATTTTTTTCCATTGAACCAGTAAGACGATCCTTAATCGAGATGAAAAAGGTTCACATCTAATCGTTCGTGGCATTTTTTAGAATCATCACATGATCATTATCACCTTTACGGCTCCAGACTGTCTCATGTTTCCAGTTTCAGTGTTTAGATGTTAGTTCTGGTGTTTGTCCACAAGGGGGCGCTCTGTCATAACTGTGAGACTTGTATTCTGTGGCTCGTGGACAGAGGATCTCCTCGATATCGTCCACTCTGAAGGTGAAGTCTGATCTGTGGAATTATTATGGATTTGAAAAACAAAACCAACAAGACGAGCCTCAATCTGCAACGAAAAAAGTCCCGGCTCCGAGGACAAACACGAGGAACGTCCTGCACATCTCACGTTACACTTAAAACATGCAGCTCATGTATGAACAAAATGTGTTTGACAACTTTATCAGAAAGAATGTTCAGATGTACAGGCTGAGGAGTTAAACATATATTTAGTCAAACATTTATAAAACGTCCCGTCCTCAGTGTGACACTAAACCTCACTGACCGACAGGCGTTTGAGTTCAGTCACCCTCAGCTCCAGGGGCCCATCCTCAGCTCCAGGGGCCCCTCCTCCGCTCCCAGGGGCCCCTAAACCTCACTGCTCCCAGGGTTTGAGTTCCGTCCTCAGCTCCAGGGGCCCGTCCTCAGCTCCAAAGGCCCTGTCCTCAGCTCCAGGGGCCCGTCCTGAGCTTTGGGGGCCCCCTCCGCTCCCACGGGCCCGGGGCGGTGCAGCTCAGACTTTAATGACGGGCGGCTCCAAACACACGACTATTATGAGAGTGTAAGAGTGTGAGGTGAACCTGCGGGACCTCACGGGACAGGAGGAGGTCAGGAGGAGGTCAGGAGGAGGTCAGGAGGAGGTCAGGAGGAGGTCAGGAGGAGGTCAGGTGGTCGTGCCTGTGTGACCTTAAAGGGGCGGTGTGTAAGAGTAAAGGTTTTAGAGCAGTTCTGACCACGTTAAACACAGTGTTACTTTAAGAGTTCGTGGAGTTTCATCTGTTTAAAGGCGCCATTTTGAGGACTTTTCGCCTTTCACAAGATTAAATATGAAGTTTTGAATCCTTAAATGCCATGGCAACAATGCCACATTTTTCATCTCATCTCTGAAACATAACATATTTAAAACTGTGACCTGCGTCTGTGGAAGTATTTCATCAAACTCGTGTCTGGCTCCAACAAACAGTCCACGCACGGCTCCTTCAGACATGCGGCTCTTGCGGCTCTTGCGGCTCTTGCGGCTCTTGCTTATGGCTCTTGCGGCTCTTATGGCTCTCGCGGCTTCTTGCGGCTCTTGTCGGCTCTCGCGGCTCTTGCGGCTCTCGCGGCTCTCACGGCTCTTACGGCTCTTACGGCTCTTTGTGATCATGTCAACTGTTTCAATATTAAAGACTCACTGATCCGGTTCTTTCAGTTCCAGATTTGAGTCTTGATTTTACAGCTTTAAGTTTCTGTCGACATGAAACCAGAAAAAAACAAAACACTTTCACTTCTTTAAAAAAATAAAATAAGAGAAGAAGAGGAGGAGGAGGAGAGGGGGAGGAGGGAGGGAGGGAGGGGGGGGAGAGGAGGAGGGGAGGGAGGAGGAGGAGGAGGGGGGAGGGGGTGACACAGGGAGGAGGAGAGAGGGAGGAGAGAGAAGGAGGAGGAGGAGGAGGAGGAGTAAGAAGAGGAGGAGGAAGAGTAAGTTAAACAGTTTTACAAGGATGAGGAGAGAGGGGAAGAATACTGTTTGAAAAATCAACCCCCTCCTTTTAAAAAAAAAACCCCCCCCCTCCCCTCCTCCTCCTCTCCTCTCCTCCCTCCTCCTCCTCCTCTCTCTCTCTCTCCTCCTCTCTCTCTCCTCTCCTCTCTCTCTCTCTCTCTCTCTCTCCCTCTCTCTCTCTCTCTCTCTCTCTCCTCCTCTCTCTCTCTCTCCTCCTCTCCTCTCTCCTTCTCCTCTCTCTCCTCCTCCTCCTCTCTCTCCCTCTCTCTCTCTCTCTCTCTCTCTCTCTCTCTCTCTCTCTCTCTCTCTCTCTCCTCTCCTCTCTCTCTCTCTCTCCTCCTCCTCTCCTCCTCTCTCTCTCTCTCTCTCTCTCTCTCTCTCTCCCTCTCTCCTCCTCTCTCTCTCTCTCTCTCTCCTCCACCTCTCTCCCTCTCTCCTCCTCTCTCTCTCTCTCTCTCTCTCCTCTCTCTCTCTCTCCTCCTCTCTCTCTCCCTCTCTCTCTCCTCCTCCTCTCTCTCTCTCCTCTCTCCTCTCCTCCTCCCCTCTCTCCTCCTCTCTCTCTCTCTGTTCTGCAGCTGGTACCACTTCTCTCCATTCATCTGATAAAAGAGAAAACAACAAGAAACAACAAGAGACTGAGGCTTTTAACCTTTATTTCAGTTTGTCGACTTAAAACAGACTCGATACTCGATACTCGACACTCGACACTCGATACTCGATACTCGATACTCGATACTCGATACCGATTCCACGACGATAATAAAAACACTCTTTCTTTAAACAGACTCTCCACAGATCTGACCTGTAAATGTAGTTTTCTGCTCTTCTGACAGATTTAAATTCGTCTGTTCTGTGCTGAAGTCACAGTTTGTCCTGGTCGTGGTTCAGAGCCTGTGTTACAAAGATTCACTCTGACGTCACCTCGGCTCTTATCAGCCACAGCCTCGCCGCTCCACAGCTCCGCCTCGTCTTTATCAGCACTGGTCCCTGGTTTATTTCGGGTTTTATGTTCTAAAAATAACCCACAATAAGTGAAATCCATGAAGTATCAGCTTTATTTTTTACATAAAACCCGTCACCACACACTTTATACACTTTTCTCACACAGGCAGTACATTTTCTCACATTTCTCTCTTGTTTAAACACAAAGTTCAAACCTTCGTCGGTGCCTTTGTCGGTGCAGAACGTTTCATTGACATTGTGGGTTTTGTCGGGGAGAAAACTTGCAAACATACAGCACTTCAGAGTCACACTGATCCAACATTTATGTAAATTTGTCTGACACATTCTGTACTGTACAGGAGACACGGAGGAGACTGATGGACAATGGTCTACAGTCCCTCAGCCAATCAGACGCAGAACACAATGTTCCCTCACAGTCCCTCAGAACCAATGGTCTAATCAGGCCACACAGAACACAATGGTCTACAGTCCCTCAGCCAATCAGGACGCAGAACATGCACATACATACCCTGAAAAAAAAAAAAAAAATTGCGCAAAAAAAACCCTGCGAAACAGCGAGACGTCGAAAGGTGAGCCGTGATATTGCGAGAGACAACTGTACGGCGCTGTTTCCTCCCATCCAAAACATGTCTGAAGAGGTTTTAGAGTCATCCATGTATGTTTGAGTAATCTAGAGATCCCTGAAGTGAAGTACTACCTGGTTCTAGACCCGAGCACAGGACACATTATGTCTGTGTCACACTGTGATGTTTGAGGATGTAGTGGTAGAAATAGTTTAATTTGCTGTTAAAAATTCTGCTTATGATCAATCGGGCCGGTTCAGCAGGAGCCTGAGGGCCAATAAAAAGTGGTCTGAGGGATTCACCTGCTGCCACTTATTCAAACCCTCTTTACGTTTAGCTGTAATATTTTGTACGAGGCCCCGCCCACAAGTCTACATCACCCATGCTCCACACACAATCCTCTATAAATATACAAAAACATGACACAAAACTGTTCACTACGACTTCACAAACCTGGTGTGATGTGCAGGAGTTTCATTAGTGCAGCTGATTGTGATGTGATAGTGCTCTGAAGGGGGAGGGACTTAGCGCAGAGAGCAAAGAGAGGGAGATGTCTTCTGTATGTATATTAAATGTAGAAAGTAGTAAAAAAAAACTTTTTTTTAAACTGAAAAAAATGAATGGGAGGGTGTGTCCAAACTCTTGAAAGACTTTTGGCTAATGCTAATGCTAATGCTAATGCTAGCTTGTGGCTGTATTTCTATTTGAGAGGGACGTGTTTAGCAGCACAAATCAGTTCACCTGTTGTAGTTTTTTATGGTCAGATTGTGTTAAAAAAAAAAAAAAGCTCAGATAAAAATGAGAGTTTCAGACAGAGTAGTGCCTCAGTTAGCATCACAAGCCCAGGAAATGTTGTTGCCATCAGCTGCAAAGTGAATATCTGGATAATAAACAGTGAAAATGCTGCTGAAACTCTGTCGTGACACATAACGAGGCCAACGCAGGAAACTGGGTCAGAAATGATCTTAGTTTAAGTTTTATTTAAATCTGATTTTTTTACTGAGCCACAAACAGGAAGTGAAATGTTTTTAAAAAGACCCAGATTTTCACATCTGTGACGCAGCTGCCACTTCACAGACCCGACTCGTACTCTCCACAGACCCGACTCGTACTCTCCACAGACCCGACTCGTACTCTCCACAGACCCGACTCGTACTCTCCACAGACTCGACTCGACTCGTACTCCCACAGACCCGACTCACACAGACTCGACTCGTACTCTCCACAGACCCGACTCGTACTCTCCACAGACCCCGACTCACACAGACCCGACTCGTACTCTCCACAGACCCGACTCGTACTCTCCACAGACCCGACTCACACAGACCCGACTCGTACTCTCCACAGACCCGACTCGTACTCTCCACAGACCCGACTCGTACTCTCCACAGACCCGACTCGTACTCTCCACAGACCCGACTCGTACTCTCCACAGACTCGACTCGTACTCTCCACAGACCCGACTCACACAGACTCGACTCGTACTCTCCACAGACCCGACTCGTACTCTCCACAGACCCGACTCGTACTCTCCACAGACCCGACTCACACAGACCCGACTCGTACTCTCCACAGACCCGACTCGTACTCTCCACAGACCCGACTCACACACAGACCCGACTCGTACTCTCCACAGACCCGACTCGTACTCTCCACAGACTCGACTCGTACTCTCCACAGACCCGACTCACACAGACCCGACTCGTACTCTCCACAGACCCGACTCACACAGACCCGACTCGTACTCACCACAGACCCGACTCGTACTCACCACAGACCCGACTCGTACTCTCCACAGACCCGACTCGTACTCTCCACAGACCCGACTCGTACTCTCCACAGACCCGACTCGTACTCTCCACAGACCCGACTCGTACTCTCCACGTACTCTCCACAGACCCGACTCGTACTCACCACAGACCCGACTCGTACTCACCACAGACCCGACTCGTACTCTCCACAGACCCGACTCGTACTCTCCACGTACTCTTCACAGACCCGACTCGTACTCTCCACAGACCCCGACTCGTACTCTCCACAGACCCGACTCGTACTCTCCACAGACCCGACTCGTACTCTCCACGTACTCTCCACAGACCCGACTCGTACTCTCCACGTACTCTCCACAGACCCGACTCGTACTCTCCACAGACCCGACTCGTACTCTCCACAGACCCGACTCGTACTCTCCACAGACCCGACTCGTACTCTCCACGTACTCTCCACAGACCCGACTCGTACTCACCACAGACCCGACTCGTACTCTCCACAGACCCGACTCGTACTCTCCACAGACCCGACTCGTACTCTCCACGTACTCTCCACAGACCCGACTCGTACTCTCCACAGACCCGACTCGTACTCACCACAGACCGACGACTCGTACTCTCCACAGACCCGACTCGTACTCTCCACAGACCCGACTCGTACTCACCACAGACCCGACTCGTACTACTCTCCACAGACCCGACTCGTACTCTCCACAGACCCGACTCGTACTCTCCACAGACCCGACTCGTACTCTCCACAGACCCGACTCGTACTCTCCACAGACCCGACTCGTACTCTCCACAGACCCGACTCGTACTCTCCACGTACTCTCTCCACAGACCCGACTCGTACTCACCACAGACCCGACTCGTACTCTCCACAGACCCGACTCAGACCCGACTCGTCCCACAGACCCGACTCGTACTCTCCACAGACCCGACTCGTACTCTCCACAGACCCGACTCACACAGACCCGACTCGTACTCTCCACAGACCCGACTCGTACTCTCCACAGACCGACTCACACAGACCCGACTCGTACTCTCCACAGACCCGACTCGTACTCTCCACAGACCCGACTCACACAGACCCGACTCGTACTCTCCACAGACCCGACTCGTACTCTCCACACACCCCGACTCGTACTCTCCACAGACCCGACTCACACAGACCCGACTCGTACTCTCCACAGACCCGACTCACACAGACCCGACTCACACAGACCCGACTCACACAGACCCGACTCGTACTCTCCACAGACCCGACTCACACAGACCCGACTCACACAGACCCGACTCACACAGACCCGACTCGTACTCTTCATCTGAAATCACCTGCAGGGACACATGGCGCCAACAGGGGGCACTGTCCTCCTGAGAAATAAACAAACAGGAGTCGACGAGGAAAGAGCTGCACTGACAGAAACATGTGTAGTAGTAGTAGTAGTAGTAGTAGTAGTAGTAGTAGTAGTAGTAGTAGTAGTAGTAGTAGTAGTAGTAGTAGTAGTAGTAGTAGTAGTAGTAGTAGTAGTAGTAGTAGTAGTAGTAGTAGTAGTAGTAGTAGTAGTAGTAGTAGTAAGGCATTTTAAACAAAAACACATTCTTAGGGGGCAGTGAAGATATAAAACAGTTTAAGAACAAAATGTCAGAAGCAGCTCCTCCAGGACAGTCAGGTCTGTGGAAATGCGAGTCCGCTCCCAGTGACGACATGTGTGTGGAAATGTACAGAGCAACAAACTAAATAATCACTACAACTACAATAAATAAATAAATTATACATAAAAAAAACACACTAATAATAAATTTTAAAAATACATAAAAATAAATAAAAACATTAATAGTAGTAGTAGTAATAGTAGTAGTAGCAGTAATACTTTACAGTTTCGTCCAACAAAAAATACTACTACCATCCTTTGTAGTATCTAATCCTACTACTAATGCTACTACTACTACTACTACTACTGGTACTACTACTACTACGGCTGCAGCTGCTACTACTATTACTACTACTACTACTACTACTACTCCTGCTGCCTACTTCTTATCATCCTAGTACTTCCATGGCTACTACTACTCCTGCTGCTTGTAGTGAAATACACAAAAACAGTGTGTACTTGGAGTACATAAACCTGAAACGAGATACTCTCTAGTGTCAGTCTGAAACTGGAGAGACTGAAACACCCTGTACTGTCCCGAGTACTTTGACAAAGTATTTTTAAAAAGACGCTTTGTGCCAGTTTGGATATTTCAGCACAAAGTACAACGTTTTTTGTTTTTTTTAAAGTGCTGCTCATCACAGTGAGCTGCCATTGTGTGACCAGGAGGGGGCACTGTGCGACTGTCCAGCCTGAACAAAAGGAGTAAAAGTTTATTTTGTTGGTTCCTGTTTTGTTTTTTCCTGATGAATAAAGTCAGAAAAGTGCCACTGTTCCTCAGAATAAAAAAAAAAAACACAAAAAAAGAGTCAGTTTGGGTTTTTTCTGTAGATTTGTAAATGTCGACAGCTCTTTTTATACTTTGTTTTAGCTAAAAGACAAAATTCCACCAGAATTTCAGATGTTTGTCAAAATGTGTGACATTTAAATGTAAAGCTTCAGTGTAACTTTGTGGAGGCGTCACGCCCCCTGCAGGACTCCACAGGCACCTACAGGCACAGAACAGTCAATTCAATTCAATTCAATTCAATTTATTTTTGTAGAGCCCAAAATCACGACAGCAGTCGCCTCTTAGGGCTGAACATGAGAGTTGATTAACCAACAGAATTAGAAAATCAACAGTGAAACAGTAACAGAACAGAACAGTAAAGCCACACGCCGGAACATTCTGCATGGAGACAGTTTTATCTCGATACAGTGGAAGATTTTAACTGAAGGAAACAAACAGCTCCTCCAGGACAGTCAGGTCTGTGGAAATGCGAGCTCCCAGTGAGGACATGTGTGTGGAAAAGTACAACAAGAAATAAATAAATGATACATAAAAAATAAATGTAAAAAATACATAAAAAAAATAAAATACAAAAATAAATAAATACAGTAATAATAATAATAATAATAATAATTGTAAATATCATTTTATTTTAAACTATTTTTGGCTGGAAAGTTACACATTGTGGCTTTAACTTTCTAAATTAGTCAGATATTGTCAAATTTTCAAAGAATTTCAATTTATTTTTTTTAAATCTCCCCATTTAAATACTTACTAAATTAATCCTACTTTAAGTGCCTAGAATTACAAATCTTTTTCACATTTTTTAACTCAAAATTGAAGAAATATATATATTTTTTTGGGGCAGAAACTTTTAATGTCGCCTTGTTATTTTTCAGTATTTTTGTTGTTTTTCTAAAACTTTGAACTTAAATCATGATTTGAGTCAAACATTACAAAAACTTTGCCTTGAATTTCACATATTTACCAAAACTTTTATCTTTTTGGGAATAAAATGTGATTTACTTTTAATGTCGCCTTGTTATTTTTCTCAAAACTTTGAACTTTTCATGTTTTAAGTCAAAATTTTGGCTGGAATTTCAAATATTTCCCAAAAGTTTGCGCCTCTTTTGTCTGTGACGCTGCTCTTGACGAGTTTATGAGACAGACTTGACCCACATTACAAAAACATTCTGTCCTTTTTCTGTTGAGCCTGAAGTGAAACTATTTTAAAGTGACTGTGTTTCTGCCGGAGCCGCTGCACATGCTCAGTCGCCTGTTTTTCCTCGAAGAACCTGGAACTATCAATCATCTCTGGACTTGTTTTGCTCCTTCGACTCCACACCCAGCTCTGCTCTGTTTGTGCAGGCGCGTTCAGGGACACTCGGGAAATCTCAGCGCCGCTCTCCACTTTCACCAGCTGCTTGTTTAAAGGGACGGGCTCAATTTGTCCAACTCTGACTCTGGTTTTTCACATTTAAACGGCTCATTTTGCTTCATTTTCTGACCTGGAGTTGTGTTTTTTGTTTCATTCTCACATGTTTAACACACAAAGTTCTTCTCTCAAACTGAAAACACCCTGTTCCACCTTGTGATGTCATCATGTGGTGATACAGGAAGTGCTCCACTGTGTTTTTAAACTCCACACACCTTCATTTCCTGAATCATTTGGATCATTTCAGCCTTAAACTTTACATTAACCCTTTAGTCCATGTGTCAAACTCGAGGCCCGCGTGACAAATGTGGCCCGTCATGTCATTTTATGTGGCCCGCAACAAGGTAAATTAAAGTTGCATATATCAGATTTTCACATTTATGCAAATTCATAAGCAATATTTGAAACGTTGAATAAGTAATAAACACAGAAACAGTTAATTAACAAGTTAAAAAAGTACAAATTTAGTTACATTATTTGGTTTTACAGTTATATCTGACGTCTTGAGGGAAAATGCTGCTGACGTGGCCCTCGGTGAAAATAAGTTTGATGCTTCTGGTTTAGTCCAAAGAAGAAACTACAAAAATGTGGCTCTTTTCCAGTTTGTTCTAAATTCAAACAACATAGTTTTTGGAAAATGACCAAAATGTGAACTACATGTCGGCTCAGAGACACTGTCCTTCAGGTTCTCACGAGATTCTAAATGACGAAAGTATCGACATCGGCCGTGAAAAAACACACAACAGTCGATTTATAGATTCTGTTTATTTTAATTTGTAAATTCTTTTGTTTATGAAATAATTTTGGTGAGATTTGAATCAGATTTTTTAGTATTTTTCAATCAATTTGTGATTCAGTGACAACTGCCTTTTAATTCAGCTTTAAACCTGGTTTAGTCCTGGTTTAGTCCCGGTCTAGTCCCGGTTTAGTCCTGGTTTAGTCCTATTTTAGTTCTCGTTTAGTCCTGGTTTAGTTCTCGTTTAGTTCTGGTTTAGTCCTGGTTTAGACCTTGTCTAGTCCTGGTTTAGTCCTGGTTTAGTCCTGGTTTAGTCCTGGTTTAGTCCTCGTTTAGTCCTGGTTTAGTCCTGGTTTAGTCCTCGTTTAGTTCTGGTTTAGTCCTGGTTTAGTCCTGGTTTAGTCCTGGTTTAGTCCTCATTTAGTTCTGCTTTAGTCCTGGTTTAGTCCTGGTTTAGTCCTGGTTTAGTCCTCGTTAAGTCCTGCTTTAGTCCTGGTTTAGTCCTGGTTTAGACCTGGTTTAGTCCTGGTTTAGTCCTGGTTTAGTCCTGGTTTAGTCCTGGTTTAGTTCTGGTTTAGTCCTGGTTTAGTCCTGGTTTAGTCCTCGTTTAGTTCTGGTTTAGTCCTGGTTTAGTCCTGGTTTAGTCCTGGTTTAGTCCTCATTTAGTTCTGCTTTAGTCCTGGTTTAGTCCTGGTTTAGTCCTGGTTTAGTCCTGCTTTAGTCCTGGTTTAGTCCTGGTTTAGTCCTGGTTTAGACCTGGTTTAGTCCTGGTTTAGTCCTGCTTTAGTCCTGGTTTAGTCCTGGTTTGGTCCTGGTTTAGCCCTGGTTTAGTCCTGGTTTAGTCCTGGTTTAGTCCTGGTTTAGTCCTGGTTTAGTCCTGGTTTAGTCCTGGTTTAGTCCTGGTTTAGTCCTGGTTTAGTCCTGGTTTAGTCCTGCTTTAGTCCTGCTTTAGTCCTGGTTTAGTCCTGGTTTAGCCCTGGTTTAGGTCCTGGTTTGGTCCTGGTTTAGTCCTGGTTTAGACCTGGTTTAGTCCAAACAAACTTGATCAGGCTGAAGTTTTCCTGATTTGTGGAGTTGTTGAAAACAGGCCGTGGTCTGAGGCGCCGCAGGAGCTTTAGGTGTAAATATTGAAGTGGGTGAAAGTCAAACCGGTTCTGACTCCTGCCTCGGCTCGTCTCGGTTTGTTATTGAGAACGACGCTGGTTCGTAAGCGGAAAATCGATATTAGGACAAAACGGAAGTGTCCAGGTTTTCACGAGACGAGGATCTGGAGCTTCACGTGGAAAAGTTTGTTTTTAATCAAATATTACATGAAAAAACTCCCCAAAATGTTGAAATTTTTCAAAAAAACACAGAAATATCTCAAAACTCTTAACACTAGAGCAGAGAAATGAACTATTTTAACTATTTTAAATCATTTTTAGTGTTTTTTTTGTTTGTTTCTGAAGGTCAGGGATGAGCTTGGGTCTTTTAATGGTCCGTCTCGATAAATCCATGAAGTTTATATTGAAAGTTATATTTAGTTGTTTTTAAATCAACATTTTTGTCCATTTTTCCCATTTCTAGGGCTGTCAGAAGAATCAAAAATCAGATACTAATCGATACTAAAGCCAATATCGAAATTAGATCCTCATTTTTCTCAGGTATCGATACTAAAAACTCACAGGACAGAAAAGAACCTTCTGAACATGTTTATTACACAGGTTCATGTGAAGAGCTGCAGCCTGTGACGTGTTTGACCTTTGACCTGAGCCATCGTCACGTGACCAAAACCATCGCCGTGGTTACGATCCTGAATGTGTAAAACACTTTTGTGACGTAAGATAAACGACCAAACTGCAGAAACGTCACTTTTACCCCGAGTTTGTGAGAGAACACGGCGACTTTACGAGACGCTCGTGTCGTCCAGATCAGGTCCTAAAAACGAACGACTCCAGCACAACTTCAGATTTTAAAATGTTTTCTCTTGGTTTTGTTAGGCCTGGTTTAGTCCAGTTTAGTCCAGGTTTAGTCCAGGTTTAGACCTGGTCTGGTTTAGACCTGGTTTAGACCTGGTTTAGACCTGGTTTAGACCTGGTTTAGTCCTGGTTTAGACCTGGTTTAGTCCTGGTTTAGACCCACTTTAGTCCTGGTTTAGTCCTGGTTTAGTCCTGATTTAGTCCCACTTTAGTCCTGGTTTTGTCCTGGTTTGGTCCTGATTTAGTCCCAGTTTAGTCCCAGTTTTGTCCTGGTTTAGTCCTGGTTTAGTTCTGGTTTAGTCCCAGTCTAGTCCTGGTTTAGTCCTGGTTTTAGACCCAGTTTAGTCCTGGTTTAGTCCTGGTTTTAGACCCAGTTTAGTCCTGGTTTAGTCCTGGTTTAGTCCTGGTTTAGTCCTGGTTTAGTCCTGGTTTAGTCCTGGTTTAGTCCCAGTTTAGTCCTGGTTTAGTCCTGGTTTAGTCCCGGTTTAGTCCTGGTGTAGTCCTGGTGTAGTCCTGGTTTAGTCCTGGTTTAGTCCTGGTGTAGTCCCAGTTTAATCCCAGTTTAGTCCCGGTTTAGTCCCGGTTTAGTCCTGGTCTAGTCCAGGTTTAGTCCTGGTTTCGTGGAGCACTTCCTGTATCACCACATGATGACATCACAAGGTGGAACAGAGTGTTTTCAGGTCTGTTTTTAATGACGTAACATTATACCACGACTTAAGGCTCAAAAGAGTCAGTTTTGTGTCATGTAAAACCTTTAAAACTGTTTTATTTCTGGGCTGTGAGTCTTTTCTCTTCTTCATCCATTAGAATCTTTTCGTTGCTATGAAACAGAAGTATTTTTTGTGATGTTTGAAAACCCCAGACCTCCACTTTTCTGTTGGTGCTTTTACTCCATCCTCCCGCGGGTCAGGAGGAGCTTCACCTCTTCACACGGGGCAGGGCATCTGGTGTGAACAAAGCTCGAAGTTTCCAAATCCGACGTGAAACAGTAGAAGTGTCTGCGCTTTGATAAACAGCGGAAAAAGTGCAGTGGGCGGGGCCTTGAACGCAGCAGCGGCGCGTCCCCGGGGCCCCGCAGAGTCCCGGGCCCCGCTCCTTCACCGCTTACATAACCTCTGCGCCCCGCCCACTGTCCCGCAGCCTCCAAAAAGGGGCCTCCCACCTCCGGACGCACAAACAACACGCTCCGAGCGGGACAAAGACGCGCAGAGGAGCGGGACGCAGCAGAGACGCAGCTGCAGCTCCACGAATCCGCACAACAGGAGCCGCATTTTGGTTTTACGCACCGCAGACATGATTTTCGACAGACTGCGGAAGTTTGACGTGCTGTTCGACTCCCCGGAGCTGGACTGTCCGCCCGTGTTCAGCAGCGGGGATGTGGTGTCCGGGCGGGTGCTGCTGGAGCTCACGGGGGAGATGCGCGTGGAGTCACTGAAGCTTCACGCGGAGGGTTTCGCCAAAGTTCACTGGACCGAGTCACGCTCCGCGGGCTCCAGCACCGCCTACACCCAGAACTACAGCGACGAGGTGGAGTACCTGAACCGCAGAGAGGTGCTCCTGCAGGCAGGTCAGTCCAGAGGAGCCTGTCCCGGGACACACGCGCAACAGGCGCAGCAGAGAGGGGGGAGCTGCAGGGACTGCCAGGGTAGTTTATGGAGCAAATGGTGGTTTAGAGCAGATCTGGACCTGGTTGAGTTCTTCTAGTCCTAGTTTAGACCCACTTTAGACCTGGTTTAGTTCTTACAGACCTACTTTAGACCTAGTTCATACCTAGTTTAGACCTAGTTTAGTTCTTGTTATAGTCCCTCTTTAGACCATTGTTTAGTCCAGGTTTAGTCCAGGTTTAGTCCTGGTTTAGTCCTGGTTTAGACCTGGTTTAGACCTGGTTTAGACCTGGTTTAGACCTGATTTAGTCCTGGTTTAGTCCCTGTTTTGATGCAGTTGTGTTGATATGAATTGGCTCTGAATTGTTCTGGTTAAAGTGTCATTTAGACCTGGTTAAGTCCAGGTTTAGACCTGGTTTAATTCATGTTTTAGTCAAACTTTAGTCCTAGTTTATATCTGGTTTAGTCCTGGTTTAGTCCTGGTTTAGTCCTGGTTTAGTCCTGGTTTAGTTCTACTTTAGTCTTTGTTTGTTTGCAGTTCTGGGGGAATCGTGTTGGTCATAATCTCATTTATCTTCTGTTTAATCCTGGTTTAGTTTTTGTTTTTCTTCGTCCAGGCTAAATCCTCGTTTCAGTTTCTTCTTAAAACTCTGGTTAAGACTCTGTCTTTGCTGAGTCCTGGTTTAGTCCTGGTTTAGTCCTGGTTTAGTCCTGGTTTAGTCCTGGTTTAGTCCTGGTTTAGTCCTGGTTTAGTCCTGGTTTAGACCTGGTTTAGACCTGGTTTAGACCTGGTTTAGTCCCTAGTTCGTCCTGATCTCTTTGACGTGTTCATCTTTTGCGTCTAGTTTCGTTGTTTTTCATATTTTCTAAGATGCTGAGTTAATCTGCAGAAACAAAACAGCGACTTGAGCCTGTGACGTGTTTTTGAAGCTGTTTTGTTTTTTCTTTCACTTTGTCGTTTAAAACTCGTGCTACTTCAGTGTCCTTTTAAACCTGCGGTAAACACAGCTTCCTGTCTTTGTGGATGTGTCAAAAGCCTTTTGTTGGTCTGGGCCAATGAAGCTGCAGCTGCTGCGTCTGAGCTGGACTCTGAGAATCATGGGAGTCTGACACTTTTTTACTTGTGGAAAAGTTATAAACTGTATTTGAAATCTTGGCACAAAATGTTTTTTTTTTTTCGATTTTGGCCGTCGAAGCACTTGAGCTAATGAGGAAACGTTTTATGAGCCTTGGAGCGGGCGGGAGTCCTGCTTTAGATCGACTTGAGACCTTGTTAAGACCAAGTTTAGACTTGGTTCAGGACCAGGGGTTAGACCTGTTTTAGTCCTGGGCTGGTCCTGGTTCAGTCCTTGTTAGACCCTATAGTCCTACTTCAGAACTGGTTTAGACCTGGTTTAGTATCATCTCATAACCTGGAGCTGAGGCTGGTTTTAGATCCAGATTTAGTCCATGACCTAGTTTAGTCCTAGTCCAGAACTTCTTTAGACCTAGTTTCTATAAAATCCTGGTTTAGTTCTTGTTTTGAACCAGTTTTGCTCTGGTGCAGTTTCAGGTGACTTGAAGAAAACAGACGTTTCCAACTAGTTTCTGGTTTAGACCCAGTTTAGTCCTGCTTTAGACCTGGTTTAGACCTGCTTTAGTCCTGCTTTAGTCCTGCTTTAGACCTGCTTTAGTCCTGGTTTAGTCCTGCTTTAGACCTGCCCTGGTTCTGCCCTGGTTCTACCCTGGTTCAGACCTGGTTCAGACCTGGTTCAGACCTGGTTCTTCCCTGGTTCAGACCTGGTTCAGACCTGGTTCAGACCTGGTTCAGACCTGGTTCAGACCTGCTTTAGTCCTGCTTTAGTCCTGCTTTAGACCTGCTTTAGTCCTGCTTTAGTCCTGCTTTAGTCCTGCCCTGGTTCTGCCCTGGTTCTGCCCTGGTTCTGACCTGGTTCAGACCTGGTCCAGACCTGGTTCAGACCTGGTCCAGACCTGCTTTAGCCCTGGCACACAGAGTCCTGGCTGGCTTGTATGGAAATGCTGCACTTTTGCTCGCTCAGCTCTTTCAGACTCTTCCCTCTGGTTTTCCTCCTTCGAAGAAAGTTGTTTTTGTGCAGCTCGGCCGCGCTCACAGGAAGCTCACGGCCAAGCCTCCTTTTGTCTCCTCGCTCGCTTATTTACAGACAAATTCAAACGCAAAACAAGACCATATTTTTGAAATCGCAAATGCTGCAAGGAACTAGTTTCTGCACACGCTTTAGGTCAGTGCTGGGCTTGTAAAAATGACATTTCTCTGACACATTTGCAGACGTCGAAGAGCATTGAAACTGAAATCTGAACTGCTAAACTAATCCCAGAAGCCCATGCATTTCAGAACATGTTTGTAAAGGTTTAAACTACAGGATTAGCAGCTTTTTTTGCACAATAAGACTCCATGGAGACACAGAGAAGGCATCCGACATAATCTGACAAACGCAGCCTCGCAGGACGTGTTTGTGGAGGTCTTAGCAGTGTTAGCAGCATCAAGCTAATTCCCCAGTGAAGGCAGCAGAGCCAGGCCAGGACGCTTAGCTGGCTACACGTGCTAAGGGCTGGAAGGAGGCAGGGCTGAGACGACGTGTAACTGATCCAGGCAAAAACATGTTTTCAATGGAGGGAGACCCGCCCACCCCGAGCCAAAGGAACGCCATGTGATCTCTGCTCCCTGGAGCCGAGCCAACTGCAATAAGACCCAATTTCAACAGCTTTTCTACCTACTGCGGCGACGTCAACAGTGTCAGAAATCAGGCGCTAAACGATACTAAAACTAGAGCCTCATTTGAGCAGATATCGATACTGAAAGAGCCACATTCACAGGACAGAAATGAACCTTTAGAGTGATCTTCAGCTGCATCAGGACAAGTATAAGACACAGACGAGTGTACGCCCACGGAGCTCTGTGAAACACTGAGAACACAGAATATCGTCTAAAGAATGAGCGTTTTTTGTGATTATCATTGTTGTATCGGGATCAGTATCGAGTTTATTCCTTAGTACCATAATTTCCTCCACAAATAAAATCTCTAGTCTTGTTCTGCGTAAAAACTGCTCACGCTGTAGTTCAGATTTCAGTCTTTTTGTCAGTTTTTTGTAATATTTCAACCACATTTTTCAGCCTTTGTCTTGGTTGAGGCTCAAGTTCACTGCACAAAACGAGAATGAACCACAGAAATCCCACTTTCCGCTTTCGTTGGGCAGATTATTACACGTTTCTGCCTCTTTAAGCTCATTTTTAATAGTTGTAATTCTAGACGATTTACTCGACAGTCTAATTTTGCACATGACCAAAAGAAAACGTTTGCTATATATAATCTTTCCCTGTATTTTCGTAGCCTTGAATACTTTTCCCGTACGCCGGGTCCTTGGTCTAAACCCGCTTTTCCAAACGGGTCGTGACTCCCCTCGTGCTTTTTTTGATATGTTTAAGATGAGACGTTGCATCACAGAGCCTCACGTAACATTAGGTGAAGTTGTGCAATCGTTTTCAAAACTGTTCCATAACTCCACAAGAATCCAAATACCAACCCAAACGGAAATGACAAAGGGGCAGATTAAAGCCTGTTTTTAGTCCCAGATTAGACCTGGTTTAGTCCTGGTTTAGACCTGGTTTAGACCTGGTTTAGACCTGGTTTAGACCTGGTTTAGACCTGGTTTAGACCTGGTTCAGACCTGGTTCAGACCTGGTTTAGACCTGGTTTAGACCTGGTTTAGACCTGGTTTAGACCTGGTTTAGACCTGGTTCAGACCTGGTTTAGACCTGGTTCAGACCTGGTTCAGACCTGGTTTAGTCCTGGTTTAGTCCTGGATTAGACCTGGATTAGACCTGGATTAGACCTGGATTAGACCTGGATTAGACCTGGTTTAGACCTGGTTTAGACCTGGTTTAGACCTGGTTTAGACCTGGTTTAGACCTGGTTTAGACCTGGTTGGATTAGACCTGGTTAGACCTGGATTAGACCTGGTTTAGACCTGGTTTAGACCTGGTTTAGACCTGGTTTAGACCTGGTTTAGACCTGGTTTAGACCTGTTTAGACCTGGTTCAGACCTGGTTTAGACCTGGTTCAGACCTGGTTCAGTCCTGGTTCAGTCCTGGTTCAGTTCTGGTTCAGTCCTTTTTATCCTGGGAAAGTTGGTTTAGTCCAAGGTTTAGTTCTAACACCTTTATGGGAAATTCCAAGGGACTTTTTAAAACTTTTATTATGATGGTAACACTTGAACACTTGACTAATTATCATAATGTCCAAAGTCACATACTAATTACTCACAGTGATGACTTTATAAGCACTTTTCATGACTTTACAGCTCACTTCCTGGTTTGTGGACAATAGAACACTTTGTAACTGTGCAGACGGCGCACAGAGGACTTATTCTGACCCCTTTAAGTCTGATTTAAGTGATGTACGTCCTCATGTTTGTTTTACGGGATCATGTGACGCACTTTATTGTTTTTGAAAAGAGCTCTACAAAATCAAGTTATTATAAGGTCATATGATTATAATTCCGATGCTAAGACGTCCCCCGCTAACTTAATACTGTAGATAAAAGATGACCAACCCGTACTTGAACTAGCCAATCTACTTTTTTATACGTATAGCACATTTTTAAACTAAAAAGTAATTAATTTTATTTTGAAATGTCCAAAAATGTCAAATCTCTTTGCAGCTCCTCTCTGTCGTCCTCAGTACAGACGTCAAACCAGTGAAACCAACAGGAGCCGGTCGTTCTCACGTGTTTTTCTGTGTGTTCTTGTGTCTCAGATAACGGAGAGCTGACCGTGCTTCCGGCCGGCAGACACGAATTCCCGTTCAGTTTCCAGCTCCCGGAGGAGACTCTGGTGACGTCGTTCGAAGGCAAACACGGAAGCATCAGATACTGGGTCAAAGTGAAGCTGCACCGGCCCTGGTCCACCGTCAAGAAGATCAAGAAGGAGTTTACAGTGATCGAGCCCATCGACATCAACACGCCGGCGCTACTGGTAAATCACAAGAGTGTCCCAGTAACCACAGTGTTCAGCTCCAGCCAAACGAAACGCGTTGAGGCTAGCAGTTATAGCGGCTAATTTGGCGCCGAGCTGCATATCAGGACGTCCGACCGCGAGTATCATAGCAACGAAAGAGCCAATGAGGAGCGAAGCTGTTGAAAGTAACGCCCGCTCCTTACTAATCCAGGGTTGCAGGCACTTAGCAACGCTGTCAATCAAACCTGTCGCTAACGCTAACAGGAAACAGGAGCAACCTCGGGGAAAGAAGGCGTAAATCAAGATATGAACATTAATAACAGATAAAATAGTGAAATAAAAACCTCAGGATCATGTAAAGGGTTAATACGAACATTTTGAGACCAAAACCCGCCCACGGTCACTTCCTGTTCGGAACGCAGCGGCTAGCAGGTTAGCTAAGTCCATTCATTTATACAGTCTAAGGTAAAAGCTAACATCAACACACAGCGCTACTGGTAAATGATTAAAAAAAAAAGTATTAGCGTTTTAGAGCGAGACACACAACACATTCATACAAGGCAATACGGCTGAAGTGTCTTGCCTAAGGACACAACAACAGCACTTGGATCCTCTGACCCTCGGGTTGGGGGATCACGGCTCTAAACACCGTCGAGCTTAGATCAGGATTTAGACCTCAAAACACCTGCAAACGAAGAAATGGTAATAAAAAAAATGTAATCTTCCAAACTACGATATTCTAAAGTGTTTGTCATGAGTCTGTTGAGCTCACGGTTTGAACGAGGGTTGTACTTTGGTCCTTTTTCACGTGGCGCTGATGATATTTTCGTGTTTTCAGGCGCCTCAGGCCGGCACCAAGGACAAAATGGCCCGAGCCTGGTACAGGAACTTTGGTCAAGTGAACGTGACGGCAAAGATCGACCGCAAAGGATACACGCCAGGTGAGCATAAACGCCGACGACGTACCAGCAGGGGGCAGGTGTTTCACTTCAAATATTCAATAAAAAAAAAAACGATAGGGGTCCCTCTTTATCAAATCTATTCAGCTGTATTTTTATTTATGCTATTCACAAGTCTCAGGTTCCTTCCTTTCCTGCGATGTGCACCATTTTGAGGATAAAAGATCTAATATTTTGTTAATCACCATGGCAACGGTCTTAATTTTTACCATCCTGAAAGCCATGGACAGAATATGACCCTAGAAATATAATCATTTTGACAATTTTCCAAAACTTTTTAACAGTTTACTCTTCAGCCCGTCGTTAAGTACTACTTAAAGGTTCATCATGTAACTTTTCTGGGGCGTCTCCGTGTCCTGCTCGTCTCCATGGAGATGTTGTTGCTGTTTTCCATCTTTATATTTACTCAGTTTTTCAAAATGTTGTAAATACTTTGCATAAAACATGGATTCTTACTGCGAGCTGAGCGGCCCCTTCCATAGATCTGATTTGTAATTTACCACAGTAATAGTTTCTTCCATTAACAGAAACTTCAATCTAACCTCTCCACAGACCTGTCCATAGAAAACAAACCAGTAAAGTTCCACAGTGCGTCTTTACCTGCGTCTGACTCTTGTAAATCCTCATGTCTCTCGTTCCTCCAGGCGAGGTCATCCCCGTCTTCGCCGAATTCGATAACTCTACCTCGCGGTCCATCGTGCCCAAAGCGTACATCACGCAGACGCAGACGTTCATCGCCCGGGGGACCATGAAGCAGAAGCGGTCGGTGGTGGCGACCCTGTGCGGCGACATCGTGGGCGCCCGAAGTCGAGAGACGTGGCATGGACGCGCCATCAAGATCCCGCCGCTGGGACCCTCCATCCTGCAGTGCCGCATCATCAAAGTGGAGTACATGCTCAAGGTAAAGACGGGGTTAAAATGGCCTGATACTCGAGTATTAGTCGATATTCTACAGGACAATCATGTTTGATACAGATAAAAGGCAGATTTCTGTTGTATTTCAGTGAGTTCTTGGCTCCATTAATTCACTATTTCAAGATTTATTTATACAGAGAGTCTTTTTTCATGAGTTTTTCTAAAATGAAATACAAGCAGAAAAACTAAATAAATGAGTTTAAAAGTCCATATAAAACATTAAAAACAGGAGCAGGGGTGTGGATAAAAGTTTGTTTCCACATCATAAAATTGCGATTGTGTCTCTAAACTGTCGAGTTTTGCTTTTCCTTGAGAATATGTTTGATTTTTGTGACGTAAAACAGCTAAAAGCCTGTTTCCCGTCTCAGTTTTGGTGCGACTCGTCCTTAGCCGGCGTGTTTTGAGTAATACTGTGTTATTTTATCTGTATTTAAAGTGTATGTCTGTGTATATGTAAATAAGGTTAGAGTATAATAATAATAATAATGAAGAAAAAAAACATATTTCACATAAAAATCGCATCTGAGTATAAGTCGCACCCCCGGACAAAATGAAAAAAAGTGTGACTTGTTTTTCTTAAATGTGATGCTGTCATACTCCCAGTTTTCCCATTATTTACACTGCACTTTATAATATCCAAAATATAACAGGAAGTGGATGCGCTCGTTCTTTTCTTTTCGCTGTTTTTAAATTTGTGGTCGACATTTGTGATGGTTTATAACATGATCGCAGTGTTCGGGGTTTACTCTTCGGTTTCCTTCACAAACCCGCCTCTCTCGCTCTGCCTCAGGTGTGCGTGGACGTACCTGGCACCTCTAAGCTGTGCCTGGAGCTCCCCCTGGTGATCGGGACCATCCCCCTGCACCCCTTCGGCAGCAGGACGTCCAGCGTGTCCAGTCAGTACAGCGTCAACCTGGAGTGGCTCCGCATGGCCATCCCCGAACAGCCCGAGCGTGAGTTTAGATTTATTTATCTGTCATTTTATGTGTTAAGTTTTAAATTGTTAATCACCATGACAACGGTCCTAATGCATAGAATATAGTCACATTTTTATCATAGGCATTTTAATCATGTCCAGAATTATTATTATTTGCTCCTAATAGAAGATATAACTAAAAGCAAGAAAATATTCCAAAATACTCAGGAAAAATCCAAGTTTTCCTATCGATATTTATTTGTTCAAATGAAAATCAGATTCAAAATGGTCAGTTTCGATGATTCATATTCTCTCCCATATTGACTGGATGACTAATTTAGTTCACGCAGTTCGTCAGTTTCAGAAATCCCCCGTAAAACCTGTATTTTCACTTTCTATTTTAAAAATAATTTGGCAAAACAAGTGTTACTTTTGGTTTTGCTTTTGCGACAGTGCTTTACGTGCGTCTCTATGGTGGAAAGTTCAGCAGTTACCATGGAGACGCGAGGCACACATTAGCAAACACTGTCCAAAAAAGTTTTAAGATGTAAAAAACTCAAGAAAAATACAAAAACAAGACAAAAAGGACGGACAGACTAACTGAAAAACAGTTGGCTAACGCTAGCTAGCTTGTGAGTGTAATTTTATGAGTGGGAGACTTGTTTAACAGCACAAATCAACTGCTCAACTGTTGAACTTCCAGCTAAATCAGCTCTTTGTGGTCAGATCGTGTTAAAATAAAGCCAATAGAGCTTCTGACAGAGCAGTGCTTTCAGTTAGCATCACACCCACGTATAAACAGAAGAAAATGGATCAAAGTTCCTCTGGCTCCAAACCCAGCCCTGTAGCCTAAACAAACCTAATGAAACTCATGTTGGCAAATGAATCACTGCTAGGCTAAGTGCTAGCGTGGGCGTAAGCTAGGACATGTCTAAAGGCTACATGACTGTTAATGTTTACAAATCAAGAATCGTTCACAGTGCAACATTTTAAACCCGTCCAAGTGGTTTCATATTTGAGAGACGCACATCTGACGCACAGGGAGGGCATCTGACGCAAAGATAAATGAATGCTAATCCTCCTGGACGGTTTTAAACTGTGAACTTTGAACAAAATCCTACTATTAAAATACCAACTGCCCCTGAACAAGCTCCATTGCACGTTAGCATAATGACACATGTTTTTAATGTTTTGAAATGATGCTAAAGCTAACCGTGCTAAAGCTAACCGTGCTAAAGCTAACCGTGCCTCTCGTGTCTCGCTCCGCAGCTCCTCCAGAGTACAGCGCCGTGGTCAGTGATGAAGAGGCCGAGCAGAGGAACTCCGCATCCTCCCCTCAGCCCGCGGAAGACCTCAGCGGCATCCTAGAGCGCCCCCTGCAGGCCTTTGTGCAGGAGTTTCGCTTCAGACCTCCGCCCGTCTACAGCGTGGTAAGTGACGCCGAGATTCACTGGTAGTAGTTTATGCTAAAGTCGGAGTTTTGGATTTAAAAACTGCTAATTCGTGCCGTTTAGATTTGTACAAACGAGTTCTGACATGGGATTTTTTTTTTCTTTTTTTTTTTTTTAGTTTGTCTTTTCAGATTTCTATTTTTTTTCCAATTCTTGTGGATGTGTATAAAATGTGAACTTTAAACAGAGGCCAAATCTGAAATCGTTCACCCCTAATTCTCAATATTTTACTTTTAACCTACTATTTTGCTAACTATTAAGACTTTAATTTATATTTTTATTATTTTTTTTCCAGATTGACCCAAACCCGCAGCCGTACAACATCCGTCCTCGCTGCATGACCTGTTGAACGCCGCGACGCCGCTCCGAGAGACGAGCTGATTTCAAACCAATCGCACGAGAGTTGTCTTCTCCTCTGGACGTGGGACAGACTGGGCCCGCACTGTAGCGCCCCCTACGGATCAGCCGGGCCCCGTGACAGGACTGCGCTCCCAAAAACACGGACAAAAACGAAGGATTTTTGTCCGAGAGTGGAGGACACGGGCGACTTCTTTCTCCTGCCTTCTTTAAGTGATTTAAAACTCTGGGCTCCGATTAAAATTATCTTTCTCCCAATCAAGGTTTCTCTGGACATTGGTGGGGGTCAAAATCACTCAGAGTTGATGTTAGGGTTGTTTTTCAAAGCGCTGTTGATGAGTTGTCGTAGTTTTGACAACTTTGAAGGCGTTAAATGGTGCAATTGTAACCGTGACGACATGCAGTAGATATTAACAACTGTTCTTTCCTATGCATCGTAAGCCTAAAGATGATTTTTCTACTGTTACTTAAGCACATTTTTGAAAACGTGAAGGTAGAGCGACGGAGTATTCACGAGTTGTTATGCATGTAGTAACACATGTTTTATGCTAAAGGGAAATTTACTCAATGCCTTAAAATCTGCAGACGAGACGCGGAGAGATGAATGTAATGAACAAAAATGAGTTAGCCTAGCATAGCATAGCATAGCCTGGCCAGTCGGACCCATTCGCTAGCAAAGTGAAGCTAGTCTGAAGCTTTTTTTTTGGTGTTAGCTTGTCACTAAAGTGAACAGGCTGGACTGTACGCAAGTCGTTACTGTCGGCCATTTTGAATTTTGGCGATAGTTGTTAGTTTTGGCTTCGTTTCGTACAAAAAGGTTGCGCTTACACGGTGCTATAACGATGTAAACGGGGACGAGTCAGATTTCAGTGGTTTAATTTGCATTTTAAACAGTCAAAATGCAGATGGATTTGATAAATTACTGAGCCTAGCGACATTTGTCAACATATTTCTCATAAAAAACAGTGCCTTGCTCGTTGACGTACGCTAGTTTTTGTCCTCCATTTGAAATCGTGAAACCAAAATGCAAAAATTGTGAACTCAACCTATGTTTGTATGATTTTATTGTTTTTTTTGCTGTAAGAATCGGGGAATCGCTGGCCAGGCTACACAAACAAACAAACAAACAAACAACACTTGCCTTTGTTACGAGAATGCTATGCTAATGTCGCTAATGTGACGTTAGCGCAATGATGAAATAGGACGGTAAAGATGGAGGATGGTGGATTATGCACACAAGGCGGGTGGACTCTCAACGCTGCTAATGACATGAAAGATCGTAGTTTAAACCAAAAATGAGTTGAGATGTTGGAGATTTTGCCTTGTTTTTCTGTTTTTTTTTGTGGTGCTTTACGCTGGAGATGCCACTTAAACCGATGGACTCAAAGACATTCCAAATCCGACCGGAGGCACTTCTCCTCGACTTCCAAAGACTGAACCCGGAGAAGCAGCCGAGCCAATCAGGTCCGCACTGAAAAAGACAAACATCTGAATGTATTTTTGTACAATGTTGATTCTCTTTTGCCAAAGTTTTGTAATAGTTTTGATAATAAAAGAAAAAGTCAACCTATTTTTACTTCTTTTGTGCTTTTTTTTTAGGCAAACAATTAAACAAATATAAAAACAGGTAATTTTAACAAAGAGAAAATGAAACTAAACCAGAAATGTGTCAAATATAACATTTTTATGAGTTTTTCCATTAAATTATAGTTGTTTTTTTATGTGAAGCACTACTTTAAGATTATTCTTGTTATTTAAGCCACAGAATTTAGCCCAAAAATAAAAATAAAAGCCTTTTTTTTTCATTTTGGATGTGTTTATTACACTAAAACATTTGTGTGGCTCGCATCTCCACAAACCCGACTCTAGTTTGTCCCTTTGGCTGTAATATTCCACAGTGCAGCACAAAACAGGATGGTTCGTATGGTTTTGACTGTTGGAATGGAATCATGCAGGTGACAGAAAGTTCCACACTGTAGCTTTAAACTGGGGGCAGGTATTTCCAGATTTGTGTTGTTATCGTAAGAATGACGTGTTATGATTGTTTTGTCTCTGTTAAATCATTTTCTGTCGAACCAAAACGACTCCAGACTCTGTGACGATGTATCTCTTACACAAACATAACAGTCTGAGAATCAAACCAGGAACCCTGTGGCTGCGAGGCGCGAGTCCTGACCCCTGTGCCACTCTGCTCTCAGATAAAAGTTTGTGAGATGTGTCTCGTTTCACTGCCCCGGCCCCTGTGAGTCGTAAAGATCTCAGGGGAAGTCCTTTGTTGTGCTTGTTTTTTGTCATTGTTTTAGTGTTAGCATGTGTTAGCGTGTGTTAGCATGTGTTAGCGTGTGTTAGCGTGACGCCGGATCTGTACACGGTGTTCTGGGCTGTCAGTCACAGCTCCGTTTTGGCCCCGAGCGGCGCTCCGAGGTCAAACGGGCTTCTCTCACAAACATGCCATTATGTTGTTATAAAACTCTTATGTAAGAGTTTCTAGTAAAGTCAGATTTCTGAGGCCGTCCTGGTGTTTTGCATCAGTGTTGTTGTTAAAGATGGATTACGTAACTTTTCTGATGGACTTTTTTAGTATCGATACCAGCTCAAATACTCAAATACTAGTTTTAGAATCGATTGGTGTCTGATTTTCGATACTTCTGACGACTCTACAGCACCAAGCAGCCAGCCCCTGTCTCCTGTGACATATATGAGTTTAATGCCACACTGCGGAACATTCCAGGCAAAGAAGACGCTGGAAGGTGGCGGAGAAAGGTTCCATAGTGCAGCTTTAAAATCAAACTCGTGTAATACCAAAACTCAGTGGTTTAGGTGTAAAATTGGTGGTTCAAATCCAGCTCGTCCATGCTCTCTCTCTCCTCCTCTCTCTCTCTCTCTCCTCATCTCTCCTCCCTCTCTTTCTCTCTCTCCTCCCCCTCTCTCTCTCTCTCCTCCCTCCTCCTCTCTCTCTCTCTCTCTCTCTCCTCCTCTCCTCTCTCCCTCTCTCTCTCTCTCTCTCTCCCCTCTCTCTCTCTCTCTCCTCTCCTCTCTCTCTCTCTCTCTCTCTCTCTCTCTCTCTCATCTCTCCTCTCTCTCTCCTCCCTCTCTCTCTCTCCTTCCTCTCTCTCCTTCCTCTCTCTCCTCCTCTCTCCTCTCTCTCTCTCTCTCTCTCCTCCTGTGTAAGTGTTTTATGTCACTGTAATGCGAACAACAACTAGCATGCTAACTGCACGTTCTGTACTTTAGTTTACTCCGGTCAAATGAAGCTCATCGAGGCTGGAGCAGGTACAGCGGCTAATCTGGAGCTAAGTTCTCACCACAAGTATCTTAGCAACCAGAGAGCCAATCAGGAGCGAGGCTGATGAAGGTAACGCCCCTTCTTGCCCACACCACTGGTTTAGCAGGGAGCAGATGCTTAGCAACGCTGTCAATCAAACCTGTTCATGTCGAGGGTTAATACGAACATTTAAGACCAAAATGAGTCTGACAGCAGCAGAGACAGAGAGAGACGGAAACACTTTTTACATAGAAAGTGAATTGGAGCCAAAGACGATGGAGCAGGAAGTGCGCACACGATCACTTCCTGTTTGTAACGCGGCGGCTAACAGGTTAGCTACGCCCATTTACATAAACAGGATATTCCCCAAACAAAATAAAGTCTTGTTCTGGAGGTTTAACCAGATAAAAGTGCAAACTCTGTTATTTTCTCCTGTTTTCCTGAACGTGTCTGATAAGGTTTGGCTTCTTCTAAATCTGCTTATCTCACGTCAAAAGGGGCTGAGACGAGATTCCCAGAAAGTGTTGTAAAAATAGTTTAAAAAAACATCTGCAGTTTGGTCACATTTGTTACAGGATTAAACAAACTTCACCTCAGAGTCATGAGTTTACGGCTCGTCTGCTCCGGCCTGGAAACGCTCTCATTTCCTCTTCGATAAGAAAAAAACATCCCGCAAGAACATGAAAAAATGGCGTTAGAAGTGCACTGTGTCACTTTCCCCTGTCTCCATGGAGATGTGAACCCTGGAAAGCTGCACAGAGCGGCATTAAACTGGTCTATCTCCATGGAGACGAGCACGAGACACGAGACTCCACGGAAATTATGCCTGTTGTTCAAGGTATTTACAACACCTCCAGATGAGTTTAATGCTGTACTGCGTAACATTTCAGTCCAAACATTTACACTAAGCAGATGGGAGAGTCCACCAGGAAAATTCCATAGTGCAGCGTTAAGTAAAAGTAAACAGTCTTCCCTCTGTTTGAAAAAGCTCTGCCCCGGCCTGACCCGTGTGCGTGAGCCGGTTGTTTAAATAAAGTTATGTCTAATCCAGGGGCTAGCCGGATGTTTTTGTGTATAGCATTTTGGCTAATCTGAGTAAAGTCATTAGTGAGAGCGACGGCGACGTGAGCGAACGAACCAAGAACTCCATGTTTATTCACAAACACCTTTTCTTTAAGATGAAATCAGGACGAGTCAGGTCTGTGGAGATCACATACTGCCCCCTGTCTGTGAAAAACACTTATTATTCCTTTAATGACATTTACACTTGGGGCATCTCTGGTATTAAAATGTCGACGGTAACACCACTGGGTTTGTGAGTTTGACCCATGTGACTCAAAGTCCCACTGTACGATGAGGGTTCGTTCCTCGGTGCTGGATTTGATCAGATTAATGTCGGAAGAGTCGTTCTAAATGCTCAGAAAAAATTAAATAAAAATATTTAGAAACAAAAGAGTTATGTAGTTTTTTCACCTGTCAGTGACTTTTGGGCCGCCCTGTATTAACCATATTTATGGCATATTTCCCTGTGAACTTTGACCTGTTGTGTGTGATTAATCTGCATCGTCCCATTTGAAATAAATACAAACCTAAAATAATTCTAATTTGGCGACAGTGATTAACCAGTAAATTAATCGATCTTCATTTTAATTTGAAGCTTTTAACTCCTCAAACATTCATCTACAGATCATGTGGGAACGATCAAACTTAAATCCTAAATAAAACATGATGAGTTGGAGGAACTTGAACAAACGAGTCGTCACGTGTTTGGACTCTCTCAGAACATGTGACCTCCACACAGACAGGCCGGGAGTCGAACCCAGAACCTCCCGACTGTGAGCTGGATGTGCAGTTTTATCATCAGTGAGTAAAATGACCGAGTAGTTTTTATATTCAGCCTTTATCTGATTGTAGAGTCCAGTTACTTTTCTGAAAATCAACACAATTTTAGCTCAAAATGCCGAGAAATAGTGAGAAAAATGTCAAACTCTTGTGGTTTGATTTTTCCTTCTCCGTCTGTGAGACATAACAGCAGAACAAAAAGTGAAATGAACACAGCTGTTTTTAATCCACTTTTATATTATATTTAAACGCAGCTTTGTGTAAAAGTATTCCAAGTATTCAGAACGCAGTACTCTGATCGCACCACGTATCAGAAAACTTCACAAAATACAGTTTAATTACACTGTCCTGACCCATAATGTGAGATTAAAGCTGCACTGTGGAACATTCCAGTCAGACAAAGCAGGTTAAAGATCCTCCACCGGGAAAGTTACGCAGTTCAGCTTTATCCTGTTTTCCAGCGTTGCCTCGGAAACCGCTGCGAGCACATTCCTTCTCCTCATCTTGAGTTTCACATGTGCACTTCTGTTATTGTCCGAGACAGGCCCCGCCCACCGCAGACCTCCGCCGTCTTAAACCAATCAGAGCGCAGCGTCGGGTCCTCAGGGAGCCACACCTCCTCAGATCACATCTACACACACACACAAAATACACACACACACATAATACACACACACACACACACACAAAAGGATACACATACACACACACACAAAATACACACACATAATACACACACACACACACACACACACACACACAAAAGGATACACACACACACACAAAATACACACACATAATACACACACACACACACACAAGGATACACATACACACACACACACACACACACACACACACACGGGCTCTGAGGTACAGGACATGTCAGGAAATGTGTTTGAGACGTCCGACTTTTTCATGTTTATAATGTTCTGCCAAAAACTGGTCTAGTCCTGGTTTAGTCCTGGTTTAATCCTGGTTTAGTCCTGGTTAATTCCTGGTTTAGTTCTGGTTTAGTCCTGGCTAAATCCTGGTTTAGTCCTGGTTCAGTCCTGGTTTAATCCTGGTTTAGTCCTGGTTTAGTCCTGGTTTAATCCTGGTTTAATCCTGGTTAAATCCTGGTTTAGTCCTGGTTTAGTTCTGGTTTAGTGCTGGTTTAATCCTGGTTTAGTCCTGGTTTAGTCCTGGTTTAATCCTGGTTTAGTCCTGGTTTAGTCCTGGTTTAATCCTGGTTTATACTGGTTTAATCCTGGTTAAATCTGGTTTAGTCCTGGTTTAGTTGGTTTAGTTTCTGGTTTAGTGCTGGTTTAATCCTGGTTTAATCCTGGTTTAGTCCAGGTTAAGTCCTGGTTTAGTCCCGGTTAAGTCCTGGTTTAGTCCTGGTTTAGTTCTAGTTTAGTCCATCTTTATCCTGATCTTATCGTGTGTCTAAGTCTAAATTCTGGGACTAAATCTCGACTCTAAACCTCGGTCGTGGCGACGTCGTGGCGACGTCGTGGCGACGTCGTGGCGACGTCGTGGCGACGTCGTGGCGACGTCGTGGTGACGTCGTGGCGACTCGCTCAGGACGGTGGCCTGCAGGGGTCACGTCTTATCTCGACTTACATAACGACACCAGAACAATCCAGCCTTTGTGTGTTTGTCTTTATCTATGACTCTCTGTCCTCCTCACACTGATCTGACTCTCACACGAAGGAGGGAGGAGAGGAGGAGAGGAGGAGGAGAGGAGGAGGAGAGGAGGAGGAGAGGTAGAGAGAAGGAGAGAAGGAGGAAGGGATGGAGGAAAGAGGTGAAGAAGAGGAGAGGTGGAGAGGAGGAGGAGCTTAGGTGGGAAGGACGAGGAACTTAGGTAGGGAGGAAGGGAAGACAGGAGGAGGGGAGAAGGAGAGAAGGAGCCTAGGAAGGGAGGAGAGAGAGGAGGAGGGGAGCTTACAGGGAGGAGAAGAAGAGGAGAAGAGAACGAGCTTAGGGAGCAAAGAAGGGAGGACAGGAGGAGGAGGAGATAGGGAGGAGAGGAGCCTAGAAAGGAAGGAGAGCTTAGGGAGGGAGAAAGGGAGGAAAGAAGAGAAGGAGAAGAGGTGGAGAGAGGAGAAGAGGAGCTTAGAGAGGGAGGAAGGGAGGAGAGGAGCAGGAGAGAGAAAGGAGAGCTGACCTGCTCGTTGTCACATTCCAAAGTAAGAAAAGAGGAGAGGAGGGGAGGAAGAGGAGTATGTACTGAAGTTTGTGAGGATGGAGAAGACTTTTAAGGAGAGCGAAGGGAGTTTCCTCAGGAGGAGAAGAAGAGGAGAGGATGAGGATGAAGAGGAGAGGAGGGAAGGAGGGGGGAGTGAGTGGGGAGGAGGGAGGAGGAGGGAAAGGAGAAAGGAGAGGAGAGAGTGAGGAGGAGAGTGAGGAGGGTGGAGAGGAGGTGAGGAGGAGGAGAGGGAGGATGAGTGAGAGTGAGGAGGAGGGAGGAGAAGGGAGGAGGGAGGGAGGAGGGAGGGAGGAGTGATAGGAGAGGGAGGAGGGAGGGAGGAGAGGAGCAGGAGAGAGGGAGGAGGAGCTGACCTGCTCGTTGTCAGGGATTCCAAATAAGAAGTGAGGAAGAGGAGAGGAGGAGGGGGAGGGAGGAAGGAAGGAGAGAGGAGGAGGAGTGAGGAGGAGAGGAGGAATAGGGAGGAGTGGGGGACTGAGGAGCGAAGGGAGGAGAAGAGGAGAAGGAGAGAGAGGATGAGGATGAAGAGGAGAGGTGAAAATGGAAGGCATGTGGTGAGGAGGAAGGACCGAGGAGGAGGAGAGTGAGGAGGAGTGAGGAGGAGGGAGGAGGAGTGAGGAGGAAAGTAAGGAGGGAGTGAGGGAGGAGTGAGGAGGAGAGTGGGGAGTGAGGAGTGAGGAGTGAGGAGGAGAGTGAGGAGGGAGTGAGGAGGAGGGGAGGAGTGGGAGTGAGGAGGGAGTGAGGAGTGAGGAGGAGAGTGAAGAGGGAGTGAGGAGGAAAGTGAGGTGGGAGGGAGGGAGGAAGGAGTGAGGAGTCCCATGGGGGAGAGAGGGAGGGAGAATGTCCTGGGTGATGCCCAAGAGGATTATGGGTAAGTAAACAGTCGCTAATAAGCAGAAGACGCTACATGTTTAACACAGAGACGAGAGACAAGTTTAAAGACAAACATTATGTCGTCATGAAATTATAGTCCATGTTTAAGATGTGTTCAGTAATCCAGGTTTGGTCCTGTTCTGGTCCTGTTCTGGTCCTGGTTTGGTCCTGGTTTGGTCCTGGTTTGGTCCTGTTTTGGTCCTGTTCTGGTCCTGTTCTGGTCCTGGTTTGGTCCTGGTTTGGTCCTGGTTTGGTCCTGGTTTGGTCCTGTTCTGGTCCTGGTTTGGTCCTGGTTTGGTCCTGGTTTGGTCCTGTTGGTGGTTCCTGTTTGGTCTGGTTTGGTCCTGGTTTGGTCCTGGTTTTGGTCCTGTTTGGTCCTGTTCTGGTCCTGTTCTGGTCCTGGTGGTTTTCTGGTCCTGGTTTGGTCCTGGTTTGGTCCTGGTTTGGTCCTATTCTGGTCCTGGTTTGGTCCTGGTTTGGTCCTGTTCTGGTCCTGTTCTGGTCCTGGTTTGGTCCTGGTTTGGTCCTGGTTTGGTCCTGGTTTGGTCCTGTTCTGGACCCTGTTTGGTCCTGGTTTGGTCCTGTTCTGGTCCTGTTCTGGTCCTGGTTTGGTCCTGGTTTGGTCCTGGTTTGGTCCTGTTCTGGTCCTGGTTTGGTCCTGTTCTGGTCCTGGTTTGGTCCTGGTTTGGTCCTGTTCTGATCCTGTTCTGGTCCTGGTTTGGTCCAGTTCTGGTCCTGTTCTGGTCCTGGTTTGGTCCTGGTTTGGTCCTGGTTTGGTCCTGTTTTGGTCCTGGTTTGGTCCTGTTCTGGTCCTGTTCTGGTCCTGGTTTGGTCCTGTTCTGGTCCTGTTTTGGTCCTGTTCTGGTCCTGTTTTGGTCCTGTTCTGGTCCTGTTCTGATCCTGTTCGGGTCCTGGTTTGGTCCTGGTTTGGTCCTGTTCTGGTCCTGTTCTGGTCCTGGTTTAGTCCTGGTTTGGTCCTGAATCTCTTTGTTGAGGTAAGACTCTGTGGATGTTATACAGAACTACCTGAAATGTCACGATCATACTCTGTCCAGCCTGAGTCCTGCTCCGCTCTGATCTAATCTCAGTGGAGAGTTCAGTAAACTAAGCTTTGGTTTCACTTTTGGCCGTGTCTTCGGTTCTTATCAGTTTGAATGAGATCAGCGCTGACACGGAGGAGATAAGAGACGTCAGACAAAGATAAAACTCTCCACCTCAGACCACAGACTGTGTAAAGACTGAGCGAGTGAGACGTCACCACAGCTTCAGCTCCTAATGAAGCTCATCAGGCCGGAGCAGGTATAAAGATTTGGAGCAATGAAAGACAGACACAAGTATAAAATGGCAAGTTTGTGAACTCAGTCCCTAATAAATGATTTCCAAATCACAAACATGGTGAAGAGGAGGAGTCTGGGGAGGCAGATGGTTAAAGACGAGGTTTTCTGCTAAATTTCTCCCATGTTCTAACACGGTTCCCTCATCAAAAACATGTCTGAACAGCTTTTAAATGTCATCCACACATTTTTGAGTAATCTAGTGATCTCTCTGTATGGTTAGCAGTAAGATTCTGTACAAGGCTCCGCCCACAAGCCAACCTCACCCACGCTCCACACGACAATCTCCAAACATATACAAAAAGATGATGCAAAACTGTTCACTACGACTTCACAAACCTGATGTATGTGCAGTAGTTTCATGCTGATCGTGTTGTGATAGTAGAGCTCCAGTGGCAAAAACTGTTGTGTCCTTGGGCAAGACACTTCACCCACATTGAAACTATGAATGTGATGTGTGAGTGTTGTTGTGGTGGGAGGGGCTGATGAAGCAGATCGGCAGATCTGTCTGTCATATTTTATTTATTTATTTTTATTTTATTTTATTTTATTTTATTTATTTTATTTTATTTTATTTTATTTTATTTATTATTTTTTTATTTTATTTTATTTTATTTTATTTATTTTATTTTATTTTTTTATTTTATTTTATTTTATTTTATTTTATTTTATTTATTTTTTTATTTATTTATTATTTATTTATTTATTTATTTATTTATTTATTTATTTATTTATTTTACTATTTTATTTTATTTTATTATTTTGTTTTATTGTATTTTATTTTATTTTATGTGTTTTTATTTTCATGTATTTACATTTTTTTTTAAATTTGATTTATTTATTTAATTTTTTTTTTTTTTTTTTTTTTACATTATTATTAGTCCTGCCCAGGCCCAGCTCTGCTTCACAGATCAGCTCAGATCAGACATGAGCAGAGCTGTGGTTCTGCTTTCAATATGTTGTTTTGGCTTCAACAAACTGTTACACAACACGCCCAACGTCCTGGAAAACATCAGTGTCTCCAAACCTCTGAAACTCGTCCTGCTGTTTGTGTCTCTACAGTTATAATCCACAACACCTGGATCATTCTGTCATAATTTACACATTTTACATCACAATATTCATCTAAAACCACTTCAGAAAACAAACAAATCCACGGACTGAAACTGTGGAGTCCGGTAGGAGCCGTGAACATCGTCACAACAAAGCGCCGTGTGCTGTAGCGCCCCCTGTGGACAGAGCACGTCACAGCAGCACATTTTTTTACATTTGGACTAAATGACGACGCGACGCTGCAGAATCCAACGAGTGTCAACGATTAAGAAAATAAAACTGGAGAAAGAAGAGTGAACGTCACAGTGGGCGTGGCACAGGGGGCGTGGCACAGGGGGCGTGGCACAGGTGGAGGTGAAAAACAAGGCAGATTGAGAAAATAAATGATTAAAGATCAGAAAAACCTGCACGATTCTCTTGGATAACTCGATCATGACAGTAAACAACTACATCACGGTTAAAGCTCAGAAAAGTAAATTTTTTGTCTTTTTATTTTGAGTAGATCCTGGTCGTTGTCATGTTTCAGGTGCTTTATCGACACAGGCCTCGTTTCATCTGGACTAACGAGGATCCTGGGGGACGACACTGCTCCAGACGACACAGCGTCTCTGAGGATTCTGCTTCAGTAAATACAACAAACTGAAGCTCAAACAGCTGAAGCTCCTCCTCGTCCTGTAATATAAGACCTTTAAAGATAAACTTGTAACTTTTCTGCTCGTTTCCATGGCGATGTCGTTGCTTTAACATTAATCATATCTGCAGTTTATTTTTAAGGATGTTTTATTGCACAAAAACACCTTGAAAAACCCACATTCTTACTCTGAGTTGGCTCGCCTCTTCGCAGATCTGACATGTACCTTGGCGTGACAGATAAGTTAAAGCCATACTGTGGAACATTATAGGTTAAGGAGGTGCTGGACTTGTTACAGGTCAGATCTGTGGAGATGAGATGTTTTCCAAGTCTTTTCTGAGGAATAAAAACATCTGTAATGGATATTTTGCGGTGACGTCACGCTGGGGGTGTTCTACATGTATCTCTATGGTGGAATGTTCAGCTGTTACCGTGGTGACGCAATGAACATATCAGCAAAAAGATTTAAGATGATCAGAAAACTCAAGAAAAACTGAACCTGAGTGTTCATGGTCCTGTTTAGAAGTTTGATTTTCAACAAAAAGGTGAGAGTGACTGAAAAGCTGTTGGCTAATGCTAATGCTAATGCTAATGGTAGCTAGCTTGTGACTGTAATGTTATTTGAGAGGGACTCGTTGAACAGCACAGATCAGCTCACCTGTCGCAGCTCCAGCCAGACCAGTTCTTTGTGTTGAAACAAAGCTCAGATTAAAGTCTAACAGAGCCTCAGACAGAGCAGTGCCTACAGTTAGCATCACACCACCCGGGGAAACCATCCATCATGACGTCAGCTGCAAAGTATCAATCGAACAAATCCAATATAGACATGTTTTAGTTTAATGTTATACTTCGAAACATTTCAGGCCAAACAGAAACATTTGTACAGGCACCAGACCCTCAGACGTCCACCTGAAAAGTCCCGCAGTGCTGCTTTAATCTCTGTTTGAAGTCACATAAAATACTCAAAAAAACGAGCTGATGTTCTGATGAGTGACGCTGGGAGATAAAGAGTGTTGAGCGTCCTGTGGTGCGGCTCAAACAGATGGAAACTGTGCACTTCCTGTTGAGGTCTGCGCTGGGACATTACACTGTACAAAACGTCGTCCTCGGTGCGACTCGGCGCGGCGGCGGAGACAGGCCGTGTGCGTTTTTACAGTGTGCGGCGGCGTGTCGGGTCAAACCGCCGCCGTCGCTCTGCTCGGGGTCAGACACCGGCGTCGTGTGTTTATCTGCAGCCACAGCACAGACTGTGTTTATAAACATGGACGTAGCTAACCTGTTAGCCGCCGCCGCGTAACAAACAGGAAGTGAGTGTGTGCACTTCCTGCTCCATCGACTCTGGCTCCAGTTCACTTTCTATTGAAAAACTGTGTCTCCTCTCGCTGTAACTGCTGTGAAAAATGTTTTTATTTCACTATTGTGCCTGTAAATCAAGATCAGGTCCTGACCTGGAACAACCTGGAATGACCTGGAAGAACCTGGAACTACCTGGAATGACCTGGAGCAACGTCGAACTACGTCGAACAGTCTTGGTCCTGGTTCAGTCCTGATTTAATCCTGGTTTAGTCCCGTTTTAGTCCAGATTTAGTCCAGATTTAGTCCTGGTTTAGTCCTGGTTTAGTCCCGGTTCAGTCCAGGTTCAGTCCAGGTTCAGCCCCTCTCTTTCCATCCCCCTCTCTTTCTAATTCTCTCTTTCTAATTCTCTCTTTCTCCTTCTCTCTGTCACAGGACGTTGCTAATTCAGAGGAAGTCTCACTCAGAGGCTTTTGGACTCTGGATGTGAATTCTGAGGAGGCCACTCTGATCCACTTAGTCCTGGTTTAGTCCTGGTTTAGTCCTGGTTTAGTCCTGGTTCAGTCCTGGTTTAGTCCTGGTTCAGTCCTGGTTCAGTCCTGGTTCAGTCCTGGTTTAGTCCTGGTTTAGTTCTGGTTTAGTCCTGGTTTAGTCCTGGTTCAGTCCTGGTTCAGTCCTGGTTAGTCCTGGTTTAGTCCTGGTTTAGTCCTGGTTTAGTCCTGGTTCAGTCCTGGTTTAGTTCCGGTTTAGTCCTGGTTCAGTCCTGGTTTAGTAGGTTTAGTTCTGGTTTAGTCCTGGTTCAGTCCTGGTTCAGTCCTGGTTTAGTCCTGGTTTAGTTCTGGTTTAGTCCTGGTTCAGTCCTGGTTTAGTTCTGGTTTAGTCCTGGTTCAGTCCTGGTTTAGTCCTGGTTTAGTCCTGGTTCAGTCCTGGTTAGTTCTGGTTTAGTCCTGGTTCAGTCCTGGTTTAGTCCTTTTTAGTTCTGGTTTAGTCCTTTTCAGTTTCCCGTTCAGTCCTGTTTTAGTTGGTTTAGTTTCTGGTTCAGTCCTGGTTCAGTCCTGGTTTAGTCCTGGTTCAGTCCTGGTTTAGTTCTGGTTTTTTCCTGGTTCAGTCCTGGTTTAGTTTGGTTTAGTCCTGGTTTTCCTGTTTAGTTCTGTTTAGTCCTGGTTCAGTCCTGGTTTAGTTCTGGTTTAGTTGGTTCAGTCCTGTTTAGTCCTGTTTTTTTTTTCTTGTTGTTTTATTTTCTCGTTTTATTTTCTTGTTTTTTTTTTTTTGTTGTTTTTTTTTGTTGTTGTTTTATTTTGTTGTTGTTTTATTTTGTTGTTTTATTTTCTGTTTTTTTTTCTTGTTTTATTTTCTTGTTTTATTTTTTTGTTGTTTTGTTTTTCTTTGTTTTTTATTGTTGTTTTGTTTTTTTTTTCTTGTCGTTTTATTTTTTTGTTTTATTTTTCTTGTTGTTTTTTTTTTGTTTTATTTTGTTTTTTTATTTTCTTGTTTTTTTTTTTTTCCTTTTTATTTTCTTGTCGTTTTTTTTTTCTTGTTTGTTTTTTTTTTTTTGTTGTTTTTGTAGTTTTTGTTTTCTTGTTTTTTATTTTTGCTGTTGTTTTATTTTGTTGTTGTTTTATTTTCTTGTTTTATTTTCTTCTTGTTTTTTCCTTGTTTTATTTCTTGTTTTTCCTTGTTTTATTTTCCTGCTCCAGACTCTCACGTTCACGCTGCTCAGACTAAAGACAGAAAACAGATCCTCCGGGTGAAACAAACCTGAACCGTCGTCTGGTTCATGTCCCCGTCTCACCTGAGTCTGAAACATGAGCTTCACTCTGTCCAGGTTTAAAGGGCTGAGTGTGAGAGAGGAGGAGGAGGAGGAGGAGGGGAGGGAGGGAGGGAGATGGAGGGATGGAGATGGAGGGAGGGAGGGAGAGATGGAGGAGTGAGAGACGTAAACTTGAGCCTCAGGTGTGACTCATGTTTCACTCTGAGGTTTTGGCTCAGACACAAATGACTCAGACTCGGCTCTTCACAAACTTTATTATTTATCTGCAGAAACAGTTTCAGGTGAGGTCAAAGGTCACGACAAATACAGCCGCAAGCAGCAATGATGGGCCCCCCTGAGAGAGGAGCTACTGCTCTCCCCATACTACACCTGAGCTGCCATCACTCCTTCTATCTTTATACTATCACTCCTTCTCTCTTTATACTATCACTCCTCTCTTTATACTATCACTCCTTCTCTCTTTATACTATCACTCCTTCTCTCTTTATACTATCACTCCTTCTGTCTTTATACTATCACTCCTTCTCTCTTTATACTATCACTCCTTCTCTCTTTTTATACTATCACTCCTTCTCTCTTTATACTATCACTCCTTCTCTCTTTATACTATCACTCCTTCTCTCTTTATACTATCACTCCTTCTGTCTCGTACTATCACTCCTTCTGTCTTTATACTATCACTCCTTCTTTTTATACTATCACTCCTTCTTCTTTGGGTATCACCCTTCTTCTTTATACTAGTTTTTCTTGTGAGTTTTTTCTTGTACTCCTTTTTCTTGTGAGTACTATTGTCCTTCTTTCTTGTATACTATCACTCCTTCTCTCTTTATACTATCACTCCTTCTGTCTTTATACTATCACTCCTTCTCTCTTTATACTATCACTCCTTCTCTCTTTATACTATCACTCCTTCTGTCTTTATACTATCACTCCTTCTGTCTTTATACTATCACTCCTTTCTCTTTATACTATCACTCCTTCTCTCTTTTATACTGACTCCTTTCTTTTTTGTCAGTGTTCTGTCTTTATACTAGTCCTTCTCTCTTTTTATACTATCACTCCTTCTCTCTTTTTACTAGTACTCCTTTTCTTTATACTAGTTATCACTTTCTCTGTGAGTTTTTACTTCACTCCTGAGTCTTTTATTGTATCACTCCTTTCTCTTTGTAGACTATTTCTTTTACTATGACTCCTTTTTTTATACTATCACTTTCTTCTTTATACTATCACTCCTTCTCTCTTTATACTATCACTCCTTCTTTTTATACTATCACTCCTTCTGTCTTTATTTATCACTCCTTCTGTTTTTATACTGTGACTCCTTCGTTTCTTTAGTTACTATCACTCCTTTCTCTTATAGTTATTTCTTGTGTCTTTTTACTATCACTCCTTCTTGTTGAGTATTTTATCACTGAGTTTTTTCTTGTGTATACTATCACTCCTGAGTATTTTTATGTATCACTTGTGAGTTTTTTCTTTATACTATCACTTTTCTCTCTTT